>ML787583.1:709200-724230 GCA_009831015.1 Picea engelmannii | reverse complement strand
TTTATGGATGTGAAGTCTGGGGTTGTAGTATCTCTCGTGAATCCTGGAGAAAGATAGAGAAAATACAAAAGAATTTTATAACCTATAATCTCAAAATTAAAGGAAATACGCCCTATCCCATCCTCCTCTTAGAAACAAGCCTCTCTGCCATTGAGAGCATGGCTATGACTAGATACCTAATGTATAAGAACTAGTTAAACAACATGGAAGACAAGAGGCTACCTAAAATTGCTTCAAAATCAAGTCATAACCACCATCGACTCAAGCGAGGATGGCATAAAGATGCCTGGTCTTGGCTAAACTATTGGGGAATAATGGAAGAAACCATTTTGCAGAATAAAGTTACTATTAAAAAAAAGGTCAAATCAAAATTTAAGGAAAAAATGTGGTGTGATAAAGAGTTAGAGGAAAAAAGAAAATTAAGGTATTATAATCAACTCTAATTTAGAAGATCAAAATTATCTATCTGTTTTGCCAAGTGTAAAGAAAAAAATAAACATTGTTAAGATAAGAACAAATTCTTACGAGCTCCATAGTGAAACTAGGCGTTGGTCAATTCCTAAAACGCCATGGGATGAAAGAGTGTGTCACCTTTGTGACACTAAGAAGGTTGAAGATGAAAAACACTTTCTCTTAGATTGTCCAGCCTATACCCATATTAGATCTCATTTTCAAGATATTGATCACACTACCAACCTTCCTAACCTCTTATCTCAACAAAAGTATGGTGATCTTAGAAAGCTTCTCTTAATGTTTTTCGAGCACAGAAACAAAATTCTAAAGAATCACAATAATATAATGAAATAAAATAAGTTTATAAAATAAAATAATATTAATAAGTTTATAGACCAATTCGATCTTAAGAGGACCTTAAGTCTATAGACCACTTCGATCTTAATGGACGTTAATCATCATCATCATCATCATAATATTAATAAAATTAAAAACTAAACATTAATTAATTATAAATTCGTTACTCTTTGATGTTATTAACTTTGATCAACTCTCTTTTAGTAAAATTTGCATTATAAATATGAAATTCAAGGAAGCACAAATCATATGTGCTTATTCATCCAAAATCCCCGTTGTTAATCTTTCTTTTGTTCCTTTTTCGACCTTAGACGTGATTTGACTTGTTTCCCTCTTTTTTTTTTATTATTTTATTTTAACAAGGCTAAGGCTAAAATGCCCCATGATATTGTGTATGCAAGCTGATAGAAAAATCTTCTATAGCCTTCATCACATTGTACATAGGTTATATAACACCTTCATTCACAATTTTTTTTTCCTAATTGTCTCAAAAACGCTTGTCAAACATCTTGCGAGCTCACATGAAATCAACACTGCGATCTTGCTAAACCTTGTCAAATAGCACCATGCATACTAGCACTAAATCTGCCAGACCTATTCTAATTTTTGGATTAGGGTTTTGTAACAACCCTACTTGTACAATATACACAACTTTTTGCAAGGACACATATCCTTTCATTTGATTCAAATAACATGCCTTAAACAACACACCTCTCTATGGTTTGGGGAATCCATTTAGATCCATAGATTATTGATTTCTCATCTCCATGATTCAAATAACATGCCTCAAACAACACACCTCTCTATGGTTTGGGGAATCAATTTAGATCCATAGATTACTGATTTCTCATGTCCATACCAACTAGAAAGGTACCGGGTACCACACATTGTCAATAAAACAAGAAGCTACCCTTTGTAAACAGGGAGGACAAACAGGGAGTACAAACAAGCAGGAGTGTGGGAATTTTTCCATTTAAACTAAAGAATTGATACTACCTCCTCAACCAATCGCATGTATTATTTATTCCTTATATTTATAAGATATAAAGTTAAGGACTAAATATTAATTATTATATATTTCTTTATTTTATGTATATTAAAATATTAAAATAATTAACTGAAAATGTGTTACTCTTTAATCCAATTATTAACTTTGATGAACAAATCACATTCCAATATACATGTTAATATTTTTGGTTATCCTTATTATGATTGAGCAAATATAAACTTTTATTTTATTGTTATAATTTTAAAATTTATAATTACAAAGTTTAAAAAAAATAAATTATTAACCTATTTCAAAATTTAATTAAAATTTAGATTACTTTAAATAAGAAACAAAGAATATGCATTATAATTAATCATATATACCCCAGATGGGGTGTTAGTTGAGAACAAGTGTCAAGGTGGAGGGGACGATGCCTGCTAGCATAGTACTAGCCACGTGACTGGCACATGCACCTCCTCTCCTCCCACACCATGAAGTTACACAACCTTCACTCATACCAGCGCGCCATTAACACTTCGAGTGCGCTCTTCTCTATCTTCTTGTCCGATCTATGAAGCCTCCATTATTGTGGTCACCTCTGCGCGTGTGCGCCCTCCCTCTCCAACATTATTCATACCATGGCGCTCCTGGACTGGTTCATCAGTTCTTCCTCTTTTCACCAGAGCCATCACGTGGTCTGCACTCCTCCCTGGTGCTTACCTACTACGCTAGCCAATTCTCAGTGCCCGCTTACCTTCTTCTTGCTTCAACCATGCCTCTACTGCGGGGAAAATCCAAGAGGGGCTCGACCTAGTACCAAAACAAGCCACGCATGGGCATTCGGCCTCAGCCTGCCCCTGCACCTTCGCACAACTCTCTGCCTTCTTCGCCCTCCTCCTCTGGCCAGTCCTATTAGAGCTAAAGCGGCCTCCTGCCTCTATCCTTGCCTTGGGATTTCCGAGTCGAGTGGTTCGACCTCCTGGGAAACTGATTGGGATTTTTCCTAGGGCCATTGTCGGACCTGGCCTCTTTCTCGCAACCTGCGTTGGCCATCCCACCAAATTTACCTGAAAATTCAGCTCTTGTGCACCGCCAATGCACTCACCACTGGTCTAGTCTCCACTAGAGGACACCTTCGTCCACCGGGAGAAACCACCGGACCAACCCCACTCCTGTTTGGATTGCGCCACCTGTGCAAAGTTTCAAGACAACCTTGCAATTCTGTAAGACCTGGTGCTTGAGGTCCGCAAGGAGGTGGATGACCTATGGTTCCGTCTGGAAACTCTAGACAAGGAGGGGACACAAATTATGCAACTTCTCTCCTCTATGCATGGCTATGGACACTCCACAGAACATGCACCCAGTGCACCAACGACCTCAACGACGGTCTTGGTTCCGGCTCTCCAAATGTCAACAGTGGACAACGCAACAATGAACTCGGCTTCAGCTCTCCAGGTGTCTACATTGGACAATGTGGCATGTAACACTTCGGCTGCATGAGCCACAACATCTACACAGGTGTCAGACTGCATGACATGTTTTTAGTTTTGTTTATATTTTGACAACTGTACTTTTGGAAAATTCTCTTTTTGTCTGTCATAAGTCAGCCCTAGATGTTCTAGAAGGTCAGACGAATTGATTTCCCCATGGGGAAATTCGGTTCCAGATGTTTAAAACTAATGTCTGAATCTTGGGTTAGTTTTGGTATAGTAGGCACTCGCTGAATTGGTTTCCCTCCAGGGAAATTCAGTAATTACACTCCTCGGACAAACATGGTGTTACTGTAATTTTTGGTTCTGAAAGGTTTTTTTTTTTAATATATATACTTACTTACAAAAAAATATTAATTATATATATATATATATATATATATATATATATAACTGAGTTTCTTAATGTAATGTCTCATCTTTACAACACACACACACACACACATATATATTTTAAATTATATTGCCAAACATATACTTGTAAAGTATACTTATCATTTTTTTTTTATATAAACTCGAAATAACTTGTTAGCACAAATGTTTGTTTTATACTCTTATCTAGTGGTCATGGTGTGTTACCATGGCAAGGAACTCATCCAAGGTACTCATCCAAGGTACTCAACACTAATCATCACCAACCTGTGGGATTCTCTCTTTATAGCTATAAAACACTACTATCCTTTTTATTGAATTAATTATAACTTGTCACATTAAAATTAGATTAAACTCACTGTGTATTCATATAATACTTTGGTTCAGTTGATCATTTATGTATTCATGAAATGTTTGTTCAAAGGTTGGACAATAAGGCCTTTATTGGAAGAAAACTCACAATATATATACATGTTTCTTTATCATTAAGTGACTCTGCAATGGTTTGCAATTCTCTCAATGGTTTAACATTGGTTATTTCATTTAAATCCTTGAACCATTTCATACATATCTATGTTTCAAAGTAAGTGGTTTACACACACACACACACATTCAATTCTTTAAATATGAGTTGCCAATATATATACTTATATTCACTCAAATCATTAACTATATTACCACAGCATTAGCGGATCAAATCCACACTCTCGACCATATAAAATATATATCATACCATACATTATGAGTACAACTCTTTGAATATGAGTTTCGATTCCACCAATGGCAATTGACCTTATGGTCTTAGGCCTTGAGGTTATTGCGGAGGGATTGATTTAGCATGTAATACCCACCTGTAACTCAATGTACTCATATATTAATTACTCCATCCAACACTACATTAACTCATAGCTTAACTGTATTTTAACATGGATTGTCATTAATGCAAGTGCAAGTTAAAAACTAGTGGTGAGCTCAGCCATGCTTGGCACCATTAATCCTCCAGTCATTGTGTCTGACAGTATCGTCAATATTTTATTATTGCATAGGGACCTAATCCCATCCTTTGTTCAATGCATTAGGTTGAATATAGAGCCAAGAGCTCCGTCCACAATTTAGTCGATATTTTATTCTTTGTTTACTTATAGACGCATAACACTTCATGCTCGAACTGGAACAAATCCATAGTTCTAATGTTGGGTGAAATCATGAAGATGGGTGTCTATTTTGTTTGTTTTATGAGAAAAAAAACTATATTTTCACAAGTTCTTCAACTTCCGACGTAAAAAAAATATTTTTTTTATTTAGAATTTCACTTTACATTAAAAACAAAACTTGTGAAGAATTTTGTTAGCTTTCCAATGACTATTTTTCAATTTTTTTTATTAAGATTTGATATGTCAAATTGACAATTGTTTAACAGTATGTTCCTTAAACATGAAATAAATGATAATGAGTTATTTTTTCCTCCAACAATGTATCTATTATTAAACTTATGTTTTTAACAAACGAAATATACTGCAACAATCTACAGAGACTCTATTTTATTATGACTATAATTTTGAATCTAACGGATGACTATTATAATTTCTAGAATTTTTTGAAGTTGACCAAGCTGAAAACGTTGCATATTTTAAACACATGTTTTCCTCCACCTTGTATCTATCTTAATTTTTACTTAAAAGTAAAATCTAAAAATACCCTTTTGAAAATAACAGTTTAAAGATTATAAATATAATCTTTTCTAAATTTTTCACTGTGCATTTTTAGATACAGATATTTCATTTCACCGAATCATAGTGTCTGCTGAAAAGATTATGCAGTGATTTTTAAAAAAAATTAAATAAAATTAGATAAAAATAATGAAAATGAAAACAAATTATAGAAATTGAAAGTAGATTCAATTTTGCAAATGCTCGTATCATTTTCGAAACCAAAATCTGAGTATTTGCAGGAGTCTGCAACCTCCAAAATTCAGGTAAGCTTGGGGGAATTCTCTGGTTTCTGGATACAATCTCAATTTCTCGTTTTCGGCTGAAACAATATTCGTTTGGTCGAAAGACTAAATTCTAACGGAAAACGTCAAAACTAAATGGTTTCCAAGGTTTTCGGCCGAAAAAATATTGTTTTTGCCGAAAGACTAAATTCTAACGAAAAACGTCAAAACTAAACGATTTCCAAGGTTTTGGGTCGAAAAAATATTGTTTCGGTCGAAAGATGGTTGAGCGAATTCCGTTGGTCGAAAAAAATGAAAATACACGTCATATCATTTCATTTCTCACCAAATTGTATGAATACGCTTTCGGTTGAACACATTTAACACAATTCATCGTTTGCTTGATGGTTTTCTAGAGCACCTAAACAAAGTTTCAAATCATCTTTTTTGTTTTTGTTGAATAAGGTAATTGATGTTTGTTCAAATTTTTATTGGAATACCAATTTATATGTTGAAAGATAAATGCTAAGCATTTTTTCAAGATAAAGTCTTTGTTGAACATATCTTTTACAGATAACTATAAAAGTCACGGGAAACAAAAGTTTGCGCAAGAGAAAATTTGATCGCACTCGAGATGATACTCACCATAACAAACAAAGGAAAGAGCATTATTGGAGAAAGAAACGAGAATGTGCAAATATTGAAGAAAGAAACGATGATAATGTAAATAGAGATTTTCAACAAGAAGAAGTACAACCAGGTATGCATGCACATATTGTCTATATTAAAAGTATAGAATTCAAATTTAAATATTGTTTAGTATAATTAATTGTAATTACAATTTGATGTTTTTCAAAAAATATAAATAGATTTGTCTCATAATGTCGAAGAAGACGTTGAAATTGAAATTGAAGCAGAAGATGTTGAAACCAAAATTGAAGCAAAAGACGAATCACCTATAGGTATGTACATAAAGTTAGATAATACAAGATGAACACTTGTATATATAGTTTAGTGAATTTATGTTCGGTTTTTGTTTTTTAATATAAACTTTAAATTGAAATATGCAGGAGAATCTATCAACATTGATGACGAAATATTAAAAAATATTGATACTGAAAAATTTGGGAAGAAAAAAGCTAAGCATTATATAAGATATCTAACTAAGAATATGTATAATAATTTTTTCAAAGATGAATCAGTAACAGTACAAGCTCAACTTTTCCTCTGTCTAATAAAGTCAAGAAATTTAAAAGAATCTACATCATTATTAGGTATTCAAAAGTCGACAAAAGATACAAAGGTGAAACATAATGTCTTTGACAATATAACTAGTGTATTAAAAGTTTTTGGAAAATCTCAAAAAAAAAATGTCAGTGTTGTACGTAGAACGATACAAACAACATTTGTTTCATCTAGCAATATAAAATATCATTTGACACAACACATGGAAAAAACGATGGGAACGTCAAGAAAAACATTGTACGAACATAGACAATTTCGATTGCAAATAGATGCAAATGATGAACTGGCTTGCTTGACAGTGGTTTCTAGACAACCCTACAAAGATAGACTTGCAAAAAATGTTAAAGAATTGGCCCGTAATTGTTGGTTGGAAGAATCTCGTGTTTCACCACATATAAGGGATGTGTTGCGACGAAGAATAACACAAAAACAATATGAAGAACATCCAAAACATATATTGCCAATGAAACAAATAGAATTGTTCAATAAGTTCAAAGAAGACCACAAAGAAGTTAAAATTTCCATCAATACATTTGTGCAACAAAAACCATGGTTTGTTAGACCCATCACTGTTTGTGACACTTGTTGTTGTCATTATCATGTGGATTTTGAGTTGTATTGCGACACTTTTTATTTTTATTTTGGTAAAACGTTGTGGCCAATTTCACCCCCTCCTTCCACATTCCGTGCTTTTATATCTGAAATTCTATGTGAAAGAGAAGGTGATGATTTATTTTATAAAAACAAATGTGCTGGTGGAAAGAAATGTGATCGTTGTGGAAATCTAAGTTTGTTTCACTCAAAGTATCATATTGATATGAACGATCGATCATTTTCTAATATAACGGTCAATTGGAAGAGATATGAATATATCAACAACACGGATCCACATTCTTCAAATGTTATTTCCAAAAAGATTGATTTGAGAATAGATAAAATCTGTGTGATAGATTTTTTGAAGAAGTTTGAGGAAGAAATTTATAAATACACCAAGCATTCACATAGAGCTTGATGGCAAGACCTACAATTCAAACAATCTCGTGAAGTGTTTCCACCAGGGACAATTTTGTCTGTAGTTGATTTTGCAGAGAATTACACATTCCCTGTGTTAGCACTAGAAGTCACTTTTAGATTGCGTTGAAGGTAAGCCCAGTACCCATCAATTTATATGTCACAGTTGGTTTTAAAGAGGTCAAATGGGCACAGAATTATGATAATAACGTTCTAACTCAGAAATCTGGACTAGCATGCACAAACATTTGAGGTCTGGAATCAACTTCAGTCAGTAAGTTGGAGTAAGGGTGAGGAGAGTGTAGACTTTGGTGAGGAGAGTGTAGAGGTCTACCATGGTCATCAAGTCTTCCAACAAAATAAGGAGGAAAAACATAAACACAAGATCCTCTTGAATTCAAATCTCAAAGAAATTGAAAGAAATTATAACAACACTATAATCAAACATAATCAAACATTATCATAACACAATTACAACAATTCATGTGAATCAGTCATTCATGAATTCTCTCAGTATCAAAGGCAAATAAGATGGAGCAAGAAAATTGACTTAGATTAACCAAGATGTCTCAAAAACAAATACATAACCAGAGAACCAATGTTCTTCATAAAAATATTACAATAACAGGGAGCCTAGCTCAATCATTCCCCCTTAACAAAATATCAAAATGACTCTTATATACACAGGAGTCAGAAAAATTCGCCACTGCTAGCAGAGGCGTGCTTGAGTCATTACATTCAAGGCTTTACGTCTGCATGTTCTCTGACAAACTGCGCATGCAGTCTTCTGTCAGACGCGAGCTTCTGTCGGACGCAATCGTGCTTCAACAGGGACCAACAGAAGAGTTGGCTGGCTGACAGTCCTTCTGGCTTTCCATTTAAGTGGTGAGACGAGGTTTCACCAACCTTCCTCACTTTCATTAGCTGTCTTCATCGGAAAATCAACGAGATTAAATTCCCAGGGAGCGACCATGTAGTGCTCTCGGATAGGACACCATATAAACACGTGATTGCGGGGCCGCTCAAAGGTGGTTTGTTTTCACACCGCATTTGAGTCTGCAACCCACCACCTTTTGCCACGTAGTCCTTTTTCCAAACCACTATTTCAATTGCGGGACAACTCAATAAAATTATCACCCGAGCATGTTGCATCTCCGCAATGAATTGTGGCCGTAGATCTAGTCCCGATTTGAGATCTGGGTGCACTTGCTAGATTTATAGCCACTGCCAAGCTCAATCGCCTGCCAACTTTAGAATCTGCCAAACTGTGCCCTGGGGGAGGGGGACACTACTTTTGACGTTGAACAATAATACCTCCCGGAGGATGATCTGACGACGTGTGGCCTCCAGCGATGGACGACTGATATCCCTTCGGGTCTCTGGGCTTTGGGAAAATCAAATCTCAAACCTCCTCTGCCTTCAACTACTTTTACCCATAGCTATGGATCTACTGACGCGTGGCCCCACCGATGGATGGTCTAGATTCACTTTGGGCCTTCAACACTTTTGGTTTTGACCACTTTGACAAACAACTTTAACAATATTTCGAACCCCCGATTCCCGCGAATCGTCGATATGATATTCTTATGAATGTCCGCCGCTGAAGCTGTTCTTGTATGTTGCTTGCATTTCGAGCCCGAAATAGACTGCTCTGAACACTGCGCTTTGACGTTTCTTGTCCAGGCCACAAACTTGGACAACCTATTTCCCTTAAAAACTATATGTGATAACATTTGGCTCCACAGGGGATGGCATGCTCCCTGCAAGCTACCAAGAACAAGTAGTTCCAGTCGCCTTATGCATTGGGCTATGGAGTCATGCTCAAAAAACATCTTGCTGAGGAATACAGGCCGATAAGTAAAAAAAATGAAAATAAACACACATGGGATCCATAGGAGTTTATTTATGTACATTCCTAGACTAATTAATTTTTACACAGTGCAAGGTGAACGAAAACTTCCATCATAGCCAGTCAAGCAACTTCCTAGCTACAAATTTGTTTACTCTGTCAATGATTGATAATAGAGAATGCAACCGCGATAGAAGAACAGTTACATTCTTCATCTTTCCTTCTAATGATGAGGCTAGGATAAAGATGGGCAGCTTCAGAACATGAAGGAAATACAACTCCATGTATTCCTTCACAGGCTCATAGGACAAGTGACAAACTCCAGAAAATTTATAATAGGTAGCCTGATTTGTCACGCAACTGCTCACACATGGCTGAATATCTCTAGTAGGCATAGGTGGATGAGAAACTGATGCGGGCTGATTGACTTCAGATGATGGCTGCTCACATATAGGCTCTGGACAAGAGATAAACTGCTCCTCCTGCTGCTCCTTTTCTTCTTCATGGCTCTCCCAAGGGTCAGATTCATAATCATCATAAAAAGGACTCGTGAGAAAGATTTGCTCTTCGATCTGTTTCTCAACGTCTTCTGCAGGCCTGGGATGGTTGATTTCCTCATAATATTTTTCTTCAACGAATAGAGGATGGGACTTTGCAGTATGTTCTTGGAAATCCTACATATCCAACTCAGAATTTGATTCGTAGCTGTCATATACAGGTTGGCTGCTCCCCAAGTCAACGAATTGTGATGTAGGGCACTGCTGCTCTTCATCCGAATACACCATTATTTCTTCATTTAAATATGATACAACAGGCACATCAGGAGAATAATGTAAGGCCTCTACAGTTATGAAATCTTCAACACTATCACCATCCATAGGGTTGTCAAGAACATCTCTCTCAAGCACTGGAGAATCCTTTGTTCTTTGTTCAGATTCCAACCTTTCTATTTTGGCAGAGAGAGATTTTACCAGTTCCATCTGCTCACCCAAAACATCTTCTTCCTCCTCGCAACCTTCCTCCTCACAAATTTCATAAATTTCATCCTCACATCTTTCATTCGAAACAATCATACCTTGAACACAATATTTATATTCTTCACAACAATTATGACAAATTAACTCAGAGGAATAATACCTTTAACAATGCTTATTGAAAGTTGCATGAAATTCTTCTAGGGAGGAGATGCTAGCATGGGGTAAGGAGAGGTACCATTCATGATCATCCCCTGCTAATGAGAACATGAACATTTTGAATAATACATCCTCACGATGTATCTCCCACTGATGCATGAGTTCATGAAACTCACGAAGATGCTGAGCAGGGTTGTCCTCTTTACGCTCTTTAAATATGGGCAAAAAATCACCCCATTCATCCATAGTAGGAACAACATTTGGAAAACTAGGAACATAGGAGAAATTAAAAGGAGTAAACCTTCGAGCCAGAATTTTGTCCATTTCAGACCAGTGGAGTCGCCAACCGATCCTTTAACCATGGAGTCGCCAGGTGAATGATATGCAGTTTGAGCGTGTCTGGTCTTTGGTCACCATCAAAGACCGGATCTGATTGTTGTGTCCTCCTAAGGAGCTTCAGGTGTGGCTAGAAGCAGCTGCACTAAAACAATGGAGTTGCCTCAGTGGAGTCGCCAGGTGCAAACTAATCTTCAGAGGTTCTTATATCTGATGCACTTTCAGAATCAAAAGTTCATTGTTGTTCTACCCAGGGAAAGGTCTTAAATTCGTTCCCTGACAACGATGCCAGAAATGTTAGCACTATAAGTCACCTTTAGATTGCGTTGAAGGTAATCCCAATACCCATCAATTTATATGTCACGGTTGGTTTTAAAAAGGTTAAATGGGCACAAAATCAATGATAATAACGTTCTAACTTAGAAATCTGGACTAGCATGCACAAGAATTTGGGGTCTGGAATCAACTTCGGTCAGTGAGTTGGAGTAAGGGTGAATAGAGGGAAGACTTTGGTGAGGAGAGTGTAGAGGTCTATCGTGGACATCAGGTCTTCCAGCAGCCTAAGAAGGAAAAACTTAAATACAAGATCCTCTTGAATTCAAATCTCAAACAAACTGAAAGAAATTATAACAACACTATAATCAAATATCATCATAATACAATTACAAAAATTCATGTGAACCAGTCATTCATGAATTCTCTCAGTATCAGAGGCAAATAGGATGGAGCAAGAAAACTGACTTATATTAACCAAGATGTCTCAAAAACAAATACATAACCAGAGAACTAGTGTTCTTCATAAAAATATTACAATAGCAGGGAGCCTAGCTCAATCATTCCCCCTTAACAAAATATCAAAATGACTCCTATATACTCAGGAGTTAGAAAAATTTTCCACTGCTAACGGAGGCATGCCCAAGTCATTACATGTTGGAAGATTGGTTGTTGTCATTGATGTCAACCCTAGTCATGGGTTTTTGACCGCAAGATTGATGAAGATATTTGGACATGAAGGACAATGCACATGAAGATACAACACCCATGGATGGATAGTATACATCATGTTGTTTCTGGTGGTATGTGGCACGCCACGTGGATCCTCATGGTTGAAGAGAAATGATTTTTTTAAGATGACAAAGTGAATTGAAGAAGGAAATACATGTAGGCCCTGAAGATAATTAAAGAACATAATTACAAAATAAGAAAGTGTCAGGTCAGCCCTATTGTTAAAAGAAAGTGACATAAATGGTATAAATAAATATCATTATACATTCATTTGATACACAATTCAAATTTCATAGGAAATCAAAAGTAAAGAAGGCCGGATTTCAAGGGAGGATGAAGTCTTTTGGTGATGTGTTATAAGGTATGTTATTTTCAGGTCATCTTACCATTTTCACTATAACATTTTTTCTAGAACGATTCAGATGGTGAAATTGCTATGGTATTGCGAAGACATATCAAGGTACCTGTGGTAAAAGTTTCAGCTCTTGATTCGCTATAATTATGGAGATACACTCTATGGAAGATAGGGTTTTTGACCAGTCCTGAAGTTAGTCAATAAACAAGTGTTTCGGGTAAAATAGTCATGAATTATTCATACAGAATCCAAATGAAGTGGGACAAATTTCATTGGAAATAGTACGGACTGTAGTTTCTTGTGTGCGAGTTTCAGAATCTGATGTTAAATATTTAGCGCAGGTCATTCTGTACAAGTTCGGTCTCCTGAATAATCCAGAATTGAACAAAGTCTAACATTCTCTCTATAACTTGTTTTTGGGTGGAAGGAAGGGGAAAGGATGGAGAGTTAAATCCTCTCTTAATATTGGAGTACTATATATTCCTCTTGGAGGTTTATCTCTCCCTTTACATTTGGAAGCTGTAGCTACCTTTGGAAGTCATTACTTCCCTTGAACAATAACTATTGATTATTTCTCATATATTGTGCATGGTGTATTATGGTGTATTGGTGTAACTCTTATACTATTGTTCATTTCTCATTGGATATAGTTGAATGGTTTAAGTATAAGTTGAAAAAGGTTTTAAATTGTACTTGATACCGATTCACCCCCCTCTCAATATCAACAATTGGTTACAGAGCAGATTGTCTTTAGAACAGTTTAACCACTGGGAGGAAAATCCTGAGCAGAGATGGATGACCATGAGCACATTTCAAATGGGATTCAAAAATTTGATGGAATAAATTATGCATACTGGAGTGATAGAGTGAAAACCTACCTAACGGCTTTGGGAGTAGACATTTGGTACTCAGTTGTAAATGGCTATGTAATCCCAAATAATGCTCCAACCGATCCAAATGAGAAGAAGATTATGAGTTGTAATTCAAAAGCCATACATGTTATTCTAGCAACATTGGCACCAACCATTGCTAGAAAATTGATGGGTTGCAACACTTCTAAAGAGGTATGGGACAAACTCAAGAGTGTCTACAAAGGTGATCCAAAAGTTAAGCAGGTCAAACTTCAATGACATAGAGCAGAATTTGAAAATTTGAAGATGAATGAAAAGGAAGATATTGTAACCTATCTTCTTAGAGTTGATGAAGTTGTTAATGCTATCGGAGGATTAGGTGAAGAGCTCAATGAATCATTGGTTGTACAAAAAGTGTTGAGATCACTTCTCTTGAAGTATGATGCTAAGGTCTCCGCCATTGAAGAAACTAGGGACTTGGCCAAAATGACAATGGATGAATTACATGGGTCTCTTATAGCATATGAAATGAGAACAGGTACAAAAAGTGACCAGCCAAATAATGAAGCAGCCTTTAAAGTTATAAAGAATACAAAAGACAAGGATAATGACCTTGATGAAGAAATAACAAATTTTGTAAGAAGGTTTTAGAAGGGAAGTGGAAGATACAAAGGTAAGTCTCCTCTGAAATGCTTTAACTATGGTAGAATATGACATATTGTTGAAAACTGCTACTATAAAAAGAGAAGTCTCAACAATAAAAAAAGCTTCTACTCCAAGTATGATGACATCTCCTCAAATGAGAGTGATGAAGAAGATAATGATGGAGGAGAAGTCCTCTTCATAACCCAAGAAACCCAGGATGATGATCACAAGAATTCTAAAGAAAAATAAATCATTTGTGAAGAATATTCTGACGAAGAAACCAACCTTGATTCCTTTTGGGAATACAAAGACAATGCAGAGAGTGAACACAAAGATGAGAATCTTGAAAAGTTGAAGCATGTTGAAATGAAAATAGCAAGCTTAGAAACACAAACATAATACTAAAAGGTGAATTGAGTAGTTGTGAAGAAGAGAATTACAAGCTTGAAAAGACCATTAATATCTTGAAGGAACAATTAGAAGATTATGAGAAATTGAAAGCAGAATTGGATCACACAAAAGGGGAGCTACTATTGACAACAAAAAAGTTGAAGAAGTTCGAAAAAAGAACTGAAATATTAGATGAGATCCTTAGAAATCAAATATCTCCAAATGACAAGATAGGACTAGGATACAATGACAGTTTGAAGACAACAAAACAAGAGAAGGAAGATGAAAATGATGAAAGCAACACTCCAGAACAAGTTGAACAACAAGATAGAAGACTAGAATTCAGAAGGAATGAGACATCAAGAAGATTCTCTCCCATCAGGTATGAAAGAAATCATTATGAAGGAAACTACAGAAGAATAGATCGTGAACCCAGATGGACCACACCACAAAGAAGATCACTTACTCCCAAGTATCAAAATTTCTTTCTTGGACATTGTTATACTTGTGGAAATTTTGGACACAAGGCAATGAATTGTAGAATCAATGAAAGGAATAACTATGCAAGCTACATGAATGGTGAAAATAGTAGATATGGAAATGTTCGTAGACCTAGC
>ML787583.1:613538-681092 GCA_009831015.1 Picea engelmannii | reverse complement strand
GTGTTGAAGTCGAACATGGTAGAAACCACTTGATTACCGGTCATTGATGAAACCGTTAACAAGTGCGAGGGAAATCACCATTGATGTCAATGACTCCCAAGGTACCATAGTACAATCCATCGAGTGTGAATAAATTAGTTGAATTCGAACATCCGATGGAATCTTTCGATCAGGGGTCAATGATGTAAACCCACTGTCGAAAGCGAGGAAACCTGCCATTGAGGCATGGAAGCTCCAAGGTACCAAATAATTTCTAAGTCTTGATTCCGGATAATGAGCTGAAGTCGATGGAAAAAAACTCATCACAGGAGGGCCTTTATGTATCCCCCATCAATGACATGAAATGAGTAACAGATTTTGAAGGTGAAACAGAGTATTTTTCAAATTGGACCGGACACAGGGAAGGCTGACACGAAAATAATGGACAACTGCAGATGGCCGACTCAGTATAGGTTTCTGATGGACTTCTCTTGAACATATGATTGACACGACCAATGATTTGGTAGCATTGACTCAAAGATGACACATGGAATGACCTTGTAGCAAATCGAATGAGAGACAAATGGATTTCCCAAACCAACTTCAATTGATGAATAGGGGGTGTCATGTTCAAGAGCGACACTTACTACCAATTAATACGAAAATGAAAACATATCCCTTTCCCAAATTTTTCCCCACCATTTCTGGTGAGTACCTCTTTATTTTTACGCAATCTTGAGGAGGATAACATATGCTTGTTGATATAAGCTCATCCTTCGGACAAGTCCCTCGGAGTATATTTAACGAACCCTAAGAAGGAGTGGTTCGGTCCCATCACGGGTCTGTCAATGTTTGTTTAACGAGTCCAGAGATAGAAAACTCGAAGGTTTTTCAAGATTATAGAGTTTGGAAAAACACTTAAAAGAGAACTCTCTCAGTTCATTTTTCGTAAAATAGTCGGATGAGACCGAAAAAGAGATAAATTATCACTCACTAGACGCTTACTTCAAATACCTTATCGAGCGTGAAAATAGCAAGGTCGCTCGACGATCTTTTCATGTTTAGAGAGTCTGAAAAGAGCTTAAAGAGGACTCTGGGGGGTTCCTTTTTCGTATAACCTTGTTGAGCCTGAAAAAGTGATAAAAGTATGTTCGATCACGTTCTCATGTATTTACGAGTGTAAGAACGGACAAAAACGATGCTCGAGGTTTTATGTAAAAACCATAAAAAACACGCGATAACAAAGAAAAACATGTCCATATCCATGTAATTGATCATCAAAGTCATCATGCCTACAAGAGTTACACTCAACATGTCATTAGGGATTAAGGTTTAATCGATAGATAATCATAAAAAACCAAAATGATATAGTAAAAGTAAATAAAAGGAGTAAATACTCTTTTTACCACACCATTTTACATTTCCACTATTGAGCTCCAAAAAACCCCTCTTTTACCCTCCAAGTTCGGTGATAGATTGCGGGAGCTACGAGAGACCATTCAGTGAGCCGTCTGCGACAGTTAGGTAAGCTCTTCATCCTGAACACTTTCATGGTTTAATTTTGTAATTTCATTGGTTAAATTCTTAGTTTTAAGTCGATTTTCAAAGCCCTACATGTGCATTGCCATTCTCGCAGGCAGGCTATACGGGGCCTGCGAGAATGAGGCGTTCTCGCAGGTGAGCCTTAGGCCACCTGCGAGGTTCTCGCACTGTGCCCATAGGGCACCTGTGAGAACTGCAAAGACCAATTTTTTTTTTAATTTTTACCCAATGAAAAAGATCAAAAGCATGAAAAAAAAGTTTTTAATCCTCTTATTGTGTTCCTTATGCAGATAATTGGCCATCAACATGGTGCTTGAGTGGCATGAAAGAGAACATGAAGAGGATAATGCAATGGCCGAAAATCATCCACCTACCATAGCTACTTTGAGAGACTGTGGGCTCTTGAAGTACTTTCTCATTCTGGGCATGAGGGCCCAAATCAGACTATTAGAGTACCTGGTGCGTATGTGGGACCCTGATCCATAGGTGTTTCATGTGGGGGCTCACACACTATCCTTATACATTGAGGACATTTACTTTTTGACTGGATTGTCCTGGTGTGGGTACTATGTGAGTCTGACCGGTAGTAGAGGTGGTGGGCTAAAGATGAGTGAGTACTGCAATTTATACTGCGTTCCCGAAGCTGAGAGAAAGAAAGGAAAAGTAGCTATCTGGGGGGTACAAGACTTGACCCTCCGTACTATCCTTTTCACTATAGCTCGGATGGCTGGGAGTTCTGCTCCTCACATGGTATTGCAGAGTTACTTCCAGTATGGTATTGAGTGTACTGAGCCTCGGGTGTTCAACTGGGCAGATGCTGTGCTTCGCAGTATCAAAAAATAATTGACCAAATGTAGGCGAGCTGACCTGAAGCAATTCAGGTATGTATCTTTGTTAGTGTCCTTCTTCCTTGAGAGGGTTCCCATACTGAGACTGTAGGTTGAGTAGAATATACTGGGTCCCAGGGATCCAAGGATGCTGAGATGGTGTCGGCTCATGGCCCGACATGTAGCAGGACCGATCATCAAGTACGATGATATTTTTTTTGACTGGCTTCAAACCCAGATGTTGATGGTTGATGAATATGCTTATGTTGAGTTGGATTTCTGAGGAGATCCGGACTTAGCTCTGCCAGAGGATACTCAGTGGGGTGACCTTGGTAAGAAGTACACACATTTTTCTCTTTTTAAATGTTTTTGAATTTTTTATCATATTCAAATGTTTTTGTTTTATATATTCATCCAAAGACTAATACAAAATCGTTTGTTGATAACATAGATGTTGGACCATACAGACCTCCCGGCACTTCTCCCATCCAGCGGCGAGGAGAGGTAGCGGCAGCACCACAATATGCTGAGGATTATCAAGTAGTGGAACAGAATCTAGAGGGCCTTACTACATACATTCTAGACATGACTCTGGAAGAAGTTCCACGACGCGATCAACGTCATACTGTAGGGGTATCAACATCTATGAGTCGACTGCTCCATAGGGTTACTAGGGCAGTCGTGTGTTACCATGGAAGTCATCCATGACGTCACTTTGTAGAAGCTATGAGCTTCAAATTTTGACATTTTGGTCTTCGGACAAACTTTTTGTTAAAAAAAACTCTTTTATATCATTATATATACCGACGGCTTCTACCGGTTTAATTTATATTGTGTGAATTTTGATGTGTTTTATTTATAAATGATTCAAATGTCTGTCCAATACATAATTAGCCAATGCATCTATTAATGTATTTAAACATCTAGGAATATGATGATATTCAATGTGATCAAAATAACGTTTCAAGAGGCAAATTCGCAAATACACTCGTAACAAAGTAGGACTTCAAATAGAGTAGATATTACTTAGCTGTAGTACTACAAGCTGTGAGTCAAGTCGCACAACCAAATGACGAATTCCGAGTGAGATAGCATCAACCAATAATTCAATAACGACGCTATACTCTGCAATGTTGTTGGTCGCACGACTGAGGCACACACCTCGTAAAGATACAAGTTCGTTTGTTGGGGCATAGATTGCCCACGCAGCGGAAGCAAGGTTTTGAGTACTATGGCTAGCGCCATTAGCGAAGCCAATATAGGGTAGCAAAGACTCCGACATATGGAAATCAAACACAACTTCACATAAGGGCAGAGACCAGATAACGACAAAATAAAACTATAGTAACACAAACAAAGTATGATACATTAAAATACAAGTACTTGTGCACAGATGATTTATGCATAGTACTTCTTCAAGTACAACCCATTCCTGGGTTCACTCAAAGAGATACCATCGTAATGTACCAACTCATATGCTCCTTTTTCCAAAACACGGTGAACAATATAAGGACCTCGCCACATGGGTTCAAATTTCCCAGCTCCTAACACATCTCGATCCTGTTCATAGAGAAGAACAAGATCACCTTCGGAGAAAACGCGAGGCTTGACATGCTTGTCATATTTGGGCCTTGAAACGTTTTTTCTAGGCTTCTATTACTAGAGTGGCATCATGTCGAGTTTCATCTAATCGCATAAGATACAATAGACGTTCTTCTTCAACAGAAGTGTTGGGTAGGAGTTCAACAACTAACTTCAGAGAGGGTATCTCGCATTCTATAGGAAGAATGGCTTCCACACCATAGACTAACCGAAAAGGTGTAAACCCAGTAGCAGACTTGACAGATGTCCAGTACGCCCACAATGATGAAAACAACATTGTGTGCCAACTTGTTTTATGAATACCTATCATTCATCGAAGCATAGTTATGAGAACTTTGTTGATTGCTTCGACCTGGCCGTTGGCTTGTGGATAATAGGGTGTTGATTTATCATGACGAAGACCCAACTTCTCAGTAAGTTCGGACATCATAAAATTCCTAAAATGGCTACTGTGATCAGTGATGATAGCTTGGGGAACACCAAAATGAGCTATGATGTGGTTAAAAATAAATAAGGCTGTGGTCTTTCCAGTGTTATCAAATGTCGGCATCGCCTCAGCCCATTTCGTAAAGTAATCAATGGCTACAATGATGTAACCATGCCCCCCGGTCGAGTGAGGGTGACATGTCATAAAATCGATGCCCCATTTCACAAAAGGACCAACTGAGACCAAAAGATGAAGAGGAGAAGGATGTGACCGAATTTTCTGATTGTAGGTCTGGTAGGCATGGCATTTTTGAATGGAAGTAATGCAGTCGTTAAACAAAGAAGGCCAAAAATACCCTACGCGTAAGATCTTCTAGGCAGTAGCATAGCCATACATATGACCACCACATGCTCCAGAATGACAGTCATTCAGATCTTTCTCGGCTTCATTGAACGTAAGACAACGTCGAAAAACAGAGTCAATCCCTCGACGATAAAGATTATCCCCGAGGATAATGTATTGATGAGCTTGATAGCGTATGCGACGTCGTTCAGTACTAGACAAAGCAGGATGGAAAGTCTGGGTTTGGAGATATATAATGATATCCCCATACCAAAGATCGTCAGTGCTAATAAGGAAAATATATTCATCGGGTAATGAATCAACTGCTACATTTTCCATTGCAGAATGAGGAAAATCACATATCAACTCAGCAAAAACTAAAGACTTCTTAGACTTGGCGCGATCGAATTCCAAGTCAAACTCCTGGAGGATGACAATCCATTTGGAGTACTTTCCCCCAAGCAATTGACGTGTCAAAATATGTTGCATAGGGTTGCAATGAGAAATCACCATAGTCTTATGTGAGAGGATATAGTGTCGGAAGCATTGGACAGCTTGAACGACAACCAAGGCTAGTTTTTCGACATGTTGATACTTGATTTCAGTTGGTGTGAGACTTCAACTCAAGTAGTAAATAACATGTTCGTCATGCGCATCATCCTCTTGGACGAGAACCATGCCAATAGTGTATGCTGAGGCAGCAAGATAAAGGAAATAATCGTGACTATAATTGGGAGGAAAGAGAAGCGGAGCTCACATTAGGGATAACTTTAAAGCTTCAAAAGAATTGTTAGCAATGGTATCCCAGATGAACTCTGAATCTTTTTTTAGTAGCCACATAAAACCACGAGTGATCTCGGCGTAATTAGGGATAAAACGATGAAGAAAGTTTGCTTTCCCCTACAAAATTTGCAACTGGCACAGTGTAGAAGGAGGAGGAAGATTAAGAATCGCCTCAACCTTAATAGGATCCACCCGTATCCCTTGATGCGAAACGATAAAACCTAGAAGACGACTGGATTCTACGCAAAAAACGCATTTATGAGGATTTAAACGTATACGATAGAACCGACAGTGAACGAAAATGGCTCAAAGGTGGGTAGGGTGATCGACTCTGCACATAGAATGAGCGGGTAAATCGTCGAAATAGGGTTGAACGATGTGCTTAATATCATGAAAAGCATAAGACATAGCACGTTGAACTGTCACACCAGTGTTCTTAAGCTTGAAAGGAATTTTCCTATAAGAAAAAGTACCCCAAGGACAAATAAAAGCAGTCTTATGTTGATCCTCAGGAGCAATGTTAATTTGATTATATCCGGAGAAACCATCCATGAGAGAGAAGATTTCACTTCTGGCACAGTCATCGACAATCTGGTCGACGAAGGGGGTAGGAAAGTTTTCTTTGGGACAAGATTTGTTAATATCCCTATAATCAACACATACATGAATACTGCTGCCTTTCTTCTCAATCGGGACAGGATTGAAAACCCATTCTGTAAGAGCCACCGGATAAATAAAGCCGGCTTTCAGAAGTTTCTCAACTTCGAGCTTGATAGCAGCCGCTTTACGTGGGTGAATTGGATGAAGGTGTTTCCGGACAGGTTTATCTCTGGGGTATGTCTTTATCTCATGTAAAACAATTGCAGGGTCGATACCTGGCATCTCTTCGTAGCTCCAGGTGAAGACGTCACAAAATTCTTTGAATAGAGACGTATAGGTGACTATCTCGGCAGGAGAACACGAAGCTCCAATATGGACATTTTCAACAATCCCAGGTTTAATGGACATGTCAATGGGAATCGTGGGTGAGATATTACTTAAGTTCCCTTCATCAAACACATCGTGTGTAGTCACCGGAACCGTCGAGATGACAACAACGGTCGACGGAGTCGAAATCCGTTGATAGTTCTCAAGAGTATGTTTCTCCAGAAAAAGTATGGAACGATGATGCCCATCATCCCAAGGGGTGTCCTCCATGATGGACATAATCATCTCGTCAGTGGGAAAAATAACATGAAAAGGATCAGGAGACAACTCATCAAGAGAAGGGGTAGAAGGTGTTGCTGATTGAATGGCCTGATAGGTAGATTCAACCGGACTTAACGACATTGCGTCATCGAAACGAAGATGATCTCCAGGGTTAGGGACAATCCAAGGGTCCTGTGACGTAGGAAGTTCGTGAGGCACGGTGGATATCATGTTGATAGAAGAAACTGACGGGAGTGGAACATCGGGCGGTGGAATGGGAAAAATACCCATTAATGAGGAGTCCTTTAAAAGGCCTACATCGATGTTCTCATAACCTGGAGGGGTTTTAGAAATAAACGACACGTTTCTAGTACGAGTATCAGAATTGAAGAAGGCAAGTTGGTCAACCGTAACAACCTTTCCTTGATGAGGGAAATGTACTACATGGAAAAGTGTCGAAACAACGACGCGCATGGAATCGATCTAACTACGACCAAGTAAAATATTATAATCAAGGGGAGCGTCAAAGACTTCCACTTCGACTTGGACCGTTTTACCTTCTAACGTGATGGGAAATGAAGGAAGAACACCGTAGTGCTTAAAACCAGAGCCATTGAAGGATTTAAGAGTGTTCTGGGATTCATTCAAAGGAGGAGAGCCAATGGCTTTCCAACAAGCAAGAGACATAACACAAGTTGAGGCACCCTCGTCGATAACAGTTTGGCAAATGTTTTTGTTGGAGACAAACACTTGTATTTGAAATGCGAGTTGAGGGGGTAACCTTGGAATGTGATCTTCCGAGTCAAAGACTATCAAATTCATATCTGTCGGGTCAATTCCACCTATAGCTTTCAACAATGCCTTCTGTTGTGCAGGACAAGACTGAAGGACTTCAAGGGATGACATCACTGAAGGTGCCTGGGCTAGATCTTCAACAATACTGTAGTTCTGGGCTGCACGAGCATGAGGATTGAAAGCCAATTTCCTAATGACACCTTTTGGGGGTGGTCGCAGAACTGTATCAAGGCTCGGTCATTCGAGATGAAGAGGACTGTTAGTAGGTGGAGTCGCGGGAGAGGGTTGGACCAATGAAGGAGGTAAATCATCAACCTTCTCCTTATATGGAGAATAATATTTGGCTCGAGTAGTGAGTGAAACATTGTTCTGCTTAGAATCACTAGTACACATCAAAACATATGATGTGGTAGAAGAAGAGGGTTGGTCGTGAATGACCAATTGAGCCTGTTGTTGAGATGTGAAGGGTTGGGACAAGACAACCGACGTAGAAGGTTTTGGAGCTCCTTGAAGAAACTTGGTGACCTCGGCACATCGTGGAAAATGCTTTGTATAGTGATCGTCACCACAGATAAGGCAAGGGTATCGTGGTTTGTTCTTATCCCGATCTTCAACATGAGTGGTTTTAGTTTGCTCTGCTTGATTATTATTTTTGCCCTCCTTATTCTTACCTCTCCCTTTTTTAGATTTGTTTTTATCGACTGGGGTAGATTGGACAACATTTACCTCAGAAGTCTTGCCGGTGGAAGTGGTAGGAGATGAAGAATTTTGAACGTTAGAAGAAGCAGATTTAGGGGTTGTGCTTGAAACAGAATGTGATTGGGTTTGGGTAGTACCAATCACACCATCAACCGCATGCGAGGCAACTGGAGTAGTTGAAGTGCTGGAAGCATTAGGACGAGGTAAATCAGGTAGTAAATCATAAAGAGTTCCCGTTTGCGAATAAACGAGATCAAGATATTGAGCACAACTTATAGCCTGCTCTTCCGTGACAATGCTACCCATGGCAATGTCCTTACCAATTTTGTTCACAAATGATTTTGTAAACCATTCTGCCAATAAATGATCGGGGAGTTCATGTTTAATGAGACGTTGTCTCCTTCGCCACTCATGAATATGATCTGATATATGAGTGTCTTTACTCTATTTGAAGGAAGTCAAAATCTCAGTCCTGGTATCATAATGGATCGGTAACTGGTAATGTGTAAGGAAATCCATAGCTAGTCTGTTGAAATCAGAGAAGAAACCTTGTGGAAATTCAATATACCACTTCACAGCAGAATCAATAAGGGTTCATTGAAAAAGACGTAAACGAATAGAGTCATCCATCAATGAGTTGGATGAACACCATAGATGAAAGGTCATAACGTGATTATTTGGGTCCTCTCCCACTTTGCTGTCGAATTTAGGAATGTCCGATGGAAGCTTGGCTGGAATAACAGGCCATTGGGGAGAGTGACAAATAGGATCGTTTAAAATCCTTGAAAAATCCAACAAATCCAAAGTAGCAAGAAAATGTAACTGTCAATTCACCTGCGGGTACTGTTGGCTTTGGGGTGGAAGCCCTGTCGACAAACCAGTAGGACCGTAAGCGGTCTGCGTATAATGGGAAGACCCAGGTAGATTCGGTGGTGGTTGGAGAGGATAGTAGCTCCAGGGATTATAACCTTGAGTGGGGACAAGAGTTTGAGCATTCGGACCCCAAATAGGATTGGGTATACCTGGATATGGTTGGCCTATTGTAGGGACAGGAAACTGCTGCCCACTAGTCGTTTGAGGAGGATTTTGTGTCATCTGATTCCAATACTGGGCCAAAGAGGGAGGTATGTTTTGTCCAAAAGGTGGGGTTGGTCCCCCTATCGTAGGTGGTGTTCCAACCGGAAGTTGTGTCCCAATTGAAGGTTGTGTAGTAATTGGAATGTGTCTGGTAAGAGGAGGTTGAATCATACCACCTTGTCCACCAACGGGAATATGCAAGTTTGGTGTAATGGATGGGATAGTGCCACTAGGATTAGGATTGCCAGTGGAAGATAAGAAAGGTATTCCAGCAAGAAATTGAGGGAGTGTCGGAATAAAGCCTGGAATAGGGTGCGCAGGAAAAGAAGAACCACCTGGAGAACCGAATGGGGTTTGCGAAGGTGTTGGAATAGAAGAATTCAATGCATGGTATCCGGGTGGTAATGTCAGAGTGACATTGGGCATTCGATGTGTGTTAATAGGAGAAAGACCAGTCGCAGTGAACCCAGTTGGGACACTCGTAGTGTTCGTGAGATGGGCCATTTCGATAGGGACAATAAAGTGATAAGTGGTAGTCAATGGTACTGTCTCAAGATTAGAGATCTCGAAAATCATAGGAGGATTAATTTCAGAAATCACGAGTGAAACAGGACCAAAAATATCTCTGCAGAAAACACCTGTAGACCAAAAAGGATCTTGGCCTTCTATGCCAGGAAAAGGCCCAACGGGTGATCCAGAAGATGTAAAAACTAGTTTTTTGGAAGAATTCAGTCGCATAAATGGTCGCTCAGAACCACGGTGAAGTTGAAAGTCCTCTCGAGTACTGGTAATTCGGAAAGGTTCTAGAGAGTCAGTTCATTCCACTTGTGGTGTGGTGACAACTGTGGCTTCACTTTGCCGAGGAGAGCCCTCAAGTGTATCGGTAGGAAAGGGTTGAGAACCATCTAGATGCTCTGGAGATAAACCTTGCATTCTACGAGAACGACGTGGAGGAGCTATTGTAAATGAGTGAAAAACTCCGTGAAGAAACTCCTATGGTCAACTTCGAGAAACAAACAACACGCGTTAGTAAACAAAATCTAGGAAGCAATCACCAGGCAAACAAGACCTTCTAATTTTGAAGCCACTAGTTGGTGATGAAATCCAACGTCCCAGCAACAAGACGAGAAGGGGCGGGGCTAGTGTGGAAAAGTTACGCTGACGACCTGCTTAACGGACTTATACCCTGGTGCAAGCTCCCACACATAATCGTGGGTATACCCTCCAAGGAGCCCGAGTGAGTTTGGTCAATGTCAATTCCAGGTACCGTGAAGACTTTCCCCTCCACAGTCATCTCAGGTAAGAACCTAGAGAGATAGGCCACTAAGGTCACCACAAACAATAATAAAGCCCGGGGGGACAGTCGACAGTCCGATCCACATGCAAGGGCAGGGTATCTAGCCTGAAATCAACTCAAAAGGCTTCCACTCATCATTGTGGGTATACCTCCGAGTGATCCCTGTAATACGTGCAATCTCTACACTGATATCAACAAAGGAGGGTGAGTAACTCTGCCAATATCAATGCGACCTAGTGTTTGAAACTTGTGTGAGAAGGGCTTCCCAGGACAAGATGTTGCAAATGGAATTTAACACTCCCTAACACAAGATGCTATTGTGTGTTTTATGCTTTTGGAGAGTGTATCTCTCTTCCTACTCCAAAGCACTAGCCTAGCTAAATGTTGGTGTAAAGAGCCCTAGAAAAGAGTTACTAGATAAATTTTATGATTATGCAATGTTATTAAGAGCTATTGTCTACTCAAAGGAAATAGAAGTGAAACTTATGTTGTATGACTCTGACCCAACAATGCAAGGATGATAATGAAATATATCACTTTTCGTTCAATGAATCCTATGTATGGGAGAGAGAGAAAGTTTTCCAGATCAACCTTGAACTACAATGCAAAATTTCCTTTAAAATGCAAATGCAAACAATCACTTAACAAATGACAATTCTCTTTTGTGCCTTTTAAATACTTCAATAATCTCAATAATTTGATTTTCAATGTTTTCTAAAAACAAAAATGATTTTTTGAAAGAAAAAACTTGTTGTTCACTTTTCAAAAAGGACCCACACTATGACAACGAGAGTACAGAAAGTCAAAAACCAAATGAACAAGTAATAATGAACACCCAATCCACTCTTTCAATGAAAACAAAAATAAAGAGCAAACTAATTTAGTCTTTTCAAATGCAAAGGAAAATGATCTTTCAAACCAATAAGCAAATGAGAAAAACCAAGCACTCAACTTTCAACCAATCACTGGTTCTTAACTAATCAAACACACTCATAATCTGAAGTCAGAGAGAATGGTTTTGCCAAGAATTGTCAAGAAACGAAAGTCAAGTTACAAGCCTTGAAATCGTAAAACTGTTCATGCATGCAAACAAAGAGAAGAAAGATATCAATCTATGGTCCAAGAAACTTCTTTTGAGGCAATCAAACTGATCTGGGAAGTTGAAAATATCAAAACTCAAATCCAAACTTTTGAAAAATGGTGTTCGCAGGCAGGCAATATTACACAGTGCGAGAATCACCTATTCTCGCATGTGACCCTTAAGCAGAGTGCGAGAACCTCACACTGAAACCTAAAGGCAGAGTGCGAACTCTACCTATTCTCGCAGGCTGTAATGAAGTACAATGCGAGAATTCCTGAACATAAGCAAAAATTTGGAAAATGAAGCAAAATTTAAAAATGCCTCTGGACTCAGAGGGTCTATCAGGATATCCTGAAGACTCAGAGATTGATAGGATACGAGAAAAGTGAAACCAGAACAAATGGCCACTAAAAAATATCAAAATCCACAAAGAAAATGAGATTGGTCCCCAGTTGAGTCGCCAATTTTTTTATTGGATAAATCCGTAAGTGCGGACACAAACCGATCTCCCTAGATCCACCTGGATCTAGAACAAAGCAAGATAGAACATGACTCTTTCCCTAGATTCTAACCATTGAATTAAATAGGAGGCAAAAACAAAGAGCATACCTTATTATCACTTCCTATGGTATTTGTTGCTCCCGCTTCACTCTAGTGCTCTTGTGCAGCCAAGACCAAGACAACACAAACCAACCAAAGTGAAGAAAGTACAATCTATTCAATAGTCAATCTATGTATATGATCAAGGAATTATACAATAAAGTGGATTTAGCTTCATGGGAAAGGGACATATTACTGTATCATATTAATGGAAAGTAAAGATTACAACCTGAGCCTTGATGTCGCAAAATTCCTTTCGATGGCCCTTGGCTCCGACACACACACTTGCTCACTTGCATGAAGAAGATCAACTCCTTTGGATGAACTTGATGGAGTCTCCAAGCTGCTGTAGCATCAGTCCTTCACACAATTCTTTCACCAATTCTCCAATGAATCTTGCATAACCTTTTCCATGAGAATTCACTCAATATATAGGAGAGAATGAATTAGTTACTTGGATAAGAATGATCCCAAAATATCAGGGAATCCAGTGCTAGGATAACCATTCGAATGCCATCTCATCCTTCTAAAAGATTCCCTTCTAGAAGCATCGAGAATTCATCTTTTTCCTTTCTTTAGAAAGAGTTCACACTCTAGCAGTTCAACACAGTGCGAACTTCTCGCACCCTGGCTTAAGGCAGCCTACAATAATCATGCATTCTCGCAGGAAATATACTAGCAGCCTGTGAACAGTCTTCAAAAATGAGTTTTCTGGAAGAGATGAAAATAACTTTTTCTTAGGAGAAAGTTCTTATGAAGAGCTTGAGTACCCCATCATCAATACATCATCCCGATGACCAAAATCATGGGTAACAGTAGCAAAGACTCCGAGCGACATCTGGTTCTGAAAAACCATGGGGCTTTGCATAGGTACATCAAAACCAAGATGGATTTCATAAACATCTCGTCATTGAGAGCTTCCTATCAATAGGATGTCAAAATCAAATAGAAATTTAGGCACCAGAACAAATGGGAGTTTAGGTCTGCAAATCCGTAACAACCAGATCATGGTAAATACAACCCTAACCAACAACCTCCTGACAACCAGTCCAAGACACAGGAAAATAAGGGTAAAATAAAGACGAAGAATGAAACTGGGAAGTGGTGCAACTTCCACAAAATCCCCTAACACAACATTGATGAATGTTTCTCAAAATAGTCATTGGTGGTCAAGGTCAAAGACAATTAGCTGAACCCTAATTCATAATATGATTTAAAAAATATTGAAAATAGACAGATCATTGACACAAACCCCACTGATACTGTCACGACTGCAACAATTCAACCAGAAGAACTAGTAGATCCTAAAGAGAAGGAGCACCTCTTCCATTCACAGATGTGGGTGAAGGGGACCCCATTGCATTTCATTGTTGATAGCGACATGTAGAAGAACCTCATCTCATCTAAGGTCGTAAAACAGTTGTGTTTTTCAACAACACCACACCCACAACCATACAACATCGAGTGGCTTCA
The DNA here is from genome assembly GCA_009831015.1 of Picea engelmannii. Classification (NCBI taxonomy): domain Eukaryota; kingdom Viridiplantae; phylum Streptophyta; class Pinopsida; order Pinales; family Pinaceae; genus Picea; species Picea engelmannii. Next base: position 667,380 of record ML787583.1, on the reverse strand, counting down.
CCAGGGAAGAGATCTTCGTGTCATCCAACACTGTCTCCTGGACTATGGTATCCAACCCTTCAAGGATGAGGTAGTGTGTGATGTTTCCCCTCTTGATGTATATGATGTTGTTTTGGGCCAACCATATATGTGGAAACATCATGTTTTTTATGAGTCTTGACCCCGTAGTGTCATTATTACTCTATGGGGTAAGCTCTACAGGATACTAGAGGTAGTTTCGACTATTTTTCCACCAAACCAGTTTCGCAAGCTAATCTCTCATACTGCAAAATTAATCCTCTTCATAGTGTGTTCAAAGGATGCACAAAATGCCTTGCAACCTCAACACCTTCTATCTAGCAGAAGCAGATTGTAGAAGAGAAAGAAGATATTGTTTCTTCACCTACAATGGTGCCTACATGATGCCCCATCAAGCCTATATACAATAGGTTGGTGGAACATATTTAACCCTGCCAACAACAGGTTCATGACAACCTTCCATAGACCAAGCAATGCAACTTCTCCAACAAGGCACGTAGCTCACCAAGATTCAGATTCAAAAAATGCTTTCCCCTCTTCCCTAGGCACTCAACGCAATGGATACCATTGCTTCCTAAAGGGGCAAGATTGATCCAAGTGGATATTGGTGGCCACTCACCTATTCCATATGCCAACTAGCTCATCTGGACAATTTTAAATTTAACACATTTCTCTGTAATGGGGACATTCATTTGTACTTGTGGGTTCTACACTTACATGGATGTCCTGAAGCCTTACACAACAACCAAGTGGATATTGGTGGCCTCCCACCTTTTCCAATTGGTTTATTTTGGAATTTTTCATGTCAATACATCTTTCTATACTTCCAGGGTCGTTCAGGGGCTCTAAACAATGTTTTCTTGGCTTGCCATAGTCAAATGGTAGACAGAGTCAACATTTGATAGCATAATGCATAGTTCTCGAAAATACCTTTCCAACTGGATATCACGTGCCTAAAACAAAGATCATATGCAAATTTACGACCCTGAGAAGTTAATGTACTAACTTACCCCAACAAGGCCCACATGACTTTTGGTGCTTCATCTCCTAGGGTTAGGTTTTTGGATGTATAGGGTTTTGGCATTCATGTTTATCATAAAAAGGCCTTCAGAGCCTCATTGTAATCATGTTCTTGCAAATGAGCATATCCGTCACATATATTCTCAGAGATAAAGTTGCCACCATTCTAACGAGTCTTGTACTCTATATCTTTATAGTTTATGTACATTTATTTCATGAATATAAATCATGTATTGTTGTATTTCTTTGTTTTTGGAAATTTTTATGTGTGTTTTATTGTAATATATTTGCTTTCATTTTGTTCCAAAAATAATCCGGATCACTGGTATCAGAGCAGGCTGCTCTTGATCATTTTTTCAGTGCATGTCCCTGATGAGGTCTGAGTATATCCAGTTGGGTATCGATCTTGTCTGTCTAGAGAAAAATCGCTCTCGCACGCCCAAGAAACCCTTGATGGTGGCATAAAAGAAAAATGACGGAGCAAAAGATTCTATTAACATGTTGCTTGAGAAATATCTCGCGCGACAGAGGGATGAAATGATGGAGAATTTTCCCCACATCCTTCAATGCTTGTCGATAGAAACATGTGCATATTTATCAAGTGACCACTTTGGAGGAACCTCTCCCTTAAAGGTACAAGTTAATTTTGATATTCTTGTATTTGAAGGTCAGATAGATGCAGATGCCTTAGAAAAATGGTTAAATCCGCTAGAAGGTTATTTCTCTGTTTACAATATTTCCGACAGGGAAAATATCACCTTCACACTCTTCAAGGCTCTCCCCCATGTCAAACATTGGTGGGAAAATTACTGGGCGAAAAGTTCCATAGAGGAATCTGGAATATATGGGGTCGATCCCACTTGGTATTTTTTGTGGATGTGGTCAAGGAACAATACTACCCTGTTGATAACTATGAATACCAATACATGAGATGGACCACACTACGACAAGAGAAGAGCCAAAAAGTGTCGGATTTCACAAATACTTTCCATACCTTGCGCAATAAGGTGGGTATCAAAAACTCCGAGCGACATTTGTTTCTAAAATATCGTGGGGCTCTGCATAGGTACATCCAAACTGAAATGGATTTACTAAACATCTCATCATTGGGAGTTGCCTATCAATATGATGTCGAAATCGAGTAGAAATTTAGGCACCAAAACAAATGGGAGTTTAGGTATGAAAATACGCAACAACCAAATCATGGTAAAGACGACCCTAACCAACAACCTCTTGACAACCAATCCAATACACATGAAAATAAGGGTAAAGGAAAGACCAAGAATGACACTGGGAAGTGGTGCGACTTCCACAAAATCCCCTGGAACAACACTGATGAATGTCGCTCGAAACAATAATTGGTGGCCAAGGTCAAAGACAATGAGTCGAACCCTGCTTTAGAATCTGATCCAGAAAATATTGACAATAGACAGATCATCGACGTAGACCCCACTGCTACTGTCGCGACCAAAAAAGTTCAACCAAAAGAACCAGTAGATCCTGAAGAGGGGGAGCACCTCCTCCATTAACAAATGTAGGTGAAGGGGACCCCATTACATTTCATTGTTGATATTGGCGACCAAAAGAGCCTCATCTCATATAAGGTCATCAAACAGTTGGGGTTGTCAACAACACAAGACCCACAACCATACAACATCGGGTGGCTTCCCCAGGAAAGAGATCTTCGTGTCAGCTAGAAATGTCACATATCCTATGGCATACAAACCTTCAAGGATGAGGTAGTGTGTGATGTTTCCCCTCTTGATGTCTATGCTATTGTTTTGGGCCAACCATATATGTAGAAATGTCATGTTGTTTATGAGTCTCGACCTCGTAGTGTCATTATTACTCTGGGGGGTCATCTCTACAGGATACCATAGGTAGTTCTGACTATTGTTCCACCAAAATAGTTCCGCAAGGTAATCTTTCATATTACAAAATTCATCCTCTTCACAGTCAATTCAAAGGATGCACATAAGGCCACTACAACCACTGCAGCGTCAACACCTTCTATCCAACAAAAGAATATTGTATAAGAGAAAACATATATTGTTTCTTCACCTATAATGGTGTCTACACAGTGCTCCATCAAGCCTAGAGACAACAGGTCGGTGGAACATATTCAACTCCACCAACAACAGGTTCGTGACATCCTTGCACAGACCAAGCAACACAACTTCTCCAACAAGGCATGCAACTCACCAAGATTCAGATTCAAAAAATGCTTTCCCCTCTTCCTCGGGCACTCAACGCAAAGGAGACCATTTTTTCTTAAGGGGGGAGGATTGATCCAGGTGGATATTGGTGGCCACTCACCTATTCCATATTCCATCTGGCTTATTTGGATAGTTTTCAGTTTAGCACGTACCTTTGTAGTGGGGACATTTCTTTGTAATTGTGGGTTCTGCACTTACGGGGTTGTCCTGAATCCCTACACAGGGTATAGGTGGAGATTGGTGGCCGCCCACCTATTCCAACTAGTTTATTTTGGAAGTTTTCATGTCAGTACATCTTTCTATACTTTCATGGCCGTTTTGGGGCTCTAAACAATTTTTTCTTGGCTTGCCACAATTAAATTGTAAACACAACGAGATTTTGATGATATAATGTGTACTTTTCAAAAATACCTTTCCAACGGGCTATCACACACCTTAAACGGATATCGTATGAAAAAGTTACGACCCTGGTAAGTTAATGTACCAACTTACCCCAACGGGCCCACATGACCTTGGGCACTTCATCTCCTAGGGTTAGGTTTTTGGATGTCTAGGGTTTTGGCATTCATTATTATCACAAAAAAGCCTTCATAGCTTCATTGTAATCATCTTCTTGTGAATGAGAGTAGCCATCCCATCTCTTCTCAGATATAAAGCTGCCACCATTCTAGCGAGTCTTGCACTCTGTATTTTTACAGTTTTTGTACATTTCTTTCATAAATAGAAATCATGTTGTTGTATTTCTCTGTTTTTGGCAATTTCTATGTGTATTTCATTGTAATATCTCTGCTTTCTTTTTGTTCTGAAAATAATCAGGATCAAATGAAGTGTGAAACTTCAGTAAGTTTTTCTACTACTACCATAATGAAATCATTTTGTTCCTCACTTTTAGGAAGCCATGTAATAAAATCCATGTTGATTGCTTCCCATTTCCGCTCAGAAATGGGTATTGGCTCTAATAATATAGCCGAGTGATGGTGTTCAACTTTAACTTACTAACACTCAAGACACCTAGCAAGATATTCAACCACTTCAGTTTTCATTCCAGGCCAAAAATACTCTCTTTTCAAAGATGTTATAGTCTTTTGGTATCCTGGGTGACCTAAATAAGGTTTCCTATGTACCTCAACCAATATCAAAATTTCTAGTTCTGCATTGTTTTTAATGTAAATTTGGTCTTTATACTACACTAAACCATCTTGATTACATCTTAATTTCAATTCTTCTTCAATTGATTCATTATTCTGTAATTTTTCCTCTAAATTCTTATAAATTTCACCATTTTCTGTTGTTGATTTTATTTTCTCTTTTAAACCAGTTTGCATGTTACTGTTGTAAATTGCATTTAGTTTTTGCTGAGTGAATCTGCTATTTTATTTTATTTCCCTTCAATATGATTTATCTCAAAATCTTACTCACTTAAAAATCTAAACATCTCTCCTAACTTGCATTCAAATTTTGTTGATCAAAAAAGTACTAAAGGATGATATTATCTGTTTTCAACAAAAATATCCTAACGAACATGTAATTCCACAACATATTTAAAGCATGCACAATATAGGCTAATTCTAGGTCATGCATTGCATAATGTTTTTCATGAGTTTTAAGTTTCTATGATTCATAAGAAATCACATGATCATCCTATAACAACACTCCTCTTAACCCTTATTTTGAGGCATTAGTATAGACCACAAAATATTTATGTGGATATGTTATCTTTAAGATAGGTGTCGTTGTTAATAATTGTTTCAATTTTTCAAATCTTTCTTGATATTTTTCTGTCCACTTAAATCTGATTCCTTTCTTTTGCAATGAATTTATTGGATAAAAAAGTTTGGAAAAACCTTCTATAAATGTACAGTAATAACCTATGATTCCCATAAAATATCGAACATCTCACACATCCTTAGGCACTGGTCAATCTAGAATGACCTTGATATTTTCTAGGTCAACTAATATTCCTTCACCCGAGGTTACATGTCCCAAATATTGTACCTCGACTTGGTAAAATTCACATTTACTAAACTTTGCATAAAGTTGGTGCTCTCTAAGGGTCTGCAAGACTATTCTCAAATATTATTCATGTTCCTATTTAGTTTTTGAATAAATCAATATATCATCTATGAAAACAATTACGAACTTGTCTAGATACTTGCTCATGATTCATGAGCATCCCGCTTTCAAAAACCTTGTACATTTGATGAGACTTAGGGGTATTTCATTTCCTAGGGAGTGGGTTCCCTATGCTTGAATTATTTGTATTTTCCTACATTTTATTGGTTTCTAGAAGAGAGACATAGGATATGATTTATTAATGAGAGTGAGGATTGAATTTGTAAATGTTCTTGAATGTGTGAGAACGTGGGGGAAAAATCTTGTGAATTGAGTGAGTTAGAGATATATTAGGAACAAATAATATCTCTTGAGGATTGAGGATCCTAGAGTTAAGGCTTGTTAGAGGATCTTGTGGATTTGAGAGAATCCATAGGGATTTATTGTTCAGATTATTTTGGATATGAACTAATTCTAGTTCAGAATCCTTTTGTACAAATATTGTAAGCATGAAGGCAATAGGGGTTGGCCATTGAGTGTATGATTAGGCCATAGAGGAAAGAAACTAGGCATTATAATCAAAATTAGGCTTTAGAATGAGGGAGGAAGACCTACTGATTAATATCTAGGTCAAAAAATGCCTTGGAGCCTTAGGTAATCACTATGTACAATATGTGTGATTAATGAAAGGAATAATTTGTTTTGAGTATTATTGAGGAAATATTCATTTTTCATTGTGTGTGTAAACTCTGCATAATTCATAATCGAGTAATTGTAGGTTCAGTTCATGTTGCATGTTGGAAAGTCTTCGAAGTGTGTGTGTTAATGGGGTTTGTAGTTTCTGTTTATTAGAAATCCATATGGTTGCAGGTCAAACATTGAGTTTGTGTGCAGGTTCTAATAAAGGACTAATTCAATGATAATTGATCACTATAGGATCAATGATACTCATTCATTTAACATAAAGTAACCATGTGTAGGGAAACTGAAGTAGTCAAGCCATCCATAATTTAAAGGGAAGGTATAGGAGCCCTCAGATCATTTTATTGAAGAAAGATGACCGTCGGATCATAAGCCAGTGCAGTAGTGTTATAGGAAAATCCCCCTGCAGATAGGTGAATATCCGATTGGATTCTAGATCCCTACTACGAAGACAAAAATATGCTAACATTGGACACTAACATCCCTTTGAGATTTGCCTAACTAGTCAGAAAGAGAAAGAGAAGGAAGAAAGTGTGATGCATCTTATTCCGATGTTTGTCCTCACTGCTCCAATTTGAGATTGATCTCCAGACTCGTTCACACATCTTGATACCTGAAAACCATGAACAACAAAGAGATACAAGGAAACTTCTACTCTAGCAGACTATATTAAACAAATTTATCAATAATAGACAAGTGTATGCAACAATACCCAAAATTGAAGAAAATAGGCCAAGCCTATATTAATGAGAACTTTAAAGAGATACTTACAATATGTAGATGCAATTGCAGTAGACTCTCCAAGTCCTCCTTGTCCAGCGCTTGGATGATTCTCCCAAGATCATAGGTTTGATACCCAAAATCTACCTCCCAAGATCATAATTTTGATACCTATAATCTGTTAGAATTGCAAATGCGGAAAACACAATTCACATATGATAATTAACAATCACATAGATAAGAAACATAGGTATTTCACGTGGCTCACCCAAACATTGGGCTACGTCCACCAAGCATAGGCATCGGTTGTCTTATTATTCATATCATGGAGATTACAACAGACTTGCAAGTTCTCTCATTCCTCTCACTCTGTCATATATGCCTCTACGGGCTTACATGAATTTATATACATTTACACAAGAAAACGATTATTAAATGCACTCCTATCCATATTATAACTTGGTCTATTTTAGTTGCAACGAACGCAGAATAATAGGATCCAAATCCATCCTTGGAGGAATTCATTGTCACCAAATCCCAACAATCTCCACATTGACAACAATTAACCTGATACCTTGCTCCTTCCTTTTTTTCATCACCTTTTCTGCAAGCCAAGAGAAGCCAAGCACCACTGCAACTTCTCTAATAAAACTGGTTTCATGATCTTGCCTGTGTGACTTGCATGAGTTTAGATTTACCGAGGGGTCACTCCACCTCCAACATGTCTTCCACAACTTTGTTGTAAGACATATTTAGTGATAGATCTCCTCCTATCCAAAACACCTGTAAAATATACATTACAATTATCATAGATCATCTCAATGTAACCATTATAGGTGACATTTGTGCTTATCAAACGCTGAAGCACCCATTTCACTGCAACACCTGAATCTGTGAAGTATCTGATAACATCATTAGCATGTGAACCATCTGGTCTTAACCATTTCATCACATACAACAGACCTCCTATTGAACTTACACGAGACATAACCTTTTCTTCTTTATAGACAAGACCTATGCCTGAAGAAAACTTATAATGGAAAGAAAGAGGGATAAAAAATTGGCTTTACAATGTTCATACTGAACTCCAACCACAGTTTACTGTTATCCCTGATTTCTAGGGATAACTAGGAGATCATGTCTCGAGGCCCACAGGTCCTAGACATGGAGTACCGAGAGCAGGATTGACCTGAGCATGGCCCTTGAGGGCCCATCCTTCTTCTCTTTCATCAGACTTGTCTTGTCAGCAGCAGCAACATCCATCACCTTCGGCTTGGACTTGTATCGGAGAAGACTCTTGTTCCACGAGGTAATTGGTCCAAGTATCATGGTATGTGTCACTTTTTATCATTATAACCTTTAGATATATGCATCTTACTCCTTTTATTTCTAAAAACTGCTTGGATATTACATTAACCCACTTGACCATTGTTGAGGGGATTGATAGGGTGCCCTAGCAAGCCTGTACCCATAGGTTTTGGTTTGCCATAGGGGGGATTTCTAAAGAACCATCGTCCGCTCCCATCATGTCATCACTTTTTCATCTTATCTCCGGCTCATCTGTCCCATTCCCCTAGTCCGGGCATTAGGATGATCTGTTTGTGGGGTTGCACCTTATCTCATGGGAAGAAGGGGCTAAAGGCCCAGAAGGTAAAAGCAGCTGGTAAAAGATAAAAGCCATAAAAATGAAACCTCGAGATGCCTCGCCTAGGGATCCTCAAGAAGGCAATAAAAAGCCTCTCAGCAAGAAACAAGAGGGACCCGAAGAAAAATAACAAAAACAAGACCTAGCAAAGAGGATAGGGGGTCTCATCACAAGCCAACCTATTATGTTCATGGGTACCTAACATCATGACATTTCCACTATCTGGTTACCACGCTAGGGCAGTGACCTTTGGTTGCATGGCCAAGGGAAAGGGGGTCTCATAATGAGCCAACCTTATCATCTCTGTGAAAGTCCTTGTGGGTAACATTGTCATCTCTGGTCACCATGCCAAGGCAGTGTCCTCTAGTTAGTCCTTGAAATAAAAAAAGGAAAAGAAAATAAAGAAAATAAAGAATAAAGGCAAGAAAGGGCTTGCAAAAATTTGCAACCATGACGGGTACAGCTCACCTTCTACAAAGGCACCCATAGGTAATATCATGCATCCTTGTCTTTCACTCTACCCGTATGTCTGGACATCCCTTATCCATATCACCTCATTCTACATGGCTTGGATGATACCCCTTGGAGACTTTCCTTTTCTTATGGATACTAGCCCAATAGGGTGTCTTGTCTTTTTTTTCATCCTTGTATTGTAGGTCTTTGTAATATCTTTGAGCTATTGGATGATATATCAGGGTTTTTATGCATATGTCTAATAATATTAATGATGAGATGTGATTAACATTGCTATGATCTCTGTGACTAATGAGCCCATGGAGGGAGAAGTTTTTGATGTGTAGGACCATGCGCGACATACAAGTACCACATGGACTGGTACACATGGGGAGATGATTAGTTCGGACCTCCATGGGGCTGAAGAGCCCATCAGATGGTTGCTGAGACCCCATCAGGGGTAGAGACATGACAATGCTTGATTGAGATTTTGCACCTAAGAAGAAGAAGGATGTTCCATCAGGGACACTTTGGTTGAGCCCAGCCTAGGGGGGTTGATCCACTTCCAACGGAACGTTTCCCTTTGATTGGCCCAGGACATCACCTAGGATCCATTGACGTCACGTTGAGCGTGTGACAGTTTGACAGGGCAGCTGGCACGTGTGGCATGATTGGGAGGCCCAAAGAGGGCCAACGTTTTGTCATTTTGTGCTGCATTTTCCCTAAAAAGGGGCTAACATCTCGCTTAGTAGGGCTTGATGTCTTGCTTATGCTCAGTTAGGGATTTGATTTGACAATTTAAAGTAAAAAAAATATGATTTTTGTTTAAAGCCTTGTCGGCTATTTTTAATGACCTAAATTTAATTAAAGGTCATGATACAATATATATTGAGGATTTTTTCCCTCATTTTGACATAACTCATCACTCACTCTCATAGTGACATCTGATTTTTGCGCCCTTGTTGGGTATTTGGTCTTTTAAGTGAGGCGCACTTGTTGAAGGAAGGATTTTCTTGGCATATTTTGGCATTTCTCATGAAGGAAGGTTTACAACTAGGGTTTGCAATGCTATTTCTTCATGATATGTAAGTTTTTTTTCTGCAAAACTTCTTAATTGAATGGTTGTAGGCTTATATTCTTGCATTTATTATAAATGTTATTGATTTTAAAACCTTATGGGACAAACACACAAGTAGGTTGTTGTCTCATGTCCCCTAAAAGAGAAATTTTCAGCCATTGAAGAAGGAAGGAAGGGCCTAGCCATTGCTACACTCTTTTTACTTCTTCCCTTGTGCTAGCCATGTCTTTTAAGGTCCAAGAAGGAGGAGACATCTCAGGCCTAGGATATCTACACCTAGTGCCGTCCTGCTTCTAGGGTTTGGTGATAGGGCCTTGCCATTGCAACACTCTCCCTCACCTCACTCTCTTGTCTTGACTTATCTTTTATGCTATCCATTTTTCCAAGTTTGACCTAAGGAAGGAGGAAAGAGCACGAGGCCTTGCTTAAGAAACACCAGAGTGAGCCTCTTTCCCCTAGGGTTTTGATTCTAGGCCCTGCCATTGCAGCACCTTAGAACCCTTCCCTCTCGTCCTTATCCTTTTATCCCTCCAACTTTGCGTCCTCTCTTTAATTGACTCCATTACCCTTAGGCACTGATCTCAACTCCCAAACGTTGAAGTGATAGTGGCCAAACAACTCTTAAAACCTTTACAATTTGAAACCCTAACTAACTACTAACCCTAATTAGGCTGACGTCACTCTTGGTTATTCCATATTGACGCAACACTTTCTATTGATAAGCAATTAGATGATGGTTAAGAGCATTTATTGAGTAAGGGATTGATTAAATACATTGTTGGCAACATCATCTTAATATTTATTGATGAATTGATATTATTCCATTGCTAAATTAATTGACATTGATCTCTTTGATATCTATTGTTTTAATTGCTTATATATTGATATCAGATAGTTATATGAAGTACTAACCCATTTGAATTATAGCTTGCATATATTGTTTTTCTATTGTCTTGTTCTGGGCAAGTGTTTTCATTTGGGGCTACACTTCTTTATTGGTTGTTTAGCCGGACTATCTGATCTTGGTGGTAACCTGTTAGGAGGGACTTTTACTTTGACCTTTATACCTTTTCCTCTTCAAAACCCCAGGTTATCGGGGACGTCTCCCCTGGGCCTAACCTCCCTAAATAGAAAGAACCTCCCCATTGAGGTGACATTGGGTTCGGTAGGTTCCTGTTATGCCAGTTTGGCTTCTATCTTCTAGCCGTTTGACCTAGCTACAAACTGTGCGATAACACTTACCATTACCATCTCTATGTACTTCCATGCCCATAATTTGTTTTGCTGCTCCTTGATCCCTCATCTGAATTGTCCTACCCACCTGAGTCATTTTCTTACTGATTTTATCCATGCTTCGACTTGCATTGAGCATATCATCAACAAGTAACATCAAGATTGTGAATGTACTATAAAATGTATAGTCTTTCCTACCCTTTGAAAAATTCTGACTCACTATGAAGGATTCAATCCTCTTGTATATTTATCTGGGTACCAATAGGCCATACAATTAATTTTCTAGCATGCAAACAAATTTGCTGTTGCGATCTTGAATCAAACCTTTTGGTTGTTCCATACATACTATATCTCTTTCAATTATGACCTTGTGAGAAGTAGGATCCCACACACAACATCCCTTTATACCACCATCATAACTTGCAGAGATATAAAATAAGCAGGAATTTAGAAACAAAGATTTTAAGTCTGGAAATGATTTACCGTTTACCAGTACCTGCAATTATTTCTTTCTCTTATGACCTTGATGCTTATGCCATAAACAAGAAGATACATCTGTCACTTCAGATGCCACTTCGATACTCCCTTCCAGCTTATAAAGGTTATCAACCTTTGTTGCCTTCATCACTACTAAATTACCTTTCGACAATGTGAGTGCTCCACCTTGACCTGTATACTTATATCCACAAGAATCCAACACTCCCAATGAAATCAAATTTGATTTAATCTTAGGTACATATCTAACATTCATTAATTCCATAACAATACCATCGAACATCCTAATTCTAATACTGCCAACCTCAACGGTTTTACAAGGAATAACATTTCCCATAAACACTACACCCTCATCAATAGATTGGTAAGAAATGAACCAATTTCTATGTGAGAAAATGTGGTGGGAGGCACCTGAATCTAACTACCATTCTTCTTGATATTGTAAATTACTAGAAACGGATAAAACTTGATCAATCATACCTGAATTTGTTACAGCCAAATTTTCTTCCTTTGTAGAGTTTTCCTCAGTTTCCTTTCTCTTCCAACAATGTTTCTTGAAATGTCCTGTTTTCCACAGTACCAACATTTTTGTTTACCCTTTCTATGTCTTGACTTAGATCGAGAAAAACTTCTCTCATTCTGCTCTTTAGTTCAACCTCTGACCAATATCACCTATGAATTTGAGGTTTCTTGACTAGATTTTCTCATCATCTCCTCAGCCAACAAAGCTCCCACAATAGAGTCATAATCTAAAACATCTATTGAGATAAAGCTAATAGAGGTGAATAGATTATCCCAAGACTCAGGCAACAAACACAATAGTGTAATATTCTTATCTTCATCTTTGAATTTAATTTCCATACTAGTCAATTGAACTATAAGGGTATTGAAAGTATTTAAATGGTCATCCACTTTTGTACCTTCTTTCATCTGCAAACTGTACAACTATATCTTCAAGTAGATTCTTCTCATCAAGGACTTTGTCATATATAGACTTTCCAACTTTCTCCATAAGCCTAATGTTGTATCCTCTCCTACGATATTAAACATAACATCATCCTCCATACATAAACGAATGGTACTAAGAGATTTTGCATCCATATCTTCCCATTCCTCATTCGTCATGGCCGTTGGTTTCTTTGACTTTCCTGCCAATGCTTTTTGCAACCCTTGTTGCACTAGTAAATCCCGCATCTTGAGTTTCCAGAGCTCAAAGTTTCTTTTACCGATGAACTTTTCAACTTCAAACTTTGAGCTCTGTATCTTAGCCATTATCACAAAATCTCCTAATGCCCACTACTTATAAAAACCTTTTAAATGTGGAGGAATAATAGCATTAACCAAAAATGTTTAATAAAAGGTTTAATTAAAGAATCCTTTTACCATCCTTACCTTTTAAATAAAATTAACCTTTTAAATTCACTTTATACCTTTTACATACTATATTCCAAATACTATATTCCATACTATATTCCAAATATAGTAATTCCTTTTATACCTTTTAAAGTAGCCTCCACATGACTTGAATTTTTGACTTGTTCACATTTTTAAAAGGAAATTCAATTTTAAAAGACCACGTGACTTCATACCTTAAGTTTTTCACAAAACCATACTAAAATTTCTTTGAAAAACATGCAATTTTTTTTAAGAAGTCGTCGCTCCTTCCGATGCACCTTCCCTGCGATGTGCTTCAAGGGGTCACTACCTCTATCGATACAACCAACATGAGACTATCTTAGGTGTTCTTCACCCCTCCTGATACAACCAGTGTGCGATGTGCTCATGAATTTATGAGGAAGTGAAGAGCAGCCTATAGGATGTTGCACCTTCCAAGAGGAGGCCCCTGAGACGATGTGGTAATTGATGCGTTGTACATAGGTTTCACTCCTGCGGCTCCTCTGAGAATTTTATGCCCTTGAAAACCTCTCCTCAAACCAGCTTTGGTACCACTTGTTATAATTCACATATGATAATTAACAATCACACAGATAAGAAACACAAAGATTTCATGTGGTTCACCCAAATGTTGGGCTACGTCCACCAATCATAGGCATCGGTTGTCTTATTATTCATATCATGGATATTACAGAATACTTGCAAGTTATTTCATTCCTCTCACTCTATCGTATCTACCTCTATGGGCTTACATGAATTTATATACATTTACACAATAAACTGATTATTAAATGCACTCCTATCCATATTCTAACTTGGTTTATTTTAGTTGCAACCAACGCAAAATAATAGGATCCAAATCCATCCTTGGAGGAATTTGTTGTCACCAAATCCCAACATAATCTTCCTCATTCCTCCTTCTCCATGGAAAAGTCCTCATTATATAGGATTTGGAGGCTTAACCACCATGGAGAGGATCACTCTTTAGATCCACTAAAAAGGAATCTCCAAGATATTTCGGGAGAAAATATCTCTTAAGGATTTTAGGGAGGAAATATCTCTCAAGTATTTTAAGGAGGAAATATTTCAACCATCCATGAGATCCTCAACCTCCCCTAAAAAATAGGAAACCAAATGTGAGGTGGATTCTCACACTAAATTAATTTCCTTTTCATGAATTTTAATAATAATTCATGTGCACATAGTATTTTGACCTTCATATAATATATTTCTCCTCCACATTGACTAGGGATTGTGACATATGTTATCTCATGGTGTCGAGGAGTATGCGACACTTAGCAAGGTGCATATGAAACTCTTATGACACTTGCGACACTTAGGGAGAGGTACCTAGGTGTGGAAATTTGATGTGTAACAGTATGCCCCCTAAAGTGTGAGGTCGAAAGAGAAACTGATGGCCAAAACACTTTAAAATTATTCAATGCAAGGGTGTGGAGTTGGAGAACCTGGAAGAAGATGCAAACAACCATCAAACATTATTAATATATGTTCCATTTTTGAGGCAGGCATACCTATTCTCAGAATACGAGATAACTCAAAGCACGAGCGTCGACCAATACACTGCAGATCCATGAAAACTATTGACTAAGGATATGGCCACCAAAGATACAATGTGGATCCATAACTCCATCAGATGAACTGATCTTAGCCACGAGAAATACATAGTGGAGCTACGAGATGATAAAACATAGCCATGAACCAATACAATGTGGATCTATGTGGCAATTTATATATCAACATGCTCAAATGATATCCTTCGCAACCTGGGAAAATAATATAACATAATGAACTCTCAACCCAGGATCTTTGTTCCAATCCCAATGTGATACGAATCTAGCCATGTGAATAGATGTTTTGATGTCGAACATGGTAGAAAACACTTGATTACCGGTCATTGAGGTAAACTGTTAAAAAACACGAGGGAAATCACCAATGATGTCAATGAATCCCAAGGTACCCTAGTACAAACCAACGAACATGAATAAATGAGATGATGTCAAACATTTTAGGAATCATCCAATCAGAGGTCAATGATGTAAACCTACTGTCGGAGGCGAGGAGGCTTGACATTGAGGCATGCAGGTCCCAAGGTACTAACTGGTTTCTAAGTCTAATTCCCAGATGATATGTTGAAGTCGTCAGGAAAAGACTCGTCGAAGGAGGGCCTTGATGTATCCCCCATCATCGACATGAAACTGACATAGGCAAGTGATGTAAGATGGTGAATTGAATGAGTATGGATTGACACATGAAATGGAAAATGGAAATACTACAGATGGATGGTTTGAAGTGAAAATTCCCTTGAACATGATGAGGCATGAAAATTGTCTTGGCATCATTGAATTGACGAGTACCAAGAATGTAATGTGACGACAATAAGAGAAATCTTCTACTAGATGAAAAAATATGGCAGCAGATGGAATTGGTATGACTCAGAGAAAAGCAGATTACCCAACTGTAAGACGAGATGTAAACAGGTGCCATGTTCAAGGGCGACAAAAGCTTCCATAAAGGATTCTAAAAAACTTGACCCACTTCCTTCAATTTCCCCCCCACTCATATAGATGAGTGTCTCTTTTTAATTTAACGAGATCGAGGAGGGTAACACATGCTCAATTTAACTCACCTTTGGTAAGTTCCTCTTTATTTGTTTAACAAACTAGAAGAATTAAGGGTTCATCCCCATATGGACCCTTCAATGTGTAGTTTAGAGAGTCCAGAGAAGGAAAAATTGATGGTTTTTCATGTTTAGAGAGT
Organism: Picea engelmannii; assembly: GCA_009831015.1. Taxonomy (NCBI): domain Eukaryota; kingdom Viridiplantae; phylum Streptophyta; class Pinopsida; order Pinales; family Pinaceae; genus Picea; species Picea engelmannii. Next base: position 651,575 of record ML787583.1, on the reverse strand, counting down.
TTGAAAAGAAATTAAAGGTGACTCCAGAGTTGTCCTTTTTTGTAATTTTAGTCTCACGAGGTCCAAAAAGTGATAAAATACCATGCAAAAGACACCCTTTCAAACCTTTTAACGAGTGTGAAAGGAAGAAAGATCACTCGATAATATTTTCATGTTTAGAGAGTCTGAAAAGATCTTAAAGGAGATGCCAGGGGGTTCATTTTTCGTATAAAATTTACGAGTCTAAAAAAGTTATAGAAGTTTACTCGGTCACATTCTCATGTATTTACGAGTAAGAGAAAGAACAAAGACTAAGCTCGGTATTGGTTTCATTTTTACACAAGCTTGAAACAAAATTAAACTTATGCTTGTAAATTCCCAACATAATTTCCAAAGGTAGGGATACCCATGGATGGTTGGTACTCTGCCCCCATCTTGAAAAGCTAGCGTCTTAACTCCAGAATGATAATCAAAGGATGGAGAAATTATTCTGTAGAAAAACCCCCCTATGGATAGGTGAATACCCTCTTGGATTCTAGGCCCCTAATACCAAGATAGAAAACATACAAATAGACACTAACATCCCCGTGAATTCAATTTCCTAATAAGAAAGAGAAAGAGAAGGAAGAAAATGTGATGCACCTTATTCTGTAGTTTGTCTTAGCTGCCTCCAATCTGAGCTTGAGCTCTAAACTCTTCAGCACCACTTGATACGTGCAATGCAATGGACAACAAAAGACAAATAATCCCTACTCTACTCTACAAGATTAGACTAATCAAATTCATTTATCAAGATCAACAATCATATGCAACAATACACAATCTTGAAGGGAATAGGCCACCTAATATTAATGAAAACTTTAAATAGATACTTACAATATGTAGATGAAGTTGCAACAACCTCTCCAAGTCCTGCTCGTCCAACCCTTGCACGATGCTCCCAAGATCATAACCAAAATATTTCTCTGAAGATCATAAGTTTGATACCTCAAATATGCCTTTCATTCTCTTCTCCATGGAAAAGCCCTCATTATATAGGATTTGGAGGCTTAACCAACATGGATAGGATCACTAATCAAATCCACTAAAATGGGATCTCCAAGATATTTAGGGAGAAAATATCTCTTAAGGATTTTAGGGAGGAAATATCTCTCAAGGATTTTAAGGAGGAAATATTTCAACCATCCATGAGATCCTCAACCTTCCCTAAAAAATAGGAAACCAAATGTGAGGTGGATTCTCACACTAAATTAATTTCTTTTTCATGAATATTAATAATTATCCATGTGCACATAGTATTTTGACCTTCATATAATATATTTCTCCTCCACATTGACTAGGTATTGTGACATATATTATTTCATGGTGTCGAGGTGTATGTGACACTTAGCAAGGTGCATATGACACTTTTACGACACTTGCGACACTTAGGGTGAGGTACACAGGTGTGGAAATTTGATGTGTAACATTATGCCCCCTAAAGTGTGAGGATATAAGAGAAACTGATGGCTAGAACACTTTAAAATTATTCATTGCAAGAGCATGTAGTTGGAGAACCTAGAAGAAGTTGCAAACAAGCATAAAAAAATATTAATATATGTTCCATTTCCGAGGACGACATACCTATGCTTGGAATATGAGATGACTTAAAGCATGATTGATGAAAAATACATTGTGGATCCATGAAAAATATTGACTAAGGATATGGCCACCAAAGATACAATGTGGATACATACCTCCATTACATGAACTTATCGTAGCCATGAGAAATACACAGTGGAGCTACGAGATGATAAAACATAGCCATGAAGCAATACAATGTGGATCTATGTGGCAGTATATATATCAACATGCTCAAATGATCTCCTTCGCATCCTGGGAAAAGAAGATAACATAGTGAACGCTCAACCCAGGGTCTTTGTTCCAATCCCGATCTGATACGAATCTAGCCATGTGAATATATGTTTTGATGTTGAACATGGTATAAACCACTTGATTACCGGTCATTGAGATAAATCGTTAACAAGTGTGGGGGAAATCACCAATGATGTCAATGAATCCCAAGGTACCCTAGTACAAACCAATGAACATGAATAAATGAGATGAATTCGAACATTCAAGGAATCATCCGATCAGAGGTCAATTCTGTAAACCTACTATCAGAGGAGAGGAGGCCTTCCATTGAGGCATGCAGGTACTAACTAGTTTCTAAGTCTAATTCCTGGATGACCTGTTGAAGTCAAGAGGAAAAGACTTGTCGAAGGAGGGCCTTGATGTATACCCCATCTTCGACATGAAACTGACATAGGAAAGTGATGTAAGATGTTGCATCACATGAGTATGGAATGACACATGAAATGGAAACTAGCAATACTACAGATGGATGGTTTGAAGTGAAACTTCCCTTGAACATGATGAGGCACGAAAATTGACTTGTCAACATTGACTCGACAAGTACCAAGAATGTAATGTGACGACAATAAGAGCACTCTTTGTTTGGACAAAAAAGTATGGCGACACATGGAATTGGTATGAATCAGAGACAAACGAATTACCAAACTTTCAGATGAGACACAAACATGTTCTGTTGGGCCTTGGGTATGGAGATAAGCGAAGAACAAGGAAGAAAATACAAAATGCGAACTTCGCAGAAGACAAAGTAACTATTACTGGGTCTAAGTGAGAAAAATAACAGAGAAGATGGAGCGAAGTCCGAGAAAGAAATATATTGGATGAGGAGATCGAGGATGAAATATCAATAAGAAAGAAGGATCATGAAAAACTCAACAAGTATAAAAAGACACCATTAGATGCTTTGGAGAATTGCACAAGAAGGAAGGAAAGACATGCTGGCGAAGCCCTGAAAATGCGTGTCAATTTGACCTAGGGTTTTAGACACCAAGGGTTTTGGTATCTAGGGTTTTGACAGCTAGGTTTCGACCTAAGGATGTCGACGAGTGATTGTAATGTATAAATAAGAACCTATATGAGGGAAGAGGGTTGGTTCGAGTTTGTTGGATCTAGTTGTATTGTTTTGACATGAGTGATTATTGTTGTGAGAGAGAGAAGATATGAGTATGAGAGCCTTCTGTATTGTAATATCTTCAGTTGGGTGCGAAGATCAACCCTGCAGCTGGGTGCGCAGGGAGGGGAGAGATAGAGAGAATAGGAGAGAAGATCTTCTAGCTAAGAGCGCAGATTAGAACTGTATTCTTTAATCTTAATATATCATAAAGCATAGTTCCGTGGACGTAGCGCTAGAGAGAGGGTGAACCATGTATATTTGACTTGTGTGTGTGATTTATGCTGTGTTATTTTTCCTTGATATACTGTTATTGCATTGTTATGGTAGATATGATAGATGTGTGGAATAGATCTAAGCTGATATGTGATATATGCATGCTGTATTGTTTTAGTATTAGACCCACTTGATATTTCCCTTGATTGTAGACATCTCTATCCTGTAACCCCCCCATAGTTGCTTCGGGTGAGACTGCATCTACTTCGCAGGTGTATCTGAAAGGGCCAGTAGTTAGGGCTTGTTGGTGCACTCTTGGAGCTGAACCCTGGGTCTGCCCCTATGCCAACAAATGGTTCCATTGCTAGAATAGGAATCTTCATGAGAGAATGTCAAAGTGGTTACCATCAAAGACAGAGATTCAGAAGTGGATAGAGGATCAAGAAAAGGACTTCGCCGAAGCCAAGAATAAGAACTCTAATATTAGTACAGAGGATTGGTTGGAGATATATATCTTTACTGATATACACGAGATTTTCTTTGGAGGAATCCATCAGGAGCTATATAAGTGGTTAGCTAGGTTAGTTGATACCCAGTTTGAGATCAGATCTAGACCTCCTGTAGTTTGGACGTCAGCGTTGATCAAGAAGGTCAAGAGAGTTGATAACATCATGTCATGAGCAATAGATCACTAGTTTGATAGCACCATTGTAGGGTACATCATAGAGTTTGGTGTTGATAGAGTAGAGTCATACATCCAGGCTGAGAGATATTTCTTCAAGGGACCCAGAGGAAATTTTTTACATTTTCTGAAGTTGAAAATCAAGATGTTATTGCATGAGAAGAACATCTTGAAGATACAGTAGATTGGTAAGATATGGAAAAGATAATGTTCAAGAATTTAGACAGCAACAATGAAACAAAGACTAGACATACGCGTAGTGGGAGAGTTTTCAAAGAAGTTCATATTGCAAACTTATTCAAGCATAACTACGAGGACGAAATTTCTACAGTGGAGAAGAGACAGGCCTGATGGATGAAGATCATTCAGAACCTACTAGGGCAGAGGAAGAGAAAGATGAAGAACCTCGCTAGGATGAGCCAGAAACTTCAGGAACTATGCAGACTACTGAGGTAAGTACTATTAACCCTTGTTGTCTCAACAACATTAAGAAATCAGAGTAATCCAAGTCACCAGAGTGTTCAGAGCACTATCACTAGTAGTCCACCACATACTCAGATAGGAAGCCTAGGAAGATCTATGGAAGACGAGATGAGGCTCCCTGTATTTAGGGGAGATGGGTCTGAAGACCCTGATCAACACTGGTTCCTATGTGAAGCCATATGGAATATTAAAAATGTCACCGACGAAGAAGTTAAGAGAACCCAATTTAGTACTATCCTTCGAGATCGCGCCTAAGCTAGTACATGAAGCTTGTCCAAGGACTTGTACAACCTAAGCCGCTAAATGAGATAAAGAATGCATTGAATGCAGAGTTCAAGAAACCCAAGTCATAGTCACAATGTATTACAGAGCTGAAAGGGATCAAACAGAAGGTAGTCGAGCCTGTCTGGGAATTCAACCATAGATTTAAGACCTTAACAGGTCGATTGAATTTTCAGATCCCAGATGAGCAGAACAAAGAGTGGTTCATTGCTTCCCTCTTAGCATACATCAGAGTTCCTATGATGAAACCGAAGATTTCTTTGTAGGTTGAAGCGCTGGATATCGTCATGAAGTTAGAATCAACCCCTATGGGAGAATCCAGTTCAGGTATGAGCCAGATCTTGAGTCAGCTAACTAGTTTGTCCCTGCAGGTTCAAGATATGAAGAAAGACAAGGGAAAAGATAAAAGAGAAGAAATTTGGTGTGTCATATGTAGATCAGAGGGCCATGAAAAGGAACACTGTCCCCTATTCCATGAATACTTGGCCTCTGTAGCTCTGAGCCCTTTGAAGCAAGTCACTTTACCCTAGTGCAAAGTATGCCAAAATAGACATCACACTGGTGAGTGTGATTACATGCAAAAGTATGTTCAGACTCCTAAAAACTTATATTACACATTATGTAAGTCCATGGGACATGATGATAGGGATTGTAGGGCTTATGATATCATGCATGAAAGGTCAAGAGATATATACAAAATTCAAGGCGAATTACAACAAGAAGGAAACACTACATAGTACAACTCCCCTGGAAAAGGAAACTTCAATCCTCACGGTGGATTCAGAGGACGAAGAAGAGGAGGAGGTATGGGTCGAGGCCAAGAATAGATCATCGGTTATAAATGCACATAACCAAGACACTTGGCAAGGGTATTTTAGAACCCTTGCACTACTTGCAGCTATTGCAACTCCTTTAAGCATGTTATTGAAGAATGTTGAGAATTGCTAGCTAAGCTTCAGGAGAGACAAGGACCTCAACAAAACCTACAAGTGAAAATGATATATGATGAACCTCGTGGAGAAGACTCTAGAGTTGCCGTTATTACTAGAGGAGGCATTGTTACAAGAGAAGACAGACTGATCCAAGGAAGGACTACAGAAGACTCAGGAATAAGGAAAGATACAGAGAAGACCCAAACTTTTGATGCAAAGAAAGAAAGAAAAATATTTGAGGAGGCAAGAAAAGAGTTCAAAGTAGACGAAGGATATTCATCAAAAACATGACCATAAGTGAGAGAATATGAAATTCCTCAGGAATTTGATTAGTCTTCTTCACCAAGAGAAGGAAAAGAGGTAAGAAAGCTTATGGAATTTCTATATACTTGTATTAAGTTGATTCAGGATGAGAGCGATGTACAATAACTACAAAATTTAATTAGACAGTATGAGATAGGAAAGATAGACCCCTCATTGAATAGGGAAGTACACCAAATCTCTAAAAAGAGAAGGACAAATAAGGAGTTACATTTGAATGCTCAGATAGGCAAATATGATATAGACTATGTGGTCCTCGACTTAGGGTCGGAGGCCAATGTCATGACGAAGAAAACCTGGGCACTAATGAGAAAGCCTAAGTTTATCTATTCCCCTATCAAGCTTATAATGGCTAATCAGAAAGCTGTAAGCCCCTTTGGTAGACTGGAACATGTCCCTATGGACATCGACAGAGTAAGAACATTTGCATATTTTGAGGTAATTGAGATAGTTGATGATAGCTGTCCTTACAGCGTGCTGTTAGGAATTGATTGAGCTTTCAATAATTCCACTGTGGTTGATTTAAAGAAAATACATATGACTTTTGAAAGAGATGGCCTTAGGGTCATTGCACCCTTAGATATAGATGAAGGTCAGAGATACACAGAGCCCATCAGAGAAGAAGACCGCGCATATGAACTAGAAAACATATATAAATTAATAGCCAGACAACAAGATTACATTATTGCTATGGCCGATGGAAACCTAAGCTGGTGAAGTGACAATGCATGTTCATTAGACTCAGAAGAAGCACTAGAAAACTGGCAGAATAAAATGTACGAAGTATATACAAGAAGATGTCCTAGATTAACCAGAGAAGTTCGTTGGATTGGCACAACAGTAAGTAACTTACCCACCTTTGATGGTCTAAATCCTTTAGAAACCTTCTTGTCAGACTTTGAAGAAAGTGTACCAATGCAACAAAGATTGTTGGCGATGGATGAGGCCTTGAAAGCAACCCCAACAAGATGGTGGGGGACACACAAAAACAACATTACAAATTGGGTACAATGTCGTACCTTGATGACAACGCGGTTCTCAACACAAGTAGAAGGCTGCGAAGTTCGGTACACAGGTTGAAGGTGCCCAAAGGACCATGTGTGAAGTTGCGAGGCAGCCTGGAGCAACATCCCTCAAGAGAAGTGGGTGAATAAATTCATTAACACACTGGACACGACACCTATCAACTGGTACCTTCAAGCAGAGTTGCACCTCATCACTATAGATTGGGAAGGTATGACTCAAAATTTTGTAACCACCTTCTTATTTGAAAGTCAATATCCTTCAGTAGATCAAGCATTGCAAATTATAAGACATAAAGTATTCAAGGAGGCATCTAACCTCCTTTTGGATCAAGAAGAGGACAAATGGACTATGCCTCTCCTGAAACTGCATGGCTGTTACAACATCAATGTTGATGAAGACGATGATCCAAGAAAGGTGAACATCACCAAAACAGAAGGCCAAAGAGATGTGGAAGGACCATAAGGAAAGAGAGAAAGCCTACTATGACAGACACATCAAGAAGAAGGAATTTAGACAAGGTGATCTAGTATTGGTATATGATAGTAAGTTCATCAAACATCCTGGGAAGTTCAGAACGCATTGGCTCAGCCCATATGAGGTCGCTTATGTTACAGAAGGAGGATCTGCGCAGTTGAAGACTTTGAAGGGAGAATGGAAGGAAGGATTAGTGAACGTGAGCCGGTTGAAGTTGTACTATGAAAACCAACTTCCTCGCAACTCCAAGTAAAAGCATAAGGAAAAGGGTCTAAGTACCAGGTGCAGTTGAAACTGGGTACCAGACACATAAAAGACAGTCTACATAGGTAAGGAGAGGAGGCATAGAGAAGAAAGAAAAGGCTACACTACACAGCCTGAAGTCGAAGTAAAATAGAAGAGTCAGATCTGAAGTGCCTCAAGATGAGTCAAAGTTGAGTGTTTGGGACCTTTTGGGCCTTGGGTATGGAAATAAGTGAATAAAGAGGAAGAAAAGCCAAAATGTAAACTTCATGGAAGACACAGTAACTGTTACTGGGTCGAAGTGAGGAAAAGAGCATAGAAGATGGAGTGAAGTCCGATAAAGAAAGACATTGGATGAGGAGATTGAGGATGATAGATTAGTAAGAAAGAAGGATCGTGGACAACTCAACAAGTGGAAAAATCCACCATTAGATTCTTTGGAGCATCGCTCGAGAAGGAAGGAAAGACAGGCTGGAGAAGCCCTGAAAACGTGGGTCAAGTTGACCTAGGGTTTTAGACACCTAGGTTTTTTTTATCTAGGGTTTGACCTAAGGATGTCAGTGAGTGATTGTAATGTATAAATAAGAACCTATATGAGGGAAGAGGGTTGGTTTGAGTTCATTGGATCTAGTTGTATTGTTTTGACATGAGTGATTATTGTTGTGTGAGGAGAAGAGATGAGTACGAGAGCATTCTATATTGTAAGATATTCAGTTGGGTGCAAATATCAACCCTGCAACTAGGTGTGCAGGGAAGGGAGCGATAGAGAGAAGAAGAGAGAAGATCTACTGGCTAAGAGTGCAGATTAGAACTGTATGCTTTCATATTAATATATCATAAAGCACAGTTTTTTGGATGTAGCTCTAGAGAGAGGGTGAACCACGTATATCTAACTTGTGTGTGTGATTGATGCTGTGTTATTTTGCCTTGATATACTGTTATTGCATTGATGTGGTAGATCTGATAGATGTGTGGAATATATATAAGCTGATCAGTGATATATGCATGCTGTATTGTTCTAGTATTAGATCCACTTGATATTTCCCTTGGTTGTAGACATCTCTGTCCTACAACCCCCCCGTAGCTGCTTCAGGTGAGACTGCATCTACTTCAGAGGTGTATTCGAAAGGGCCAGTAGTTAGGGCTTGTTGGTGTGCTCTTGGAGTTGAACCCTGGGTCTACCCCTGTGCCAGCAAGTTCCATGTTCAAGGGAGAAAATAACTGCCATAAAGGATTCTCAAAAACTTGACCCACTTGCTTCAATTCCCCCCCCCCCACCTAGATAGATGAGTACCTCTTTTTCATTTAACGAGCTCGAGGAGGATCAAACATGCTCGATATAACTCACCTTCGGTAAGTTCCTCTTCCTTTGTTTAATGAAATGGAATAAGTAAGGGTTCGTCCCCATATGGGCCCTTGAATGTTTAAGGAGTCTAGAGAAGGAAAACTCGGTGGTTTTTCATGTTTAGAGAGTCTGAAAAGAATTAAAGGTGACTTCAGGGTTGTCATTTTTCATGGCCGAAAAAGTGATAAAATACCACTTGAAAGATGCCCTTTCAAACCTTTTAATGAGTGTGAAAGGAAGCAATATCACTCAACAATCTTTTCATCTTTAGAGAGTCTGAAAAGAGATTAAATGAGACTCCATGGGGTTCCTTTTTCGTATAACCTTTATGAGTCTGAAAAAGTGATAAAATTTTACTCAGTCACATTCTCATGTATTTACGAGCATGAGAAAGAACAAAGACTTAGGTCGGTATTGGTTTCATTTTTACACAATATTGAAACAAAATTAAACTTATGCTTGTAAATTCCCAACAAATTTTCAAAAGGTAGGGATACCCATGGATGGTTGGTACTCTACCCCCAACTTGAAAAGCCACTAGCTTAACTCCAGAATGATAATCAAAGGTTGGGGACATGCCCCCCCCCCCAAGCTTCATTTCATTCACTGACTTTGAGGTTGCCACCAATTTCTATACTAGATGGAGAAAAAAGATAAGGGTGGATGTAAGGAAGGTTCTTCTATGACATCTAACAAAAGAATCAACTCGACATCTATGAGATCTAGTGAAAGAATCGACTCAACATCTATGAGATCTAGCGAAAGACTCAACTCAATGGGAGAGGTGACTGTTTCATTTTTTAATGAGCTTGAAACATGAAAAGAACTATGCTCAATACCTCTATTTCATTTTTTAATGAGCTTTCCATAGAGAAACAAAAGTATGCTCAAGGCTGTGGGTTCAATCCCCAGATTTCTGTTTCATTTTTTAACGAGATTGCTACAGAGAGGAAAACTATGCTCGTAGATTTTGTTTCATTTTTTAATGAGCTTGCTACAAATAAGAAAAACTATGCTCATGACCTCTCCTTAATCAAGGCTTTCAAGAGGATAATTCTTTGGAAGGCATACATGTCAAAGGACAAACGCCAGTCATATCTTCTAGGAGATCTTCACTAGATGGAAGAAAATCACTCCTAAAGGAATACATGTCAACAACCTCGATAATGGTAGGGAGATATGGCTCTAATAGACCTATCGAAGAGATGACCATGTCAACTACCCGATCTAAGTCAGGAAAACATAGACATTCCCTCTCATATGGGGTTGAACGCATGGGGTAGGTCGTTACATAATTGACCTGCGGCAGGGCAGACATCACTGACATGTACGGAACTTCTAGGGAAGGTGGATGGTTTACCATTAGATGAGGGTCAATGAATTAAAGCTGGTTGATTGTTACTATGTTTCCGTTGTGAGGGAAACACATCACTCAAAATAGAGTGGACACAAAAGGTCTCATAACATAGACATAGTCTCTCCCAAGGAGAAGGTTAAATTCCAAGGGGTCGTGAACTACCATCACATCGACGTAGACCCTTTTTCCTCCCAAAGTAACTAAAAAATGAGGAAGGATCCCTAAAGTTTGACTAACTCTTCTATCAAAGGTCAACAAATTCTGAGTCACGTGTGCAAGATCTGGTGAACCAAAATATTTCCAAGCATTCACAAATAAGATGCTAACATAAGCACCTTCGTATATTACACTGTTAGGAATATTCCTATCAAAAACCTACATGGTGATTTGGAAAATCACATAAGAGGGAAGACGGGGTTCTGTCAAATGATTCCAATTAATAGAAATCATTTGATTGCTCGAAGGGGGTGCCATCGGGATGGGTAGAGTGCCCCCTTGTCCTGGTGAATCAGTATTAACGAGGTAGACTCGAGCGACATACTCACTCTTTGAATGAGGAGTGGGATCGACCACTTTGGTTTCACTCTTCAAAGGAGGAGTGGGATTGATCGACAATGGAACCAGATCGACCACTTTAGTAATCTTCAAAGAAGGAGTGGGATCAACCGATGATGGAACTAGATCAACCAATTTGGCTCTCTTCAAGGGAGGAGTGGGATCGATCAGTGACGGAACCAGATCAACCACTTTAGCACTCTTCAGATGAAGAGTGGGACTGACCAATGATGGAACTGGATCATTTACTTGGGTTTCACTTTTTAGATTAAGAGTGGGGTTGATCAATGATAGGAATAGATCAACTACTTGGGTTTGTGGTTCAACCTAGGATGAAACCATATTGACCACTTGATCAATCAGATTTGACATGAATGGAACCGGATTGACCAATCCATCAACTAATGATGGTTTGGGAGAAATATTATGATAACTAGTTGGAAGTTGAGTCTTTTCCAAAAGATAAGAAGCCTCATCCATATGAGGGAAAAGGTGAGAGTAATGATCTCCTTCACATAACAAGCAAGGAAAATTGATAGTTCTATTCTTCTTACCAACCTTAATGTCACTAGCTAATGGGGTGTCACTAGCATGTCCCACAGGAGATGATGACATGGAATACCACATTTCTAAGACCTCAAGGATACCAGGGAATTCCCTCAGAAAGTGGTCACCCTTACAAATACTGCAAGGGAATTTGGGCTTAAGATTCTTCGTTTTAATCTTGTCGACTTTATCAACACTCCTAGTACAATTAACTGTAGCTTGTTTCTTGGATCCAACATGATCTGATGTGGTTGGAGGCTTAGTCCCTTTCTGGTTCTTCTTCTTCTTCTCTTTCCATTTCTTATTCTTCTTATCAATCTAGATACTCGCTTTGGAGATTTCACTGGGTGAAGAAGGAGAAAGGGAAGGAGAAATGACGGCTAAAGAAGAAGAAAGGTCGACATGAGGTTGATGTGTGGGTGGTGTGCTTAGATATGAAGAACTAGGTGCATTCAAAGCACTGGGAAGATGCGACATCACTGGAGTGGGGAACAACCAAACTAATAATTTGATCGTGAGTCCCGTAAGACTCAGTGTGGAAATGCATAGAGGACCAACATTTCCAAAAGAAGGAAATACGAAAGGTTCCCCAGGAAAAGGGGTTACTCCGTTGGTTCTCCAAGGAGATGACACCATTGACACTGACTCAACCTAAGGTCCACTAAGGAAAACAAACAACACGCGCTAAAAATCTAAGAAGCAAACAATCAAACAAACCCTCCCACAATGAAACCACTAGTTGGTGATGAAATCCAACATCGCGAGATCAATATAGGAAGGGGATGAGATAGAACGGGTGGATCAATTACGTTGGTGACATGCTTAACTGAATTACACCTTGGTGCAAGCTTCCACACAATAATCATGGATTTACCCTCCAAGGAGCCCGAGTGAGTTTGATCAACGTCTATCCCAGGTACAATGAAGACTTCCCTTCACCACCACCTTGTCTAAGGACCCTAAATATTATGGATACTAAGGACACCAAATCATAGTCAGCCTCTGGGTGGGTACAATCGACAATCCAGTTCGAATGTATGGGTAGGATAACAAGTCTGAAATCCTTCAAGAGAATTGAGGACAAGTGGACCAGTAGAACTCCAGAGGAGCCTGAACGGATTCAGAATTCACAAAGCATCAAGACCAAATGAAGACAGTTGGACCTAAAGAAGAACCCCCAATATACAATCTGACTACTATGAACGGTTAAGCCTTAGAGGGATAATATTCATTGCTCTCATGAATGTGACCTTGTGTGTAACCCCTATGTGAGAGGGGTATCCCAACTATGCTTATAGGAACAATTGGATTTACCTCTCCCTAGCACAAGATTCTATGTTGGTCTGATGGCTTTGGAAAGTTATCCTCACAACCTATTCCAAATCCCTACACTTGTTAATTTAGGTTTGCTACCAGAAAATATAAAAGTGTCTGATCAATTTTATAAGCACTTCATTTTAGGGATGTTTTTTACTCAAGGGTACATAACCGAAACTAATGATGTTGTAGACACAACTCCAAAAGAATGCAGAAAAATGAAATGCAAATGTTTTTCTTCAATGAATCCTACATACGGGATGGAGAAGAGGCTCAATTTTCTTCAACAAAAACACCCAATTCCCAAATTCAATTTGCTAAATGAAAACTAGTTATCTACACTACCCAACAAAAAAAATGCAACTATCTTTCTTTGTTTGATTCTGATACATAAAGACATGAAATGCAAATCCTTTATTACTCCTTTACTTTCAATCAAAATGGAATAATCAAATGCAAATACAAAAGACACAAATAAAAAAGGATTTCAAACAAAGAATGCACTCACAGGATAAGGAGAATTGAATGAACATAACTCACTCAATCAAGGACTCCAATTGACAAGCACTGAAGGAAACAAGAAAGTTCAGAGAAGAATCCAAAAATTGATAGGAAGAAAGAGGAATCACTCAAATGTCTTGACAAAACAAGCAACAAGAAAAATAAATCAAAGCTAGGTTGTGGTAAGTATAAAGTCTCAAATCATTCAAAAAGGAAACATTTGAAAAGAAACTTAATACCAACAAACCTTTGCAGACCTTTTCAATCAGTCAGATAACCAAAAACTTCGCAAGATTCAAACCAAACCAAGAAAAAAAAGGAGAATCAATCTTGCAATTTGGGAAAGGTTGAAAGCTCAAAAAAGACAATAAAAGAAGTGATAAGTACCAAATATTTAACCCAAACAAATCCACAATCCAAAGTACAAAGTTTGGGAAAGAATCTCTACAAGATAGACTAGGAAAAATTGAGCAGTAAAGGGAAGAAATCACCAAAGAAAGAGATCAACGCTCTTGTTTACAAGGTCAAAGAGCATTGTAGTGCTCTTATAAACACTGCAGGGGAGCGTTGATTATAGATCAACGCTCTAACATACATTCCAGGGGAGCGCTACCCTTCCCAGAAACTCAAAACATAGGCTTAAAACTCAGAAAAAATCACCTAGAATTGCCAGAATTTTGTGAAATTGTCAATGAAGAGGGGAGAAAGGAAATAGATCAAGAAAAAACAAGAAACATGATCTAAAAGGTGGGAAAATGTAGATACTATCCAAGGAAATAAAAATCAATGATTGTCCCCAGTGTATTCGCCAATTTCTGTTGTAGGAAAATATCCCTGCGGATAGGTGAATATCCTCTTAGATTCTCGACCCCTAATACCAAAACATGAAACATACAAATGGACACTAACATCCCTGTGAATTAAATTACCTAATCAGAAATAGAAAGAGAAGGAATAAAATGTGATTCACCTTATTCTGTAGTTCATCCTCGCTGCCTCCAATCTGAGCTTGATCTCCAAATTCTTCAGTGCCACTCGATACTTGCAATACAATGGACAACAAAAGACAAAGAATCCATACTCTACTCTACAATATTAGACTAATCAAATTCATTTATCAAGATCGAAAATCATATGCTACAATACAAAATCTTGAAGGGAATAGTCCAAATAATATTGATGAGAACTTTAAGGAGATACTTACAATCTGTAGATGAAGTTGCAACAACCTCTCCAAGTCCTCCTCGTCCATCCCTTGCACGATGCTCCCAATATCATAAAAAAAATATTTCTCCCAATATCATAAGTTTGATACCTCAAATATTCCTTTCATTCTCTTCTCCATGGAAAATACCTCATTATAGAGGATTTGGAGGCTTAACCACCATGGAGAGGATCACTCGTCAGATCCACTAAAATGGGATCTCGAAGATATTTAGGGAGAAAATATATCTTAAGTATTTTAGGGAGGAAATATCTCTCAAGGATTTTAAGGAGGAAATATTTCAACCATCCATGAGATCCTCAACCTTCCCTAAAAAATAGGAAACAAAATGTGAGGTGGATTCTCACACTAAATTAATTTCCTTTTCATGAATATTAATAATTATCCATGTGCACATAGTATTTTGACCTTCATATAATATATTTCTCCTCCACGTTGACTAGGGATTGTGAGATATGTTATTTCATGGTGTCGAGGTGTATGAGAAACTTAGCAAGGTGCATACGACACTTAACAATGTGCATATGACACTTTTACGACACTTGCGACACTTAGGGCAAGGTACCTAGGTGTGGAAATTTGATGTGTAACAAGTAGAGAACCTTTATATCTCATTATAAAGTTTTGGATAATGTCAATCATCCATCCAACGGTTGATCAAGTCATGATCGATGGATCGAGGTAGAATGAGCATAAATCTTTGATTGAGAAAGACACATCAAATCAAATTCATAGGGGAAAGATCAAGAATTGACAGTTATTTCAAGTCGTGAAGGTGCACGAGACTTAACAGAAGTTGATCTCCTGAAATATGAGCATGTGCAGGATCATAAATCCACATGTCGATATAAGGTGTATTCCGGGGGTCCCCTCCCTCAATATCCGAGTCAAGGGAAAACCCCTGAAATATTGTGGACCATCTATCATCAAAGTAAATCTATGGTGGATAGTTAAACACCTTTTGGATTAGTGCGCATTCATAGCATCTAGTCATATTGTGGTCATATAGAAGATAGGAACTAAGGACAACAACTCTAAAGGATTAAGTTCTTAGTTAACAGAACATTGGTCATAGACAATTACCATATGGGGAAAGGATAAACCCTCGGAGACTACTGGTGATGTAAGTGTCAATGTGGATATTGATCAGCGAGATAGGTACAAGGCCAATGACTGAAAAAAGGATTAGATAATGCAAAGGAAGTGAGGATCAATTGATCTATCCATGTTTGTGATCAATAGAGGTTTGAGTTAGAGAAATTGATCCATGAAGTGATCAATTGATGAGGGTAAATAAAATTCATGAGATAGAAATTTGGTATTAGATATAATTGTAGAGGATTTAGGAAGGGCCTAGAAATTTGAAATAGCATAAGCATACTGTGATAAAGATCATTGGGAAGTCTAGTTACAACTCTTAGAGAAATATGTGTTCATTAAGGTTGCCTAACGGTGGGTTAGACCTCTGAAGGTCATCAACTGAACACACTATTAATCAAACACATAATTGTAGCAGGTGCATTTGCTAAACCAAAAGGTATCGCTACAAATTCATAGTGTCTATATTGTTAATTTTTTTGATTTCCAGATCTAATAATTATTGCCTTATGATTTAAATGCTATTGTTATCATAGAATAATTAAGCACTGAAAATATCAACAAGACTTAGCAGACTTGATGAGAGGTTGTTGTAAGTAAATATTATATGAGATGATGTATTACAATTGAGGGCCTCGATATATATACTTGAGCAGAGTGCCCTTTCATTAATGGACATGTCTTTTCCATTATCAGTTTTTTCATTAATTAATTAATTATTGATTATATATATATATATATATATATATATATATATATATATATTATAAATATATTATTTATATATTATATTTATGTTGATGTTATTTACTCACATGCACGTCTAATTAATATAGATCACTCCTTCATGGAGCACGCAATGTGAGAGAACCTCGAGTCTATCCACTCCTCGTCAGAAGAAAGGCTACACCTAGGTCATTCACCACTAGAAAAGCTCCGTGAGTGAATGAGTAATTTCCCTTGGTCAAATAAAAAAGACCAATCTGGGAGAATGTCTACCCAACGCTTCTAACTAGAGAAACATCAACATCCTGGGCGATTCACCGCTAGCCAAATTAGCATGGCCCCGTGAGAGAATGTATCATCTTCCCTTGGTCAAATCAGCATGACTGATCTCAGAGAATGTTTTCCCGATGTTGAAACATCAATAGTCCTTCTCAATGAGGTACACATTCTGCATCACGCCAAGCTTGTCTCTAAAGTATACTAAAATTTCCCTAGATAGAGGCTTGGTGAGAATGTTCGCATTATGCTCATCTGTGGATATGTATTGGAGCTTTACTACTCCCTTCTATACCATGTCTCGGATGAAGTGATATTTGATTTCAATGTGCTTCGACCTATCATGAAGTACTGGATTGTTCGAAAGCTTCACACAACTTTGATTATCACATTGTATCAAGGTCGTCTCTAGATCTTGACCAAATAGTCCTAGAAGAAGATTCTGAATCCATATTGCTTCATGACTTGTGACACTGGTTGTCATATACTCCAATTTTGTTGTACTGAGTGATATAGAAGTTTTCTTCCCACTAAACCGGGATATTGCAGTTAATCCTAAGACGAAGAACCACCCCGAGGTGATATTTATGTTCACTGCACTCTCTACCTAGTTAGAATCAATATATCCCTGTAGCATCACTTCATCACCTCAGACATATCTCAGACCATATCAAATTGTACCATGCAGGTACCTCAACACATGCTTTGTTGCAACCCAAAGGAAACACCTCGGCTCAACCATAAACTGGATTAGGATGCTCACTGCAAAGAAAATATGTGTCTGGGTGTTGACCATGTACATCAAGGATCCAATCAACTCCCTATACATAGTAGGATCCACCAAATCTAAATCTGAAGTAGAATCACTCAACTTCTTCAGATTTGTCATCATAGGTGTATTCATGAAATTGTAGTCCATCATACAGAATATGCTCAAGATATTAACTGTGTACTTTCCTTGTCTAAGGAATATCTCACCTAGCTTCTTCCACACCTCTAATCCCAATAAATAATGCATCAAGCCAAGATACTTCATTTCAAACTCTGAGGCTAACTCCCTCTTGCACCCGACAATGAATATGTCTACCCTTGTAAGGAGCATATCATCAACATACAACACCAAGATCAACGAATCATCATCAAGTACCTTGTAGTAAAGTTTGGGATCTAGATCACTCTTGGTGAGGTCGAAACTCATCAAGTATCCATCAATCCTAGAGTGCCATGCCCTGGATTCCTCCTTGAGTCCATACAAAGCCTTTTTTATCCTACAAACATGATACTCCCTACCATGTACCTCAATGCCATGAGGTTTTTTTATGTACACTTCCTCCTCAATCACACCATTCAAGAATGCAGTCTTTACATCCATACGGTGTAATCTCCAATCCATGAGTGCTGCAAGATGAATAATAGTACTAATGGAAGTGTACTTGGCGACTAGAGAAAAAGTCTCCTCATATTCCACTCCCTCTTTCTGGGAGAATCCTCTCACCACAAACCTCACTTTGTACTTCTCAATGCTACCATCTGATGCATTCTTGATCTTATAGATCCACTTGGAAGTCACCAATGAATTTCCCTCTATTATGGGAACTATCTCTCACACATCATTCTTCATGATGTAATGATAATCTTCCATCATGGAATCCTTCCAAACCTACTAGCCTACTATCTCCTCATAACTGGAAGGTTCATAATCAATGATGTGAATCATCGATGCTACATGACTTGAGAAACTCCGAGGTTGTTTTATCTCCATGAAAGTAACATTGGGAGATGCATGCCCTTCTGCATCTTAAAAAGTGTCACAAAGCCATGCTGGCCTCTTCCTAGTCACTGCAACATCATTCTACAGAGGGTTGTAAGGAACTGTCAACTCCCTCTTGAATCATTCTTCCTTGTAGAAATCATTGAAGTCAATAGAAATATACTCTCCTCCATTATCTGTCCTTAAAAACTTAATCTTCTTCCCTGTCAAGTTCTCTGTCTGAGCCTTGAACTCCTGGAACCATTCTTCTTAATACTAGAAAAGATCTATAATGGAGGTGAGTGAATATCTGTTGCCACAATTCACATAAACTGATATTTTCATGTACCAATGCCTAGGCTGGTCATCCCAAAAATATGTATAGATCTCCATCTCAAACACCAATCATTGTTGCAGAGTCTATACAACTCTGTTAGTTATCATAGTGCGACTAGTCGTAACTTGCAGAGAAATAAAGAGTGACCAAAAGAGTTGGTCGCATTATGTAGTGAAATCCTTAAGGTGGTCATGCCCTGTAATTAGGAAAATCATGACAAAAGGGAATGCCATCACTCTATGTGCATCGGATTCTTGCGACCACGACCGTACAATTGCAAAAAATAAAATATCTAAATCAAATCTATCAGATCTGGCACTGAAATATTTTAACTAGCTTCGGAAAAGACTTATACTAACTCTGACATTGAAAGCTTTTAACCTGGCTCTGATACCATGTTAAACTTTTTTATTTTCAGATTTGATAATCATTTCCTTATGATTTAAATGTTAGTGTTATCATAGAATAATTAGACACTGAAAATCTCAACAAGACTTAGCGAACTTGATGAGAGGTTGTTGTAAGGAAATATTATATGAGATTATATATTACAATTGAGGGCCCTGATATATATACTTGGGCATAGTTCCCTTTCATTAATGGACATGTATTTTCCATTATTGTCTTTCCATTAATTAATTTTTAATTATATATACATACATACATACATACATACATATATATATATATATATATATATATATATATATATTTATACGTTATATTGTAAATATATTATTTACATATTTTATTTATGTTGATGTTATTTCCTCACATGCACATCTAATTAATATAGATCACTCCATCCTGAAGCATGCAATGTGAGAGCACCTCGATTCTATACACTCCTTGTCAAGAGAAAGACTATGCCTAGGCCATTCACCACTAGCAAAGCTCCGTGAGTGAATGAGTCATTTCCCTTGGTCAAATTAGTATGACCAATTTGGTAGAATGTCTACCTGATGCTGCTAACTAGAGAAACATCAACATCCTATACCATTCACCACTAGCCAAATCATCATGGCCCCATGAGTGAATGTGTCATCCTCCCTTGGTAAAATCAACATGACCAATCTAGGAGAATGTCTGCCTGATGCTAAAACATCAACACATGTCTTGTTCAAAATGCAGTTTTATGAATGTCTTCTTCTTTAATTCTACCCCGATGATATCCTGATCGCAAATCTATCTTAGAGAAAATATTAGATTATATGAATTGGTCAAACAAGTCATCAATGTGAGGAAAATAATACTTGTTTTTAGTAGTCATATTTTAAGTAGTTTGTAGTCAATACATAATCAGAAAGTTCCATATTTATTTTTGAAGGTGGTCCCCACAGAGACACACTGGGTCTGATATATTGTTTATTTAAAAGTTCTTGACGTTTTGTCTTAAGATTTATTATTTCTGGAGTACTCATTCGATAAGGTGACTTAGACACTAGTGCATACCTAGGTACTAAGTCTATGGAGAAATCTATGTCTCGACTTGGAGGTAGTTCTGCAATTTCTTCCGGAAATACATCTTGAAACTCTTTCAATATTGGATCCTTGGTTAATACATTTTCATTCATTTCTTCAATATTTCAGATATGTGAACAAAATAAATCTCGCATCCTTTCGTTTAATTCATTTTAAGTTGTAAAGAAGAAATCTATCTTACTAACACACCCCACAATATTCCTTTCACTGTTTTGTTTATGACAAAATCGTCTATACAGTTAAAAGTTTTGTCAGGACAATTTACAAGAGTTGAATGTTTTTCCAACCAATCCATGCCTATGAGTAAATTGTGAGATCCTAAAGGTAATATATTTAGATTTATCTTAGTCTCCATTCCATCCATATTCACTGCACTGTCTTTTACAATTTGAACAACTTTCCTTTTTGTTCCCGTAGCTAATTGAACTAGCCAATATTTCTTGTGTTTGACTTTTTCCAGTTTTCAATTTTCTACCACTGTAGATGAGATATAAATCAAACTTGTACAAGGGTCTATTAATATGGATACATGTTTCGAATTTAACATACCTTATATCTCTACCATGTAATTTTTAGTGTTTCATAGAAACCTGCACATGAGATCTAGCTAAAGAAAGTACGAACAAAGCTTATCAAGAAAGGAAGAGAGATTTAATATGGAAGAATGAGAAAATATATTCACACTACTCCAATGAGTTGATTATTGATACATAGATCATGATCAATATGATAGAATGAATGAGTGGAATACACTCATATATAGGGCAAAACATTCCATAATTAAGAAAATCAATCAAGCAGTTAGATTTCCTTAGAAATACATGCATGCATAATAATGATGGTAAAAATAGAAAGTCTAAAATAGAACTAATCAGTTAACTCCCATTGAACTAGTGTGTCAAAAATATAAATTTATCCAACACCCCCCCTGAACATCACTATGGAGTAAAAAATGAGTCCCGACTACTAGGCCATTTTAGGTACTCATGTACAATGCAACTAATGAACACTGAATAAAAATGAGGAAAGAGGGAAAACCATGTGGGAATGAAACCCCCGGTCAAAAGATAATGTATCAAAAGAAGAAAATGGCAGTATCTAGGCAACTGTGTTCTTCACTGCAAGACAATACCGCAAAGTCTGAAACTTTTGCTCATTGAAAGTCTTCGTGAAGATGTAGAAATATTTATGGATTTGATGAAGTCCTTTGGAAACCTGTCGGGCCTTGTACCTCTTAATCCTGTGGACCCACCTGGACCTAAAAATATTCCTTTCTGGTGAAAGTGGAACCAGATTCTAAGTCTAGTTCTGTAGGAGTGAGTCATACTCCTTCTGCATGGCTTCTTTCCATAATGGATTTCCCACAACCCTATTGTATTTCAATGGATCAGTCGATTGAACCATATAACAATGCATGGGAATCGTAGGTTTTGAAGCTAAAAATACATGAGAAGAATCCTCATGCTAAGATCGATTCCTCCTCGAATCAAATGGATTCCCTGTAAGGTTTCCTACTGGATGAAGTGTGGTTTGTGCCTTCTTGGGCATCTTTTGAAGCTTCAACAGTGGCTTCTTATCTGGATGTACTACCTTCTTATTTCCAGGTACAAAATCTGAGTGTATGGAATCATCTCTGATGTCTGAAACTGATGGAAGCACAAGAGTATATGCATTTTGCACTGGAGGTGCATGCAAAGTACTCTCCTTATGTGCAAGTAGAATAGAGGAGTCATTGTCAAAAAACTTAGTGAATTTATACCACCTTGACTTGTGATCCACCTCACCAATTGCAATGATGGAATTGTCATGCATGTCAATTACTGAAACTTAATCTAATGTAAATTTAACCTTTTTATATTTATGAGTGATTTGATAAACTGAGAGAAGATTCATAGAAATATTTGGAACATGTTGAACATTATCAAAACTATGATTGTGTATTTACACTCTCCCTTCTCCTACTACTGCTACTGGAGTATCATCCCCCTTGAGAATAGGGGGTCTTGAGCATGGAATCATAGAAGAGAAAAATTTCTCTTTCGCTGCCATATGATGGGATGCACCAAAATCTATGATACATGAATTAGATGAGGAATTAATTGCAACGAGAGCATGATGATTACATTTCTTAGGAGCATGATATTCTTCTTTTTTCTTCTTGACTCCCTCTGGAATGAAGTTTCCAACGTTGTTCTGCTGAAGTGCCTGTGCCATAAGATCGATCTGTTTCTTCATGCATGTGGATTCTTAATGATTTGGTTTATTGCAATATGTGCACTTCTTTCCCTTCTTCTTCCCTTTGAAATTTGAAAAATCTTTGGAACCTGAAGAATCCTTGAAGGATTTGGAATATCCCTTCTTCTTTGACTCTGGATGTAATAGCTCCTTTTTTTTTTCTTCGATTTTTTATTTGATGACCCTTTTTCATCATGCATGGTGAGTGCATGTGCTTTGGGATATTTCATGAGGCCCATTTGTATGAGTTTTGTCTTCTCTTTTGTGAGAGACTCAATGAACTGAGCCATCATAGGCATTTTCCAATTTGCGCCCAAAAGACATCTGCCATAATTGAAATTGGAGACATATACAACATATTCTGGTCCTAGCTTGGCCAAGATTGTTAGAATACGTTGTTTCTCTTATGTAGACTTGTCAATACCACATCCACCCAAGCTCAAAATCAAATATTTAAATTTAGTAAAGAAATTTTGTATATCATCAAAACTTTTAGGGTCTAAGGTATTCAAATCTACCTCAAGCATATGACCTCACATCTCATCCTGATTTCCAAAGAGTCCTTCCAACATGGTCCAAATCTCATTTGGAGTCTTTCATGTAGCAACATGAAACCATAAATCAATGGAGTTTAACTCAAGAAGTACTCATGTGGCCTCATCCATATGGTTCACCCATATCATCTTCTCAATCGCCGATTTAGGTTTTGTTTCTGTCGCCATAGTCAAATTATACAGTCCTTTCCTTCTAAGTTGGAATTCTGCCTTGGGCTTCCAATCAAAATAATTGTATGGTGTGAGGATTATCACCAAGTTTGACTATATAATAGTTTTCCTATCTGTTAGCACCGCCATTTTTTCTTTCCATTTAGAGTCGGTTTTTAGTTGTGTTGTGACCCATGCATCCAAACATGTGAAGTCAAGTACATAAAAATGAAAGAGTCTAAATCAGGAAGTGGTCGGTTGGCCCTTGGAAATGGGAAGGGGTGTCAGAGTTGAAGCATACGTAAATAGTACGGGCATGTCATTCCCAAAGAGTCAGGTCCTGTCAAAAGTTATTCTTTACATGCCCCACGTCGAGTCAAGCAATTAATGGGAGTCATTTCGGTAAGTGTTGTGGCTATTATCAGTTCATCATGAGGGTCGAAGGAATGAAAAATCGCGTCGTTCACATCACGTATTCCTTGTAAACCTTATCGCATGTACCTTGCACGCAGGGATATGTTATGGAAGATTTGTGGTTTGATTCACAACATCTAATCACCATGAATTCACTGTTCTTTGGCACGTTTCTTCCTTTTGTCCGATCTGTTATAAATCCCATAGTTTCTACACCCATTTTTTTTCACGAAATCAGATTTAGGATGTGTCTGTAATTTTTCTCCTAGTCCTAGATCGATCGAATTCTCCATTTTGGGCATATGCCCGATATACTGGGTGCAAGACACATAATAATCGCGCCATGGAGACCTATGAAGACAAGAAGAAGGGTACATGTAGTGGCAAGATCGCAAGACCCGAGCCTTAGAGTGATTGGGATTATTTCTCACTCGCAACGGGTGTCCCCAAAGATAAAGAAGGGGTTTTCCCTTCACCCGCGAGGACGACGACATCACACTGCGCAAAACTTGGAGTGGAAGGAACCACGTAGGAAGGAAGGACATAATAAGCCCCATTTCCCCAAAAACATATACCTCAGAGAAGGGGCAGACCAAGGAAGAACAAGGAAGCCGAGGAAATTCGAATCTCAGATGAGCCACACACACAACCGATCGCTAAACAATTACTCATGTGTGACATCTGCCTGTAGCCTTTGGAAGGAACCATATGAGAAATTGGGAGTAGAACGAGGAGGATGGATGCCATGGGTTCAAATGATCAAGAGACAACGCAATAGTTGAGACAAGCGAATCTAGCCATTGTCGAACTATACCAAGAAAACAAGGAGTTCAGACAATAGATAGCAACAAAGATTACATAAGCATCAACAACACAAGGCCATGAAGGGAACGCGACGTGGCTCAAAAGAAAGCTCCACGAGGCACATGATACGATTGTACAACTGTGAAAAGTACAATGACTGTCAGAAGAAAGGTATGCCAAACACTCCAGGGAAGGTGAAGCAACCGAAGAGATAGCCTGCGCAGCTCTCGCCAGTGAGCAGAATAAACAAGATTAGCTGAGTTCGTTCTTGTATTCACAAACAAAAGGAAAATCTTGACAATTTTGCAGGATACATCACCCAAGACATTGTGCCATGTTGAGAACGACCGTGACTGTCCACAACCACTTTCCATGCACACTTCCCCAACAAATGAGCGTGTGACAAAAAACCAAATCCGTTACAGTAGACAACAAAACTTTGACAAACACCTGTTCACTCAGATACCTGATCCACAATCGAATCCCTGTGGCAGATTACAACGATCATGATGCTGCCATATGTACCTTTTGTCTATTTTTTGAAAAAGTCATGTGAAGAGTTTTTGTAATGCAAAATAGTCAGTTCCCTAGTTTGTAGGGATAACAGTCAGAAGAGTAGGGTAGCCCAAGCAACACCCTCGTTTATATATTTGATCTTTTTGATGTAATCCAGGTTGGTTGGAAAAATTGGTATAGACGATAACTATTGTATGTAATTTGAGTTCGACCGAAACTTAATGCAAAAGTCCTATAACTTTGATGAAAAGATTCTAATTGTATCATTTGGATGTATTGTTTTCCCTTTCTTGTGTATGTGCTTGCTGTTATCTTTTTCTGTATATTTCAGAATGAATTTTTGAACCTGTGGATTCGTTGTGCAACGCCCCTTGTTTGCGCCACTTAGACAAAATGTTTTCCTATAAAAGCTAACTCCAAATTCACCTGTAGCGGTGCTCCGAGTTACTTCCTATAATTTATTTCCACCACACATTACTCTTTTTCACTGAAGACTATTTTTTGCTTAGCCTTTATCCTCTCAAAGTTCAGTCACCGAGTCATTTGTTTCTATTGCTTCCTTGAATCGACTCCATAGCCCAAAGTCTTATTTTATTGCACCAATATAACCAGAACCCATTAGATCAAAGGTGTTAAATCTAGCCACCGCATTAAATCCATATCCTGTGCAGAGACAGAGTCTCCCGAGAGAGCCCTCTCCAGGTTGGAAAGGCTAGTTTCGGGCCTCAAAGTTGGTTGAAAAAGTTACCTTTGTCATCTGTTTATCAGCTGAACAGATTTACGGAGTGATAACATTTTGGCACCATTGCCAGGGACAAAATTGAATAGATTTTCCCTCAGAGAACAACTAACATTGCATTTTGACCCCTGAGGGTAACAGAGGGACAAACATCCTTACCGGCTGAAACCTTTACCCTGGCGAATCTAGTCAAAAATAGCAGTAGCATCAAGTAATGCAGTTCAAAAACCCTGGCTTTGAAGACGATCTATACCAGAGAAAATCCTGACCCAAACCCTACGGAGCTCGTGTAAGACTCTGAGAATATTCTATGCAAGACAAGAGAGCAAGCGCCAGACCCATTCTATTTCTTGGACATAAGCATGTCCTTACCTAAAGACGACATGCAAAGAATTGAAGACCTAGAGTTTGACGAGTTATTCGAGCGAACCCTGTTTAGGTCTAAGTCAGAAACCAGCTTGGATGAGATAGTTTTCGACCAAAAGAGATTCCAAGCCCTAGTGTCTAATAATATCCCTCAAATCCCAATCTCTCCTAGACCCATGACTACCATATTCTCCCCCCTCATTCTGCTAATGGAGAAGATGTTTGTAGGAAATCGACTCGCTTCTCGGGAACAATAGGACCCCCAGCCCAGAAATTAGAACCTCAGGAGGGGTCAAGCTCCTTAGATAAGACAAAGGGAGTAGAGAGATCAAGGTGACTAATAGACAAGGCCTCCTTTCCAAAAAAACTATGTAGATGAAGACTTCAACCAGATGTTTGAAGAACAAATGCATTGCTACAATGACAAGAACCTGCACATATTTTTGACAAAGAGCGAACATGATCAGGACAAGCAGAAATGACGATTTTATGCTAGAGATGGACGATGGATGGATTGGGGAAATTGATGACACACTATCCTAAGAGACGAAAGAGTTCAAAAAATGTTACCAGAATTCCATCATGCAGTTTCAGAAAAGATACAACCTCAGGAGCAAGGAAGCATCTACCGAGCCTCAAAAGACAAATCCCGTGAGGAAACCTCCGATGGACACCCCCTCCACAAGACAACCAAGGCTAGATAATGTGACCAAGGATGCGAAGGAGAAGGAAAAGTCAAAGGAAGAGGCCCCGAAGAAAACTCCGGAAGCAAGTGGAAAAGATGGAGAGAAAGTCTATCCTCCTTTTAATTTTGAGCATGAAATGGATAAAATCAAAATCTTTGTCCCGTTCAATGAACTCATCAGAAAGGGTGAGTATTTTGAGAACATTATTAAAATTTTGAAAATGGGTGGGACTTCCGATACTTTAAATTTACAAGATGATCACCTTGCTATTCTTTTTGGTTCGCACGTTGAGGAGACGAGTGATACCAAGGACGTACCTCTGTTCTACATCAATATAGAGGTTCATGACATGACCCTACATAATGCCATGCTATATTTTGGTGCATCGCAAAACCTCATGCCCAAGGTGATCATAAATGAATTGGGTTTGGATATCACCATGCCCTACAAGGATCTTTTCTCTTTTGATTCGAGGAAAGTCAAGTGCTTGGGTGTCATCAAGGACTTGGTCGTGTCATTGGCCCAAATCCCTTCGAAGAACATGGTTATGGATGTGGTCATGGAATACATACCCTCTAAGTTTGGCATGCTGCTGTCCAGATTGTGGGCTACAAAGTTAAAGGGGACCTTGCAAATAGACATGTCATATGCCACCATTCCTATTTTGGCCAGGACAAACGGTTGTACAGAGAAGTGCTTCTGAAATACATGGTGAGTAGCAAGACGCAGCCAAATAACCACCCCATATAATCCATTGACACTAAGGTTGGTTCTTTTATTTTCTACAATGACTTGAGTTTTGAAGAGGAACAACCAACAGTCACCGCGACAATCGATGATGAAACTGCGCAGGAAGCAACAGAGTGTGCCGACCCAAAAGATTGCGTGGAAGAAGAGGTATGGAACATGAGTTTTGATGGTGCTATTAGCAAGGAAGGATCAAGTGTCTGCGTGTGGGTAAGCCCCCCTGAAGTGGGCACGAGGCTGCGCTCATACAAGCTCATGTTTGAATGCACGAACAACATGACCGAGTATGAGGCACTAATTCTGGGCCTAAAGGTGTTGAAAGAATTAGGCACAAAGAGGATAACATTGCGCAGAGACTCATAATTGGTCATAAACCAAGTTAAAGGCATATAACAAACAAATCACCCCAGGCTGAGAGCATACCGAAACATGGTGCTAAACCTCCTCGAGGAATTTTCAGAGTATGACATATTTGCTATCCGGTGGGAGAAAAATCAAATTGCCAATGTGTTGGCCACCTCGACCTCATTTTTTAATATCCCCATCTTCCCAAACAAAAAATACGAGATTGAAGTCAAACACAGGCCGACAATGCCTGATAATATAAAATATTGGGAGGTGTTTGAGAATGACAAGCAGGTAGAAAGATTTCTTCAGATGAGCGACAAGTTCACTAATACAAACATTGATGATTAAGGTTGCTATGACAAAGATGGGAGCATGGATGCGTGCAGTAATGATGAACCTTTCCAGAACCATATCGTGGGAAGGGACATAATTCAACTAAAAAATAACATCATTTAGAAGAGGTTAGTTCCGCTGAATTGGTTGTTTAAAAAACATGACGTGGCCAAAAACCCCAAGATCACTGCGAGAGAAGAGGACATGGAGGACTGGAACATCGGGACTGAGGAGAACCTGAAAATGATAAAATTATTGAAAATTCTCAATCCAGAGTTCAGGAAATACTACGTCAAGCTCATGAAGGACTTCCCTGACTTTTTCGCATGGAGATATGACGATTTGAAGGTGTATGGCACCAAAGTAATTCAACATTTCATCCCTCTTAAGGAAGATCAGAAGTCATTCAAACAAAGCTGCGTCAGATAAATCCCCCTCTACTACCGCTGATCGAGAAGGAGGTAAAGAAACTGTTCGAAGCTAAGATTATCATTTCTTTAATATTCTCGAAATGGGTAGCTAATTTAGTACCTGTAAGAAAGATGAGCGGTGAGATAAGACTGTGTGTGGACTTCCGAAACTTGAACAAAGTGTCCCTAAAGGACCACTACCCTCTCCCTAAAATGGACTATATCCTGCAAAGGTGGTAGGGTCCCAAAAGATGTCCTTGTTAGATGGTTTTTCGGGGTATAATTAGATCATGGTCCACCCAAACGACAGAGAAAAAAAAACTTTTGCAACTCCATGAGGAACATTCATGTATGCCAATATGCCCTTCGGACCGATGAATGATGGAGATACCTTCCAAAGGGAAATAGATATCATGTTCACCGATGAAAAGGACAAGTTCATTGTGATCTATGTGGATGACATCAAGTTACACTCTGCCTCTGACAAGCAACACCTCGAGCACTTGAAGAAATTTTTCTAGAAGTGCATGAAGTTTGGCATATCGCTAAATCCAATGAAATCACATTTCGGGGTGGAAGAAGGAAATTTGTTGGGACACATTATCTCCAACGAAGGAATTAATATAGACCCCAACATGGTTGAAGGAATCCTAAATATTGACACTCCACACAGTAAAAAAGAAGTGCAATCCTTCCTGGGAAAAGTAAACTTCTTGAGGAGATTCATCCCGAACCTGGCAGAAATCATAAAGAAAATAACTTGCATGCTCAGGAAGGGAAACAAGATCAAGTGGAACCCTGAAGCCAAGAAGTCTTTTGAATATATCAAGGTGGTGCTGGCTAAAGATCCAATCTTAGCCAATCCATACTTAACAAAATATTTCATCCTTTTCTCATTCGCCTTAAAACACACTATTGTCGGTGTGTTGTTATAGAAAGACGAGCATAACATCAAAAAACCCATAGCCTATTTCAGCCAGACTCTCCACTTAGGTACGACATTATGGAAATGCAAGCATACACCCTAGTGAAAGATTTGAAAGAGTTTAGGATGTACATATTGCACTCCCATGTCATTTCTTATGTGCCCGAAAAATCGGTAAAAGATATCCTGACTCAACCTGACATTGAAGGGAGAAGAGGCAAGTATATAGCGAGCATGCTGGAATATGATATTGAGATCAAGCCCACAAAACTGATCAAGGTTCAAGGCCTTGTGAAGTTAATGGTGCAGTCAAATTGCAATGATGTGGGAATGAATTTCATCGTTGATCTGTCGGAATATCCTCAAGAAGAAATGACTACGCAGGTATCTCAACAATTCATCTATTAACCATGGTATGCAGACATCATCTATGTTTTGGAAAATCTCCAGACCCCTCCGGGCGTAAGTAAGACTGAGGATCGATTTTGAAATCTTAAAGCAATTAAGTTCTGCATCCTAGAAAACTCACTCTACTGGAAAGACCCTGGGGGAATATTGCTGAGTTGTTTGCTGGAAAGTGACGTGAAGCAGGCCATACAAGAATTTCAGAAAGGTGATTGCGGGGGAAACCACTACTAGAAAACCACCACGCACAAAATCCTGAGGGCAGGTTACTACTGGCCTACAATATTTGCCGACGTGTATAAAGAGGTCTCCAGCTACCATGAATGTCAGATTTTCGATGGGAGAAGAAAGTTGCAACCCCTGCCACTAAAGCCGATCTTAGTCGAAGCACATTTCATGTAGTGGGGTCTAGATTTCATAGGGGAAACAAATTCTCCATACTCCACATAGTACAAGTGGATACTCACGGCCACTGACTACTCCACGAAATTGATAGAAGCCATCCCCACAAAGAAAGCTACCGACGCAGTCATCATCCAATTTCTGGAGTCAAACATTTTGTCAAGATTTGGATGTCCCATTAAGATCATAACAGACAACGCGACTGCTTTCAAGTCCAAGAGGATGGAAAAGTTTTGTTAGGATTATAATATAACCCTAGGCATTCCACTGCATACTATACACAAGGAAAAAGGTTAGCATAATCATCAAATAAGAGCCTAACCATGATCATCAAAAGACTCTTGCAAGACAATAAGAAAGCTTGGCATAAAAATATTATCTATGCGCTATGGTCAGATCGGGTTAACACCAAGAAGTCCATCTCAACGTTGCCTTTTCAAATCGTTTATGGTGCAGACGCATTATTCCCTACCTCACTGGGGCCAACCGTCAGTAAGTTGTTGCAAGAGAAGGAGGCCGAGCCAAATGATGTGAAGAGGAGAATAAATCAACTAATTCACACACAACAGCTGAGGGAGTAGGTGTATAATCGATCACAGCTCCATCAGGAGAGGATGAAGAAATCCTTCAACAAGCGTTCTAAGCAAGAAGATTTTCAAATAGGGGAGTTGGTGCTGAGATTGGACGTGAGGAATGAATATAAAGGGAGGCATGAAAAGTTTGACCACCTTTGGACAAGTCCATTCAAAATCAACACATATTGTGGGAACAAAGATTATTTCCTAGAAGGATTAAATGGAGAATGCCTTGGTTGGGGGCCTGTAAATGGTAGGTTCCTCAAGCATTATCTGATGAAATAAAATACATTTAAGTCATTTGTCATTGTAAATAGTTGTTTATTTTTTGCGTCGAGTCAGTAGGTCAGCAGAAAATTGATGCTCGAAGTGAAGGCCCTAAGTTTATGCTGGGTCTTTAGAAGCTGCGTCAATAGGTTTAGGTTGTGTTTTTGTTTTTTGTATTATAGTGCCAAAGAGTCGAAATAAGGCCCAATGGTCAGGCACATGGTATACTGTTCTTTGCTACCTCACAGGGAGTATAGCATCCCCGTTGGAGCCAACTGTTAGTGACGACATTTTTTATTTCCATTTAGAGTCATTTTTTAGTCGCGTTGTGACCCATGCGTCCAAACATGTGAAGTCAGGTATGTAAAAATGAAAGAGTCAAAAACAGTAAGTGGTTGGATAGCCCTTGGAAATAGGAAGGGGTGTAATGTTCGCATCACGTATGCCCTGCAAACCTTATTGCATGTACCTTTCACACAGGGATATGTTATGGAAGATCTGTGGTTCAATTCGCAACATCTAGTTGCCATGAATTCACTATTCTTTGGCATGTTTCTTCCTTCCGTCCGATATGTTATAATTCCTAGACTTTCTACACCCATTTTTTTCACGAAATAAAATTCAGGTTGTGTTTGTAAGTTTTCTTGTAGTCTTAGATCGATCGAATTCTCCATTTTGGGCATCTACTCAATATACTAGGCACAAGACACATACCAATCATGCCATGTCGACCTCTCGGAACAAGAAGAAGGGTACACGTAGTGGTAGGATCACCAGAACTGAGACTCAGAGTGATTGGGATTCTTTCTCACTCACAACAAGCGTCCCCAAATATAAAGAAGGGATTTTCCCTTCACCTGTGGGGACAACGACATCACACTGCACAAAACTTGGAGTGGAAGGAACCACGCAGGAGAAGGGGAAAACCAAGGAAGAACAAGGAAGCCGAGGAAATTCAAATCTCAGATGAGCCATGTGCACGACCGATCGCTGAACAATTACTCATGCGTGCCATTTGCCTGGACCCTTTGGAAGGCACCAGTCGAGAATGTGGGAGTAGAACGAGGAGGATGGATGCCACGGGTTCAAATGATCAAGAGAAAACTCAATAGTTGAGACAAGCAAAGCTAGACATTTACGAACTATACCAAGAAAATAGGGAGCCAAGACAATAGCTGTGACAAAGATTAAAAAAAGCATCAACAACACGAGGTCGTGAAGGGAACATGACGTGGCTCAAAAGATAGCTCCGTGAGGTGTAGGATATGATTATACAACTACACGAAGCACAATGAATCTTGGAAGAAAGGTATGCCAAACACTCTAGGGAAGGTGAAGCAGCCAAAGAGATAGCCTGCACAACTCTTGCCAGTGAGCAGAAGAAACATGATTAGCCAAGTTCTCTCCTGTATTCGCAAATAGAAGGAAAATCTTAACAATTTTGCAGGAGACATCACCCAAGACATTGTGCCATTTTGAGAATGGCCATGACTGTCCACAACCACTTGCCGCACACACTTCCCCCATCAACTGAGCGCACGACAAAAAACCAAAGCTATTATAACAAACATCAGAACTCTGACAAACACCTATCCACCCAGATACTTGATCGACAATCAAATCCCCATGGCGGATTACAATGATCATGATGCGGCCAAATGTACCTTTTGTCTATTTTTGGAAAAAGTCATGCAAAGAGTTTTTTTAACACAAAAAAGTTGGTTCCCTAGTTTGTAGGGATAACAGTCAGAAGAGTAGGGTAGCCCAACCAACGCACTCATTTATATATTTGATCTTTTCGATGTAAGCCATGTTGGTTGGTAAAATTGGTATAGACGATAGATATTGTATGTAATTTGAGTTCGACCAAAACTTAATGCAAAAGTCCTGTAACTTTGATGAAAATATTCTAATTGTAGTAGTTGGATGTATTGTTTTCCCTTTCTTGCATATGTGCTTCCTGTTATTTTTTTCCATATCTTTTTCTGTCTATTTCAAAATGAATTTTTGAAACTGCAGATTCGTTGTGCACTGCCCCTTGTTCGCGCCACTTAGACAAAATGTTTTCCTCTAAAAGATAACTCCGAATTCACCTGTAGCGGTGCTCCGAGTTACTTCCTATAATTTATTTCCGCCACACATTACTCTTTTGCACTGAAGACTGTTGCTTGCTTAGCCTTTATCCTCTCAAAGTTCAGTCATTGAGTCATTTGTTTCTGTTGCTTCCTTGAATTGACTCCATAGCCCAAAGTCTTATTCTCTTGCGCCAATATAACCAGAACGCATTAGATTAAAGGTGTTAAATTTAGCCACTGCTTTAAATCCATATCCCACGTAGAGACAAAATCTCCTGAGAGAGCCCTCTCCAGGCCCGAAAGGCTAGTTTCAAGACTCAAAGTTGGTTGAAAAGGTTACCTTCGTTGTCTGTTTATCAGCCGAACAAATTTACGGAGTGATAACACTATCCATATCTCCAACTCTTTCTAAGAACCCCTAAATATTTACTCTTAATCTGCAAGTGAAAATTTAAGAAATCATGGTAGAAAGGGCACTTTAAGTGAAAATTCGTATCAGTTTCAAGAGATGATCTTCTGACTTACTTTTTGAGCAAACGATGAGGAATATTGCCAAATGGTTGAAAACCCACTTGTAGAATGGGTTGATTTACTTTCATCGCGAGTCGTTTCCTCAAAAACTTAATATTTTGGGAGCAATCACTGTAGAAAAGTATGGCCACAAATTCGTATCAGTTATAGGAGGATATCTTGTGGCTTACTTTATGACCAAACACTGAAGGATCTCGCCAAATGGTTGAAAAATCACTTCCAAAATGGTTCGATTTACTTTCTATGCAGGCTGTTTCCTTAAAAACGTAATATTTTGGGAGGAATAACTGCTGAAATGTACGACCACAGATTTAGCTTGTCGAAACCCCGATTTTCCTTATTCTTTGGCTTGTCTAGCTTGCTCCAAGAAGCATAGCTCCGATACCATGTTAGTGTTTCATGGAAACTTTCACAAGATATCTAGCTAAAACAAGTACAAACAAATCTTATCAAGAAAGGAAGAGAGATTCAATATGGAAGAATGAAAAAATATATTCACACTACTCCAATGAGCTGATGATTGATACATAGATCATAATCAATATGATACAATGAATGAGTGGAATACACTCATATATAGGGAAAAGCATTCCATAATTAAGAAAAGCAATCAAGCAGTTATCTTTCCTTAGGAATGCATGCATGCATAATAGTGATGGTGAAATTAGAAAGTCTAAAATAGAACTAGTCAGTTAACTTCCACTGAACTAGTGTGTTGAAAAGATAAATTTCTCCAACAGTAATATTAATGATCAACCTGACGATTTTCCAGGGCAGCATTGATTTTGTGAATACTTTGAGCAATACCATTTATTGTTGTCGCTTCCTGAATGTTGTGTACTGTTTGATTTTTTTTTGTTTAAAGGGAAATTTTAGTACAGGTGAGGTTCCTTATATCCCAACACTAAAGAGGTGCCCTAACTGTCTTATTTGCAAAATCTGTAGGTTTTCTATTGTTTTGAACTGATACACTTTGTTTTCCAACAAATCGTTTTTTCCTAACTAGTGCACTGTGTGATGGTTTTCGAGGATGCTTAAAATTTTTCTTCTTAGGATCAAACTTATCCTTATGTTTTTTTTGCCAAGATTTTTCATTTTGTGTTCTCTATTTAAATTGAGTAAAGCATAGTTTATCATGTCTTGTCACTTCATCCATGCTCTTTGTATTAAGAAATTCAATTTTGTCTTTATAAGCTCGAGACAAACAACTCATGAACCTTTGAACTTTTGTCTTCTCCTCATAGAGATAAGGTAAATTTCACATCAGATTTACAAACTTAGTAAAAAAATATTCAATGGACATCTATCCCAGCTTAAAATCATGGAAATCTATGGCCTTTTCGTCATAATATCATTCTCTTACATGTTTATGTTTAAAATATTTCTTGAATATTTTCCAGTTCCTCTCACTGCTCTTATTCCTATTAATTGTCTTTGTTTCCTTCCACCAAATAGCATCTTTTCCATTTAGTTGATACACCGCTATTCTAGCCCTCAAGTTTCCAAAATAATTATAAATTTGAAAATATTTATTCATGTTCATAAGCCAAGCTTCTGCTCCCTCCTCAGACTCACCATCAAAGTTGGGTGGTTTGATTTTCTTAAAATCTCTAAGCAAATCTTCCTTATGCCATTTCCTTTTCTTTGTTTTAGGTATAATTTTCTGCAATGTTCTACTATCAGAGTTATCCTCACTATTTTCTTCATCTAACAACGTTATTTTATCACTATTTTCCTGATAGTCCTTACACATATGCGAATCTTCATTATAAAGTTCCTTTTTGACATTACTAGAAGTCTGTTATATTTGTTTTAGTTGTTTCATATCAATCAAGTTTTTAAGAATAATTTCATTTAACTCTTCTTGTTCTTTACCAACCTTCAGTAGCCTTTAATTATCCGTCTTTATACTTTGTAGTTCCACTTTTATACTATGCATGGTTTCCAAAAATCCTATATAATTATATTATGGTTGATCATTGTTTAGTTCCACATATATTTGTGGTACATTTTGTGTTGATCTACCAGGTTCTTCAACCATGATACTTTGTTGTTGTTTCTGATATGTGTAAAACATAATGATGTCAGTCCTTTTTCTTATAAGATATATATGCATTGTTTTTAAATTACATATACAAATGATTTGTTTATTTTAAGCCCATAAGGTCGTAGTGTTTCAACCATGCTCTGATACCATTTGTAATGTTCCTCTTCCCAACATTTGTTTTTAAAATTATATTGACAAACATATACTTGTACAATTATACTCAACATTTTTCTTTATATATAAACTTGAAATAATTGTTTATCACAAATGTTTATATTTTATACTCTTATCTAATAGTTATGGTGTGTTACCATGGTAGGGAACTCATCCAAGGCACTGGCACTGATCGTCACCAACCAATGGGATTCTCTCCTTATAGGTATAAAGCACTACTATTCTTTTTATTGAATTAATTATAACTTACATCACATTCAAATTAGATTGAACTCATCATGTACTCATATAATACTCTGGTTCAATTCATCATTTATGTATTCATGAAATGTTTGTTCAAAGGATGGACTATAAGGCCTTTATTGGAAGAAAACTCACAATATATATACATGTTTTTTTATCATTAAGTGACTCTTCATTGGTTTGCAATTCTCTCAATGGTTTATCATTGGTTATTGTAATACCCGTGTTTCTATGTCAGTGGTTAATACACACACAAACACAAAGTTTCCAACATATATACTTATATTTACTCAATTATTTAACTATATTACCATAACGTTAGTGGATCAAATCCACACTCATGACCATATAAAATGTATATCATACCATATTTTATGAATACAACTCTTTGAATATGAGTTTCGATTCCACCATTGGCAATTGACCTTAGGGTCTTAGGCCTTGAGGTTATTGCGGATGGATTGATTTACCATGTAATACCCACCTATAACTCAATGTACTCATATATTAATTACTCCATCCAACACTATGTTAACTCATAGCTTAGTTTTCGTTTAACATGGATTGTTATTAATACAAGTGTGAGTTAACAACTAGTGGTGAGTTTGGCCATGCTTGGTGCCATTAATCTTACAATGATCTTGTTAAGAACCAAAGTTCTGAAAATACAATTATCATAAAGTATCTAGAACACAATACAAAAAATATCCACTCTATTAATCTGAAACCCTTAGGGTAGGGAACCACCATACAATGGATCCTATTATGTAATATATCCTCTCATGTTCACTTTCCTCTTCGAGGGGGCATCCTCTTATTGAGATGACACTCCAAATACAATACTTTTTCTTCCCATCACATTACATTGCTTGAACCCATTTATATAGTGTTACCAACGACCTAAGAAAATTCTAGAGGAGGAACCTTCTAGAAGAGGAACCTTCTAAGAAGTCTTCTTACATTTATTATATCTAACTACCATAATGGGCCTTATTTAATAATATAGTAAACCTAGTCCACCTTACATTGAATGACCTCTACTATTATCACTATGGGCCCTTTGTCCCCCCCCCCACTACCTCTCTAGCTACCTAACATTCCATCCCCCTTATGAAATCCTTTTCCTCAATGCTTGTTGTGAGGGTGTACAACCATATACTAGGGTCCCATGGATAAGTGTGGACCATAGTGCTGAAGTAGACTAGAGAACTAGGGTCCCGTGGAGAAATGAAAGCCACCATGTTGAAGTAGTCCAACCACCATTGTAAACTGGGGTTCCATGTCCATGTGCTCATGTGAACTCCATGCAGACGATATCAAAACCCAATAACCAACTAAAAATGATGCTTCAAAGATTGACACTTTTCATGTGGATCCAAATAAGAAGGTCCATCCACATAGATAGAAAGGGTCATAGCTGAAATTGGAAGGAATAATACCATTGGAGAATATGCAGGATGTACACGGGTAATCATAACTGGCTCCTGATTTGTTACATTGATGTTCTCTACAAAAGGTGGAGTATACTCATCAAATAAAATATGAAAGTGGTTGTCATCCAAAAAATGACAACTATCCATATACCAATCATCACAATCGGCCTCAAAAGCATACCAAACATAGAATTCTTGATTATATTCATCCCTGATGTCCTCCATAAAATATCTCTCTTGCATTCTAGCCGAGGACCTTTGAATATTGTGACAATTGTCCCCGATATATTGTAGACCCTCTTGCAGATGGTTCTCTAGGGCTTCAAACTTCTGTAGAACTCCCATGAGGATTTGAGAGCCAATATCCATTGGAAACACCACAAATAATATACCAAAATAAAAATATTAACATCATTTATCCAATGGAAGCGATTTGGTAGCAATTTGAGCACCCTGTGAAAAGTTATGAACTTTGCAATCCCA
>ML787583.1:564779-613357 GCA_009831015.1 Picea engelmannii | reverse complement strand
AAAAAAAAATAAAATAAAAAAATGGCTAATTTTAAATCAACGATTTCTTCACTTACATAACTCTAATTTGGACGTTTTTTTTTTTTTTAATTTGGGTGAAATTGTGAGAGGAACTCAGATATATAATTTTTTTGGGCAAATTCGGCCCTAGATGCTACAAAAATAAGAAAAATTGTGCATTCATCTGTGGAAAACCCTGAAAATTTCATATTTTAGAATGTTGATAACTTCACATCCCAAACTCTGTTTTAGACGATTTGTTTTTAAATATATTGTGTTTTTGAGAGGAGCTCATATCTACAACCATTGTTTGCAAATTCTGAACAAAAAAATAAATAAATTGTCTAGAATTTTGCAGCCCTCGTTTTCTTCTTCGAAAAGTCTGCAAAAATAGAAAAAAAAATTCCCACACTTCCTTCCAAGGAAAGTGCTCTGATACCAATTGTTAAGAACCAAAGTTACATGAAAATACAATTACCACAAAGTATTAAGAACACAATATAGAAAAATATCCACTCTATTAATCTAAAACCCTTAGGGTAGGGAAACACCATACAATGGATCCTATCATGGAAGAGATGCTCTCTTGTTCATGGTTAAAATAATATGTAGTTTGAGTTCTACAAAATATTATATTAATTCCAGTTCATCTTGGAATGTTTCTTTATTTTTACTAGCATCAATGGACTCTATCTATTTTTCACTCATGTGTTTTTCTTGGATGATCTGGTTCTAAGATACTTCGATACCAATTTAAAACACAAAAATGAATACTTCAATAAAATTTCAACTTCTCTTTTATGTATAATAAATATTCTCCTGCTTTCAGAGAACATGTTTCTTATACAGGAAACTACTCGTATTTGCAAATAAAAGAGAAATAGATCTTTCTAACTGCAATATAAATGACACATTTCCTGCTACTCTAATATATACTTAAACAATTTGAAAGATTATATTCTACATGCAACTTAGTACGTCCTTGCTCCCAACATTTAAGTAGTAACTAGTACTTAGATTCATTTATTATTATAAACAACACTATAGCTTTTGCAATTAATATCTACTGTAATGGCTATCATTTAATAGTAAATAAAATATAAATAAATAAAGAAAGAAACATATATGGGCTTGCTCAAGTTGCTAAGAAACAAATTGAGTAGAGAACTGATTCCTCCCAATCGTAGACACAAACAACCAAAGTTTCTTGTCATTGTCACCGTTGAGCCTAAATCATTATTTCATGGGCATTGAAACTATATAACCTTCTCCATATTTCTTAGAGTTTAGTCCTTTCCAAAAATCTCAAACTCATTCCATAAGTACTCACAAACGTCATGCTTCATAACCTACTTGTATATAATAGCTTGTCTAGGTCTTTTCAAGTTGGTCTCATTCCTAACCCTAGGGAATCTTCTTGGCCTAACTTTGTGATATCTTTTTCTCCCACATCCCACACCCTTGGGAGTAGGGTTCTACTTGTCCCATGGACAATAATTACCCTAGTGGTTTTTACACTTTTCACTCACCCATGAAACAATGATTTACTCTTCGTAACTGGATTCTCTAATCAATTTGTTTCTTGTTAATGAAATAAATTAAAAATAAGCTTTACTAAAATATTCATCATCAATGTTTATGATGATATAATTCCATATAAGTCTTTTCCAATACTTTCACAACATAAGCTAACAAAAAAAATATATATTTAAATGTTTATAAAGTGAGGGACATTACGCTTAATAGTATACTTCTCATTATAAATGAGTGTTTTAATAGTACATTCCATTATTTCTCTACATCCGAGGAACTACATTATCTTATATTAAAAATAAAATATAATTTAATTATTATTAAAATTACATCATCCTATAACTTAATTTAAAAAAAACTTAATATAAAACTTTCTTATTGTTTTTTAGTGAAATGGTTGGAGCAACTTCTTTGTGTTTAATTTTTTTTCATAACTTAAAATAAAACTTGCTTATTGTTTTTTAGTGAAATGGTTGGAGTAATTTCTTTGTGTTTAATTTTTTTTCATATTACTTCTTTAAACTGCCCTAAAGATAATTTCACTTCGTTTCTTTAAAATATATTAAAACCAATTAGTCCATACATTTACAATAAACTTGTAGTTTTAGGATTTATACTCACAATATTTAAAGTTAATTGGTTAGTTAAATTTTTAATTATTATTCAAGGTGATTTAGGTTCGCGTAAAATTGTACAATCAAATTTGAAAACATTTTAAAATGGAACGGTTACATGGGGTGGAGATATAGAAGATATAAAATTAAAGAAATTTTTTCTCCCCGTTATTATTCTCAACAATTTAGTGGAATTGCGTATGCCCAATAGTACCCATAACTCTTTTCCAAAATTGTGTTGTAATATAGCCTCAGAAATTTTCCTTGCAGTAAAAAATATATCGTACTATGTCATACAACTATTGTAAATAGAAATTATTGCTCATTTTAGATATTAGCAAATGAATCTATGTTAATAGAAGAACTCGGAGATGTTGTTTTGTCTTCGTGGTGAGTTGGAGTGGGGTGAGTTGGGATGAACATGAGTTGCTAAGAAAGTTAACAAAGAAAGAAAGGCACACAAGAAGTCTTTGAACTACATCCATGGAAGTCTATAAAACTTTAAAGTTTACGTGGATGATGTAAATAGTCACTTTGGCCTTTAGTTCCTAGTTTCATAATTACTGGATGTAAGCTTGAATTTCTTGTGGTTCTAATGGGGGACTCTTGGTGTTGATACTACAATAGTAGTTAGAGTAGCTCTATTTCCATGGTTTAAGATAGTTACATGCGATGTAGTGGAATGAACATCCTTCATGTGCACTTACAACAATGAAGGTCCTTGTGGAGGGCCTTGCGTTCTTCTTGAGAACAACATTGAGATTAACGTTGTGCCATTATGACACCAGAATTGATTGGTAGGAACTTAGGGAGAGAGTTTCCTAGGTCCAACATGTTATCACCTTGTTCAACCCAAAAAACTTTCATGACAAATTACATTTGAAATCAAGCCTTGTCTTTGTAGGTTTTTAAATACTTGAGGGCTTTCACACTTAACCAAAATCCATTATCCTTTTTGAACCCTTGGGATTTTTGAAATAATTTCTTTCTTTTCTTTGTTTGAACCTTGACTCTTCCCCAATTCCTAAATCAAGCTTGATTTCCAAGTTGGGCCCTCTTTAACTCGATCAAAATTTGTGTTTGGGTCGATTTGTAGATTGGGCCCAATTTCCAAATTGGGCTCTCAATTTACTTGTTCAAAATTCATTCTTTCCCCAATCCATATATCAGGCTTGATTTCCAAATCAAGCTCTCATCACATATTCAAACTTTTCCTTTGGCCCAATTTCCAAATAGGGCCCTTATTAACTTTGTTTCCTACTGATTACCAAATCAATCCCTACTTCAAAATTGAGCCCTCTCTAAACTTGTTTGAACATCACTTTTACTTGATTTCCAAATCGAGCCTAATTTCAAAATTGGTCTCTCTCTAAACTTGTTTGAACTTCACTTTTGTTCAATTCCTAAATCACACCCTCTACAAATTTGTTCAAACTTTGTTTTTTCTCGATTTTGAAATTGGGCTTGACCCCTTGATCAAGCTCTTGTTCCCTTGGCCAGGCCCTCATTCCCATTGTTTCCTCCCCAATTTGGGAATTAGGCCCTTGTTCCCTTTTCTTCCTCCCCAATTTGGGTACCTTTGAACTTTTCTTCTTTTTCCTTTGAAATTTTCACCTTTTTCCTTTGAACTCCTTATCCTGACTCCTTCTTCTCTTTGGTTATCTCCTGATTTCATGGTTAGGCCTGATTGTTGAATTGAACCCCTTTTCATCCAATTTGAATGTGTTCAAATGACTCATTCCCCCCATTTTGCGAGTGGCTCCCTTTTTCAAACATATTTTTACCTTGTTAGAACTTGGCCCCGATATATGAATCAACCTCAATTTTTCAATCAAGATCCCCATTCAAGCCTTCAAAAAGGGGATCTAAAGGCACATATAAAGATTGGTACTTTGAATAAGCATATGGTCTTGTTTATCATAAGGAAAAACTAATGAAGATAAGACATTTGAAAAAATAACATGCCAACAATCAAGGCTAGGAAAAAATAATCATTTTCAGTTAGAGATCACATATGTGGCCCTAATTCCATAGGATTAAGAGAAAGCGATGCCCCCAAAGCGGAAATTAATTCCTAAGTCAAAAGGAATCAATTAGTAGGTGCCAAGAAAATGGAGTTCTCTCACTGGTTTCCCAAAAGATGCCTTTCTAACTAAATTTTGGGATCATTTCCCCCCTACATTATATACGATAGATGTTTTTCTCTTTCATAGGGAGTTTTTTCATTTTGAGAGTTTCATTTTCAGCAAAAGCGAGTGAAATAGAGGCTAGAGGCCATCATAAATTGAATATTTACTTGGTGTGTCATGGTTT
Organism: Picea engelmannii; assembly: GCA_009831015.1. NCBI lineage: Eukaryota > Viridiplantae > Streptophyta > Pinopsida > Pinales > Pinaceae > Picea > Picea engelmannii. The sequence continues at coordinate 608,897 of ML787583.1, read as the reverse complement.
TGTAGTAGCAAGTAGTATTCTCCTTCATTCTCCTTCTCCTCTCTTTCATTCGCCTTCTCATTGTAACCATTATGTGAGTAACAAGCTTTGTAGAGGGAAGCAATGAGGCCCAAGACAACGATTTTGTAATCCCAAACTCCTTCTACATTTATTGTATAAATAGAATGGTTGTTTCAAACCTAATACTTCATAGTCCACAACATTAGAGCTCAAGAACTAGCTCGAAGGCCTAGAGTGGTGTGGGAAAGTGATCCTATACACTAGGGCCTCGCATTTGGCCCCTCTATGAGAGATAAAGGAAAGCATGGGGGACAACACAACAAACCAACATTCCCAAAGGAAACTAGCACTAAGAGAATGAAGCCATAAGGTGTGAAGGTTTGGAAACTCAAATAGATAAGAAACTTGGCACACATGATGCTAACCTATCTCCAATACCTTTCATTGAAACCATATAATCCAACACTCTCCCTAGATAGTGAGGCCAATCAATCCCATTTCCAAGAATAAGATGGATGGATATTTCACCAACGACCAAGATTCCAAAAGACTAGAGATTTAGGACCGGAGGTGAGGGAACCTCTTTATCCTTCTTTGATTTCTGAGAAAGGATATTTCGACTCTATGAGGAGAGTCAATTCATACTAGGTGGAAGACCCTCTTAATGAGGTAATGAATTATCTAGGGGAGCTTGAGAGGGATATATGCTCTCATGCAACATCATGTGAAACTAGGGTGCAACATCATGTGAAACTAGGGTGGTGATGAGGGGCAAACTTAAATTCTCTATCCTATCAACCATCATGACGTGATTGAGATAAGTGTAGAGATCTACCACCCATATAACTAGAAGAGGATCACCCCCAATTAGACCAATGGCACAAATGAAGAGCATTGTGGGACATGATAAGTGCACATGGAGGTCCCATCCTTTCCCTTTACATTAAGAATACTTTCCTCCAACCACATCCCATCATTTTCAATTTGATCTACTTCTAAATTTTTAAATCTAATGATGTAGAAGGAAGGGAGAGAGAGATTTAAATTTCTTTAAGAAGATTAATTATGTGTATTATTTTGAATAGGGAAAGAGAGGATATTCCATCCTTACTTCGAACAAAATTGATGATTAAAAATGAATTACCTGGAACTAAAATTTTCATCAAAGTAAGTTGAGACTGAGAATCTTTAATCCTTATAATACAATCAAAACTTTCATTTCATTGTTTTTTGCTACTCTAATTCCCTGGGTGAATTGAACTTATTTATTTCCTTTAGACTCCCCACCACACCTATGGCCCCTTATTGTAATTTGTAAACTTTACCAACAAAACCCACTTATTTTAAATGAACCCTTATTGTAATTTGTAAACTTTACCAACAAAACCCACTTATTTTAAATGAAGAGTTAAAAAAACCTGTTGAATTATCTCTTAAAATACTTTTTTTATTTTTTATTTTTTTATAACAATTAATTATATCTACACATAAACTACAAGTAAAAATAATTCCATCTAAACCAATATTTTATATGTACTTTGATGTTGCCTTAAGTTTCATGTTACATATCTTTGATCCGTGGAAATTGATAAGACAACTAAAAATTGATATTCTCTCTCAATATATAACTTTTTATTTTTATATCTATATAATTTTAATGGCCACTTTCTTAGCGCTTTCTAATAGATATTTTTCACCTTTATTTTTCTATTTCTTTATTATGGTATATATGGTGAAAAAGAATTCAAATAATTTTGAAATGTCAATGTATTCTTAATAATTAGTGTGAAAAACATAATGGAATTTTTTTATAATCATTATTGTGAAAAACATAATGGAAAAAATTGTATATAGAATTTTTTACATTTGTCACCAAATAAACCAACATAACATAAATAGAAGAATATTACACTAGGTTTATAATGGAGAAATATTCAACTAAGTAAAACTCTAGTGAGGCTATAACGTTTTTCCTTGAGAAAAATTCCCTCAATAACAAAAGATAGGCACCATACATGTAACTAATCTCAATGTCATTCGAGATTGCTTTCAATAACCCCTAGTCCATTTGTCTCACACAAGTAGGAATTACATTCTAAAACTCCTTTGTAATGAACACTTTTCATGAATAAATACCAATTCACTTTAAATGGGATCTTCTCATAACATTTATGTTTCATATCTATAAAGGACTTCTCCCCTATAAGTGGTAGATCTTCTTGGCTCGGGGTTTCATATCCAGGGTTTGAAAGGTTTCACCAATAAATTCTTCATTTAATTCAACACATTCAATATTCAAGGATTGAATAAGGTCTCACCTGAAACACACATGAGAATTATAGAGACTGAATGTTTGTTCACGATGAAACAATACATATAGGATCCACTTACCTAAGACCACACATTAAATTCTATTCATTCATAACATCCTTAATATGAATAATGCATAGTCTAACATCTATAACAACATACATTAATAACAAAGTACATGATAGAAAGGATAAACTCATGCATCATGCCTTCTTTCATTAATCATAGTGAAACATTTAGATACTTGGAGGGTTGTAGCATGCATAAAGACTCATCAAGCTTAAACATGAGATCAGAGATTTAGATCTCGATCTACTTTTTCTTTATATTCCACTTTCATCTCTACAATTACAATGAATCTCAAATGAACCAAAAGTTTACCATTAACCAACAACAACAACAACCCTTACGTGTTCGCATGGATTCCTTATATCTCTACATGAGCACGGAAATCATAACAAACTTGCTAGCTCACTAACAATCTCAACCATGACCAATCAATTAGTTATAAAAATGGTTACAATCATTACGTTGATATTCAAGGATTTTATAGGCATGCAATCTTTACAAGTCCCTGTGCGTTGTGCAAAATTGGTTGGCGCGCGCAGTAGAAAATAGTCGATAGGTGCTCAGTCTTGGCACTGTGTGGTACAAAACTTGTGGCACATGCGTAGTGCATAAATTGTGGTGCACATGTGGTCTTGCCAAAACCTTTGGGCCAATAGGCCCCCAACACTATTAGTTGGCTCTTTCTCAAGCCAATAAACTTCATTATGGTGTGACGAATTATATGGATGACACCTTCTTCGTTAGCTCGATGATAAATTTTTGGAACTCGGAGTCTATCTCATCAAAAATCTCCATTAGTTCCTTCATTTTTTTGCAAAATTTGTCGATCTCTGCTAATGTGGTCAACATAGTTGTTGGATTAATCTATGCACCCAAGTCTATCATTGGGGCTACCCTTACGTGCACATTTTGAAGCACATAGTGGTGATCCTGGGCCTACTCATGTGCTTCCAACACAATGGTTATCAATGTCTATAGGCTTGCATAGGAAGATGCAATCTATTGGTGAAGACCATATACCTCTTTCGTGGCCTCCTTGTGCTCTACATGTGGCCTCCTTGTGCTCTACATGTGGAAGGGAGGTCAGCACTCACTTCTTCTTATTGATCTGCTCCTCACTTTCACATATGTGATATTCAATTGTGATGATTCCAGGGGCATTTTGTAGATGAGTCTAGAGCTGGAAGTTGTGCTCAATGACCCCCACAAACCCTTCCACGCACACTTGTCCTTGGTGTAACAAATTTTATGTGGTTGAAATATTTTTTTGCAACTTCCCTTGGCTTGATGGTGTGGTGTTCTTCAATATTTGATAAAGCTCTCCATTGTGTGCATGTAGGTGTTGCACAACTTATTTCACCTTGCTAAGTTTTTTCTACACTGGGAGGTTAAGAGTTTCCTCAAACATGTTGGGGACTTAAGTGTATACTTCCTCTACTGCACTGATCAACAATGTGTGTACAAGCGCCTCTGCTTCATATAATTCTTTGATGGCCTTGTGCGCAACTACCTATTGTGCATGTCTTTGTTGCATTTCCTAGTGCACAACTATCTCTTTCTCATGATTTTGCTGCAGCTCTTTAGAGGAACGACCGAGTGCACACTTTCTGTCCCCAAACTCATTCATTATTCCTGTCATGAAAACTTGTAGGTCATGTGAAGGTACCTGCACCAAGTCAAGCTCTACATAAGGTAGTGACAGAGGTTCTAAACTCATGGATTCATTGTACGATTTTAGGGATAATGGGTTAAGCCACAAGATCCTCTTTTACATACTATTGCACGGTGATGTAGCCCCGATGGTGCTACTTGCGACTATTTGGTCTTGGGTTTTGGGGTCAGCTGATGGGATAATAATGTGAAGTGCTTGTGGGATCTCACCCAATTTTTCTGCTAACTCCCAATGCAACAAATGTTTCACATCCGAATTAGAATGGAACACCTTGACGATGCTTTGAACTAGTTCTGGGGAAGGCCCTGGCTCTTTCCCTAGAACGTTGGTGTGTATTTCATGTTCCTCCATCTAGTGGGTCAGTATCCATCATGTGGCAGACTTCACCACCATCTAAGATGGGAATTTCTCTTCGATGGGCATAGGTATAGTCAACAACAATGGACTATATGTGTGCCCTATTGAGCTAGACCTGGAGGTTGCACTCTGTGTTTTTTGTGCTTGTTTTCCCTTACTAGTTAAATTGCTCCCCATGTTTGGTTGCTTTAATTTCCTCTAGACATCTAGTTTCTTAGTTTCCCCTTTGGCTTTCTCTACCCATTTATTCTCTTGCCCCTTCTTGGTCCATGTTTCCAAGAGCTCTAATTCTTCATCTGGCATAGGCCATAGTGCCTCTGGCCACTTCACAATGGCATGTTGAATTTATTCCTAGGTTAATAAAAATGAGGAGGACCTCGACATGAGTCTATCTATTTGTGAGTGGGGTGATGAAAACATTATGTAAATGACATTCAAATTGAAGATATCCCTTGTACATATCAATGAGGCCATGCAATATGTGGAAGGCTTGCGTTGTCACTTGGATCATTTATGTGGACCATAGATAAAATTCGAGGTTGTTATCACATTGGACATGTTTTTCCTAGCTGTGTCATAGCTCATTGAATTTGGGCATGAGGAAATCTTTAATAACTGTGGTGTCGTATTTCGAGCATGGTGGCAACTTCCATAATGTCATTATGAGCAGGAGTAACACCCAACTATAGTTAAAATCCTCATCATGGTCATGCACATCCATGTAGTATTGGATGAACTCATTCATCAATTATCACACCCGACAAATCTTGATGCCTTGGATGCATTACTCAACTATCAGGATTACCCCCAGTGGGAAATCATCCTTTCATAACTTGCGCATCGTTTTGGAGGCTAGTACTTGTGTAGTGAAGCAAATACGGTCATCATTGATAGTGGAAATAACCGTTCCTATTGATCCCCTCTGTGTACCATAATTTTGGTATACTTCATCTTGCTTGGAATCTCATGCCACCAATATGTTAGTAGGATCCTCTCTTGTCCTACGAAGGCACGAGACTTGGCAGATTGTATCGATGCCAACTTGGTATGGGTGGTATAGCCATAGGAATCCTCCATGCAACCTACTAAGTAATAACTTGATGCATGAGTTGATATTTGGTTGACCCACTCAATCCATACTACACACAACTCTGGTTTCTCTGAACTCAACTCTTGTCTTTCTCTGAAATTTACAATTGATGAATAACCGTGTAGTGGTGTATTGGGGATATTAAATACTTGTGTGGAAACTCCCCTCCGTTATTGTCTCTTTCCTAGTTTTCCACATGGATTGGATCCCATCTTTAATGTTGACTGATGATATGTTGTATTTCTATAACCATTGATGTTCCCTTTGGGAATTGTTTCCATAACTGTTTTCATTCTTCATGCCCCGATGACCTTTCCTATCCCAACAACCTGACTCTTCACCATGTTAGGAACCTATGTGTCTCATTTTCCACTTACAAGATCCAACTATCCTACCCTTTAACATTTACTTTGTCCTATGTATTACCTATATCTGTCTTATCCTACTAATCATTGCATACTTATAACTACCTTTAATCCTACCTAGCTAAATCCTATTCTATGCTAACACTAAAAATTCATCAATTCATGGCACATCTGACCCTTGCAAGCCATAATATTCCTTCAACTGACTCCCATTTATCATTTCTTTGAGGGGATGACCCTGGAGCATCGCTAAATTTTCTAAGCTAGCATCATTGATGTATATAAGTCTAAAGGGTCCTAACTAGTGCATGCACAACTTACCCAAGTGCTTCATGAACTTGCTATCATATTATAATACAAAATATTCTGATTGTAGAGTCTTGCACCGAATGTTGTGATCATTCCAATATTCCTGTCTCCATTTCTCCACCATATGGATGTGTCTTGCCATCAACGATTCTCTTCCAATTCCAATAACTCATTTGACCATCTTTATAGTGACTGATCATCTGACATCTGTGTCACAACTAAAATTTTGAGAGTTGGTACCATAAATTCTAATGGTATCACTACTTATTTTCCATAGACTAACCTAAATAGCATGTGTTTAGTCAATCTATTGCATGTAGTCCTATATTCCCACAAAACTATTGTAATACATTGATCCCAATCGTCGTGTTGTACGTTTCATACCTTAGTTAGCGCATGCTCCAATATCTTGTTGAATGCTTCAACAATGACATTGGCTTCTAGATGATATGGTGTTCTGTTATAATGATGGATAATGAACTCCCAAGTTAGCGCACAAATGGTGTCATTCAAGAAGTGCATGCCTTTATTTCTCATTAGTACCTTCGAGAATCCAAACCTGGTGATAATATTCTCAAAAATAAATCATGTAATCATCTCCATATTACAATCCTTTACTAGCACAACATTTTCCCAATGGGTCAAGTATTCCATCGTGGTGATAATATACTACACACTGGTTCTATGTATCAGGGGATTAATATACCCTACAAAGTCAATTTCCCACTTCTCAAATGGTTCTAGCATGGTGATAGGAAAGAGGGGAAATTTATATCACCTCGATGGCTTCCCGATCCATTAGAAAACATCATAGCTCTTATAATAATCCTTGGATTATTCAAATAATGACAACCACCATAATCCTATGCACAACAATTTCTGCATACTTTCCTTCCCTGCGTTATGTCCACCAACAATACCTTTGTGTGCCTAATAGAGCACCATTTCTCGCTCATGTTCCAACACACATCTGCACAAGATTCCATTGGTTCTAAGTTTGTATAGTTTCCTTGCAATGAAATGGTAACTGATGTTTCGGGTTACCAATTTTTGGCACTCTTCTTGTGTCTGCTCCTCCAACACCTTTCCTATTGTAAGGTATGATAGAATCTCTACAAGTTGATCTAGAACTTCTTTGACCTTGAAATTTGTGTGTTGGGTAACTCATCATCCAAACTGCCTCCAACCTCCCCCGATTCTATCCTTGAGAGATGATTAGGCCCCACATTGTGCTTTCCAAGTTTGACCACTACTTCAAACTTGAACTCTTGGAAGAGTAACAAACATCAGGATATCCTCCCCACCAACACTGGCTTGTTAAACGATTATTTGAGCACTAAATGAATGGTGAAAAGCTTGAAGGGAGTGTCGAGTAAGTAGTGTTTGAATTTCTTCAAGGCATAGACCATCACTAGTCCTTTGTGCTCCATGGTCATATAGTTATTTTTGGAATTGCAATTGTTTTTGGCAAAGTAGACCAAATGATCAATCTTATCCTCTCCTAGTTGCACAAGAACTATGCCAAGTGCAATCGAAGATGCATCCACATGCACGTGGAAGATATTGGTCCAATACAAAAATATGAGTATTGGTGTAGTCACTAATATCTCCTTCGGTGTGTCTAATGCCTCCTGGAATTCCTGTGTCTAGACATACTTGATATTGTTGCACAATAGATTCTCCAATGGCGTAATAACCTTTTCATAACTTTGTATGAACCATCTATGGTATCTTGTATGTCCCAAGGTTGTGCGCATCTCTATTACGTATGTTTGGGATAACATGTCCACAATCGCTACAATCTTCTCTTGATCAACTAACATGCCTTCCTTGCAGATGACATGTCCCAACATAGTCTCAAACAATGTACAAAGTATGCACTTTTTAAGGTTTAAAGAGATTTGTAACCACCTACATCTGTCCAGTATCAACAGTAATAATTACATATGCTCTTTGAGAAATATGAATGCTTTCAATCATCGTATACTTCTAGAAATTTATGCAGTAACTCTTTAAAAGTTGTGACAAAAATCCTAGAGAACATTGTAGGTGCATTCTTCATACCAAATGGCATCAGGGTGTATGAAAATAAGACCTACTATGTTGTAAACATTGTATTGGATCTATCTTCTTCCGTGATCTACACCTGGTGGTAACCTAAAAATCCGTCTGTGAATGAATAAGCTTCACATCCACCCACATTCTCCAACACTTCATTTGTAAATGGTGTAGGAAAGGGATCATGTATACAAGCCACATTGAGTCTCCACAAGTCTACACAAATCTATAGATAACCCATATTTTTTGGTTGCACTACCATTGGGCTAAGCCAGTCAAATTCTTCTACTAGATAATGATCGTTGTGTCTAGCATGTGATATAACTCCTTGTGCACCTATTCTTATGATTTGGATTCATCTGAAATGGTCACTTTTTTACTGGTTTGGAATTTGGTTTTAGCTAGATTTTCACCTCTCCTAGGTACCCTGTGATCCCCTTCATCATAGAAAAACTTATCAAAATTACATCCTCATATTAGTTTAGTAATTCCACCACTTGTGTCACTATTTATTGATCCTAATAACCCCAAATTATCACCATCTTCGACACCTATTCTATGCCTATATTGTGTTTCTTCATCTTTAATAGTCATGTATAGTTTGGAATAGTACTACTGGAGTCCTTTCCTTGAACTATGTTCTCCCTAAGTTTAATTGACTTATAATATCTGATGCCCCTCTTCCTACATGTTATTTCTATCTACCTTCCAATAGTATACTATATGATTTAGCTTCACCATTGGCTTGTGATAGTCGTAGACTACCTTCTGCATGGAGTCTCTAGGTTGTTAAATGAATATGAGTCTTGATCTTAAAAAAACATATCTATGCATGGGGACCTCCAGTGTAAAATTAAACATTTCACAAAACTAATTACTTACTCTTTCTAAGTCCCAAGTCTTCCTCTTGGTCTCCTCCTGAATGTACCATCTTTTGGGGACCATATCCATAGTGTGGAAAAATTTATGGACCCACTTTGAGGGATTTTCTTAGTTTTCCATCACCCCTCACAAAACCAAATGTATTTAAAGGTATCCTCCATTCTCTTGCACCTACTTACCAATTCAAAATTGATCGGGGGATGAAACCTTACTTTGATGCATTCTACCACCTACTCCTAGTCTTGTAAGTTTGTACAGTGTGTCACCCACTAGCACACATGTGTTCCCTTCACTAATGCAACCATGGATTGAATCCTTTGGGCCTCATGAACACCGTCTTCAATTTGTGATATAAATGCATCTATCAGACCTATGCCATCAAACCTTGATATGTTACACAACTCCATTCCAACCCAATGCATGACTTTGGTGATTCATGCACATCTCCTAGTCAAAATTTCATATAACTTATTCTGCCATTATGTCATTGCATCCTATGAATCTATGTCATATGATCATACACTCAATCTCATTTTTCCATCAGTTGTTGGGTTCATATAACCCTCCTTGCACCCTGTGATGTTGTATATATTTTCAGTGATTGAGATTTTCTCATCTTCATTTGTTGGTTCGTTGTATTTGTCACCTTGAGACGGATCTAGTGGAGAAATGACACACATAGTTTCCATATCAAAGGAAATCTACCTTTACTTCAGATTCATTATGGAATTTTTATTGAATTCCCAATCAATACCAAATAGAGTTGGTTATGGGTTTGAATCATCCATAATCTCGATTACTTCAAATTCTTATTTTAGTTTCCCCCCATCAATGTTAACCTTGACCTTCTCCATTCTACTAGTAGGATATATCTTGTATTGATTTTATAGCCTAAGTTGAATGGGAGACCACACCATCTTTGGTTGCCCCATCAAATCCGTTTCTTTGGAAAAATGTTCACATTAGACCCTAGGTCCAACATGATCCCTTCCATCCCATATTTTCCTAATCCAACTGTCATTTTGAACTCCCTTCATGTGCACTTCCTCCTATTGACATGGAACATGTCCCCGTCTAGTAGTAGGGTAGAACTAACAATTTCGTTCTCACCTTCCCTCATACATCTCATCAACATGTGGGTCAATTTCTTAGTAATGATCGAATCACCCAATACCTTAAGACAACAACACAAGAATTCACTTACCTGGTCCTTGGAGTTAGTCTCTGGGTAAGTACCATGTCATACTTGTTCACATGATATTGTTGCATTTTTTCACATGTAGGTATCTCATCCATACGTTGCAAATCCTCCCACAGAGGTATCTCACCCATTTCCTTTTGCACATTGCACAAGAATTTATTTGGCTATGCAGTATAAAACTTAGGAACTGCCTATGTTGCTTTCCTAATTTTTCATTCTAACTTCTCTCCTAAGAAATCTCCTTTTTGTAGGTCTTTCCCTATTTGGATACCTATTTAGGTTACTACATGTACATCAACTTGTTCTTTCAAATTTTGTTCTTTTCATAGCTCAACAATCACCATGTTGTAGTGCCCCCTTATTCTTTCCATTTGGCCAGTAACTCCAGGAAATCCATTGTGACATGGTCTACACTATGGAAATATCCATACAATGCACGGGGATTGGTACAAAACAGATCCAGGTAGCCTATCTCACCACAATTGAAACAAGTGGTTTGTCTTCCTCCTCCCCCACCATATCCTCTGCCTCTTCCTCTTCCATATCCTCCTCTTTGGACTCCTTGGAATCCTCCTATATCAAATCCTGCATAGTGTCCACCCTTATTCTCCTCTTGGACTTGGTAAGAATCTATAATATGCCCTTCATCAACTGCAATGACTGACATGTGTTCACACCATGCCCCATAGATTTGAAAAATTCACAAAATAGAGTGCGTGTCATTTTTTGGTACTTATGTAGTGTTGGGAAACAAGTAGGTATATGACCCCATTGTTTACAAATATCACACCACTCAGTCTGTGACCTGGTTAGAAATGGGTTTAGTGCACCAGTCGTTGTGTAATTTCCTAGTGTAGGACACTCATTTCGATGGTGACCTTCTACACAAAACATGGTACACCAGGTATTCTTGCACCCACTTTCACTTTTTCCATCTCTTGCAACTTCATGGTGAGGCTTGCAGGTTAGGGTTTCACCTGAACTAGTCTTGCATATGTTTTTCCACCTCCCAATGTAGACTCTAGATGCATTTCAATCTCCACGAATGATGGATGAGCCATAATTTTTTATGGCATGAGAGGTTCCCAAATGAAAGGGAGAAGTATATAAATAAACCATTATATGTGTTGGATGTCATGGATTTGAGAAGTGAGTCTGTCCAATAGGATCTTGAACCATTGGTCATAGTCCCACACAATTTCTCCAACTTGTTGCTTAATCTCCTTGATCTCGGTTATGTTCGAAAACACAAGTATTCCAACATAGGGTGAACAATTTCATTAACCAATCACACAATTAGATCAAATATCAACACATCAATGTTTTTACGTGGTAAAACACTTGTGGGGAAACATCCACGACCCTAGCCAACGTGGCCACTTGGAACAATTTGTTAATGCAATTTTTTTTTTACAAGAGAGTTTCTCACAATTTATCATCAACAAATGACCCTCCATTCTCTTTAAATAGAGATCATGGACCAATCAAGTGTCAAGCCATGGATCAATGTAGCCATTGATATCGAGGAGAATATGATCTATTGGATCACTCTATGTTGGGAACATATCATGGCCATCAAACTTCCTAACTACAAATGCATACTAAAGAAACAAACTTTTACCTAATGGCACATTAGAACAAGTTGATATTAACTAACTCCTAAGTGTCTAAATATCCTAACATCCCCCCTTAAGAACAACTTGGTATAGGATAGAATTATTTACAAAGGTGAGACAATAGGAGAATGAAGGAGGCATTAAATCATATCTCCCCTTAATTACAACTTCCTGAAATCCTAACATAGGTAAAAGTTTTGAAAAAATCGCTTCTATAAGAGACTTTATGAAAATGTATGCAACTTGATATTCTATAGGGAAAAGGAGCACTTTAATAACTCTATCATGAATGATATTTTTGATGAAGTGCATGTGTAGCTCGATGTGTTTGTTGTGCTGATGTTGAAGTGGAATTTTGGAGATATTGATGGCACTTCGATTATCACACCGGAGGGTGTTTGGATGTTGCTACTGGAATCTAAACTATAAAAGGATCTGTCGAAGCCACAAGGATTGTTGAATTGCATTAATCTCTTCTCGATAATATTCTTCTGTTGAAGAAAGATAAATATATCGTTGTTTCTTACAAGCCCAAGTGATAGGTTCTAAAGCAAGGATGAAAACATAACCTTCATTAGATTTTCGATCATTAGGGTCGCTAACCCAATCTAAATCAATGAAATGAATGAATAAAGGAGTCCCCCATGAGCTTTAATCTATCCCAAATTGAACTATATCCTAGACATACCAAAGTATTCTTTTAGATTATTTCCAATGTCTTTCATGGGGTGTTTGCATATACCGGTCAACTAGGCTAACAATAAAGGAACTATTAGGTTTTGTATGGGTCAAATATAAGAGGCTACCAACTAACTGATGGTACAAGTGACATAAAATTTGAGAGAAGTACATGTGGTAGCAAGTTTGACTCCAAAATAGAAGAGAGAAGGGGATGGTTTATAATCTTCCATGTGAAAGTGATGATGAAGGTCACAAGCATAATTAGACTAGGAACGGAAAATCACTTGGTTTGTAAAACTTGGAGGCTAGGGAGATAGTGCAAATAGACTAAGTCAGTCATTTCAAATTTGTTATTAAGGTTGGTTTTCACATGGTTAAAAATTTTAGGGTCAGTACCAAGGAGGATAAAGTTATCAGCATAAAGAACAAGTATTATGATATGGATCCTTACTTTCTTGGTATATACATTAGGGTCAAAATGTCATCCAGAAAATCCAGTGTCAAGAAGAAAATTTTCCATTTTGGAATACCAAGATCGAGGAGCTATCTTAATACCATAAAGAGATTTCTTAAGAGGAAAAACAAGGATGGATTCATTTTGGACATATCCAAGAGGTTGTTCCATAAATATTTCTTATTGCAAATCCCCATGCAAGAAGGTAGATTTAACATCCATTCGATGGACCTCCCATTTATGTGATGCAACATGGGAAAGAACAAGGAGGACATAATTCATTTTGGCTACAGGGGAAAAATATTACATTATAGTCAATGCCTTCAACTTGAGATAACAATTTGGCAACTAATTGGGCCTTGTATCTTTCAACACTTCCATATGATGCATACTTAGTTTTGTATATGCATTTACATATAACAAGTTTTCTTCCTTTCGAAAGAAGTACTAGATCCCAAGTATCATTCTCCATTAAAGAGTGATAGGATTCATTCATTTCTATATCCCAATCTTGATGAAAAGAATATTCTACAAATGTCCTTGGATCACGATTCCTTGAAACTTGAGCGAAAAGAGTATAAGATCGCTAGAACTGTGAATGTGTTTGATGTTGATATAAAGGATCACTGACAACATTACAAATTACTTCTCGAGTTGAATGGACATATATGGGAACTGGTGCTACTGGAGCAGGTTCATGTTCAATGGACTCATATGGAGGAAGGTGAGTAGGAGGAGGTGGGTTTTCATCCTCACTGTCATCATCTGAAGAAGAAGAAACTAGAATAGGAACATAAGATGGCCCATAGGCCGTAAATGGCACGAATTTCGAATTAGGCTTGCATGCCAAGAGATTTTCATCAAATTTAATATCTCTTCTAATAATAAGTTCATTAGGAGAAGAAGCTAGTGGAGAGGGTTTAGGACCGTTTTTTTTATTGTTGTTGTAGTGAGGATGTTGCTTCTTGAGATTCTTGGATTTATATTTATGTTGGGCCACTAAGGATTTGTTGGATATACTTGCAGTGTTGATCAATCCAAGTTGCACAAGATTATCTTGCTTTCGAATAAGAGCATCACAAAAATACTTAAGAGAGGGGTTTTGGTAATCACTCCCTAGAGATTCTCTAGTGGCATAAAAGGTATATACAGGCACATAATATGCACTACCAAGCATAGAAAGAGTAATATAGATGCATGGGTCTTCCTTCAGATCTATTTTGCAGTCTATACATAAAAGTTTGAATGTTTTGAACTTAGATAAATAATCTTCAATGCAAGGAAAATAATTGGGACTTAAGGTCATTAATTGATTTTATAACTCGTGGGCTCAAATAATATTGTGTTTACCAAACACAACTTCAATCTTTTCCTAGGCTTTATTTGAGCCATAATTTCCTTGAAGGGGAAACCTTAAATCGAGAGATATGAAAATTCTGATTAGTCCACATGCTTCATCACTCTTATTATCCCATTTGACCTTATTTTCATCATTAGTGGGTTCTATTTATTTTCCCAAGGTAATCCAGTACAATCCTTTATTTCTTACATCTTCCACATGAGATTTTCATGAGAAATAGTTGGTACTAGTAAAAAAAAAGATCACTAGGAGAATCCATATTAAATATGCAGAGAATATGGATTTAAAATCTAAAACTAATGGCCTGGATGGAAAGTTCACGAAAAAATAAGTTGTTTAAAAAAGGACACTGAAAAAAGACTTCGGACTTGAAAGTTACGCCCTTTTGAAAAAAGAAATAAACAATAACCAAAGAGCCACATGGAAAGTAGATGTTGGTCCACGTGGTGATGCCCCTCCACTAACTTTCTTATAACCTCACTTTCAAAAATAAGTTTCTTATGAAGTGACCCACTTTTATAGAACATTTGAGAATCACTTTTACAATGAAGTTACTTTATAAATGAAAGTTGCATGCAAAACAAATAACTTAAAATAAAATATTAATGTTATTTAATAGTGAATCACTTTTATAATTAAGTGAAATGGACTCTACAATGAATGCATGAATTTTTTCAAAAAAAGTAACAAAAAAAAGACTTGAACTCAAGACCTCTTACTTAATAAAGCAACTTTAACCAAGTGAGCTAGTGAGAAACACATTATAATATTAAGAAGGAGGATTGGGGGTGTTGTTGTTGTTGTGGAATATGAAGTTGGAATGTGTGCTAAAAAAAAAACTCTTTTCATGTGTTCACATAGAAAACAAATTCACTTATCAACGACAAAAAGGGTTAGATCTTGGTTATCTTACCTGGAAAATGCAAATTTTCCCTCTGTTTCTGATTTACTGAGATCACACAGAGCAAACGACAAACAACATACACACAAAAAAGAACCTTTTCTTCTTTGTTTCTGATTTTCCGAGATCACACAGAGCATAGGGAAGAGAGAATACGTAAATATAAAAGAGTAGAAACCCATAAATAAAAAATATAAAACTTAAATATTATCTCTGTAAAAATTTAAAAGGGAATATTCAATATTTATACCTATGGATTTGATTGAAATGGCTATATCTTGGGTAAATAGAAAACTTTTCGAGTGAAACGAAAATCATTTCTAGCTGAAAGAAGTGCTCTATATGCAATGGAATAGTCCTCTCATCCTATATATGTATGGAAATAGTAGAAATTAGAGATGCAACAACATGACTTCAAGATCTCTATCTACAATGGGAGAGGGTCTTCAAATCACTCTAATACCATGCTTGAAAACACATGTATTTTGAAAGAGAATGAAAACATTTAGTAATCACTCACACAACCAGATCAAAGATCAACAAACTGATGTTTTTACATGGTAAAACTCTTGTGGGGAAACAACCATGACTCCAACCAACACGACCACTTGGACAGATTTATTAATGGAAAATAAAAACATTACAAGAGAGTTAGAAGAGATTTTCTCATAATCAATCATCAACAAATGACCCTCCATGCTCTTTAAATAGAGATCATGGACCAATCATGTGTTAATCCACAGATCAATGTAGTCATTAAGATCGAAGAACATATCAATCTATACAAATGCATACTAAATAAACACACTTTTACCTAACGACACATTATACCAAGTTGATATTAACTAACTCCTAAGTGTCTAAATATCCTAACAGGTTATACATTGTGACTCTGATTTGGGTTTATGAAATTCTCTAAGGAGATCTCTCTTTATCTCTATGAAGGACCTTGCTTATCCCATCGACATAGTAAATTTATAGCTAATGTTCGACAATTGGTTTGGACCATTGGCTTTCATTGATGTCAACCCTTGGATATTGATGTCAATCATTGGAGAAGTCTGGAAGCCCTAGATATGTGGTTGATATTGATGGTGAGTTAGTTGTCATTGATGAGTGGTTGATGTCAGCAGATGTGATAGGTGTATTTGATGTAGTCTACATGAAGATCCATAGGTGTGGTTAGGGAACACAAAGTTGATCAAGGAAAAATGTCATGAAGGACGATGTAAATGCAAGTAAATCACTCATAGATGGATACTCCTCATCATGCTTTTTTCGGTGATAGGTGGTATGCCACGTGGTTCCTCACAATTGAGGAGTTATGAGGTCATGAAGTTGGAATCCCCAAATATGGGTTAATAAACCCCTAATTGGTTGAAATTTATTAATGAAAGAGTAAAGTGGTTGTAACAAGAAAGTTCAAGAATCCCTAAAGTTAAGGAAAGAGGTTACTTAGAAAATGTATATATACACCTCAATAAGTCACTCTGTTACAAAACATTTTACCTCACCCCATGAAACTTGCTTGGATGGCCTTTCCATTTCCCTATGCAAACTTGAAGTCCACTTTTGTACTTCCGAGAGACAAAAAATCATATTTTTCCACATATACGCGCCCTACCAGTTAGAGAACATGTGTATTCGCAGGTTGCACCACTACAACCCACGTACATCAGGTTTGGTGCTCAAAATTAAAAACCGTGTCAAGTTTCCATGTCATGTCACGAGATCCATGATCCTTGACCTTCCATATAATGGAAACATTCTGACTCAGCCCTTAAGTTCCACTTGAAGACTATAAATTGAGCCATATCCAAGCCGTGGAAGATGAGATAATTCAACTTTTAAGAGAAAATATATTCTGGAGAAATTTCCACTTCACATTGAGTCTGCATCCCTTTATCCTTTAAAGTCTGAACTCATTGTTCAACCCCCAAGCTCTTCCTTCTTTGATGGAGAACCTCATTGTCTCCTTTATATGAGCCTGCCTTTGGTGGAGGATTGAAGTGGTGGAGGCCTAGCTGGAAGGGACTTAGTTTCTTGGTTCCAAGACATGTCGACATAGAAGTTTGTCACTTGTATACTTTTGTTGATTATTTTAATAGAAATACTCTTTTCTCGTCCTATTGATATCTTGCAAATTTGAATCATTATTCCATGGGTGTATTTGTCATGTATGTTAATGGATTATTCTATTTTATATGATAAAATTATATAGTATCACCATATGCTTGCATATCTTGGTTGTTGAGGACAAGTTGCAAGTATAAAGCTTTGAGTTGTGTGCTCAATGGTGGTCTTCATCGAATGTCTGGATGTGCATTCTATCGACGGATGTGCATTATGTACAGTCGTAGACCAACCCAAATGGTAATCAACAACCAGAAGGGAATAGAAAGAAAGGATGAGGTAATAATCGTAAGGGTGAGAGAAATAATAACAAAGCCAAGGAAAAAACTAACAATGATAGATCAAATAATAATTTTGGTGAGGGAAAGAAAGAAAAATGAAAGGTGAAGTTTCCTTGTAAACTTTGTAAAGATGATCACCTTACCCACCTATTCCCCAAACTTGAGGAAGCCTTGAGGCTATTATCAGAACCTCCCACTGTGTTGACCAATCTGTTTCCGCGTAATCAACACATGGCTTCGAGGTCCTCCAACACCGGAAATGCGTTGAGTGGGAATCAAAACCACTCGGCACATGAAGGTGAACATCTATGTGCTGATATGGTCAAGTCTTAGATTGATGTATCCACTCGATATCATGATTACGGTTTTTCATAGACTGTTACAGGTCCAGAGTTTCTCCCTCCTCTGAAAACACCTTTGTAGATAGAAAATCCAAAGCCTCCACCTTGTATTCCGAAAGGAGTACTAAAACTCTCTTCCCACAATCCTAATGTCAGAGCTTCCCATAGCTATTCGATTGTCAAATATCTAGGTCAAACCCCTTGTGCGATGTCATCTTTGGAGGTGCTCCAGATGTGTCCTTCATAGAGGAACACCTTGTTATCTGCGTTAGGAGATTTAGACCCATGTGGCTCGAAGGTTATTAAGTTTGACGTCACGGATGTTAAGCCTCACTTTCCTTAGCACGTGCACTTTCAAATCCATGTGGAGTAGACTAAATATACCATCAAACATACTATAGTTGATGAAGGTGTTGCAATGTGTGTGATTTCGCTAACATGTTGGAAATCCATTGGCTCTCCAAATCTCTCTCAATCTATGACTATGTTGACTTCATTTTATGGACGTTATTTTCGACCCCACGAAATGCTTCTCACTTTTTCAGTCCAGTTAGGTGGAAAGACAGTGGAGATGGATGTTGAGGTGGTTGATGCATCCCTTGACTGTAATTTATTACTAGGGCATAATTTGACTTATGCCATGACCGCGGTCGTGTCGTCTATTTTCCTCACTTTATGTTTTCCTCACGAAGGGAAAATAGTGATGATTGATCAATTATCCTTTGCACATGCTTGTCCTAATGCATCAGTTGGACCTTCAATCCCAGTGATCGACAATTCTCATCCTGAATTGAGGATATTGGTGTTAGAATTAATTCCTCTATCATGGGTACCTTTTATTTCGTGGCACCAATTCATCACATTTATGCCATGTCCAATAGGCCTTCATCGTTAGTAAGGTTTATTCCTTTTCATACTTTGTATTTCAATGACCCTTGGACCCTACATTCCCATACCATGTCTTGCGAAGGTCAATCTAATTCTAGGATGGCAATGTCATTGTCAGTGAATGAGGTTGCGTATCAAGCTATTATTAGCACTACTGTCGACCTAGATCCTGTCTCCTCGTAGACAGACGAGGAGGATCCCATTCTAGAGCTCGTATGGGACACCCAATAATCTTGTTTGCATGATTTCCTCAATTATACTTTACCTTCCGATGAATCCATCTTAGAGGCCATGAATGGTATCGATAGGCCATGGGACGATATGCATCATTGCTCTTACTTCCTCCCAGAACTTGTCAGGATTGAAGAGGATGAATTTAGAGCTATCTTGAGTGAGATGGTCAGTAACACTGTCATTCCACTAGTTACACATGGTGTTTATGCTGAAGTAAACATGGTGAATATTTCTCCTACCGTCACGATTGACATCTCTCGAATTCCTAGCAAAATTGAAAACATATAATTGGTGCGGATTGTTCGCCTGAAAAAATTCAGATCTACATCGATCTCTTCAAATAATTTCATGACGTATTCACTTGGTCATATGAAGAGATGCCAGGGATCGACCCTATAATTTTCAAACATGACATCAAGACTTATCTGGATTCTAGACCTATTCGACAATGTCTTAGATCTGTTAATCCTAGGAAGGCCCTTGTTATTAAGGCAGAGGTAGAGAAACTAATTAATGTTGGTTTCGTCTACTCGGTTCCCTTGATCGAATGGGTATCCAAACTCATTCTCGTGAATAAGAAACAAGGAGCCATCCGTGTTTGTATGGATTTTCGAGACCTAAAAAAAGATTGTCCTAAAGACAACTTCCTCACTCCTTTCATTGACTAGATTCTTGATGAGTGTGCAGGAAGCAAAGTTTTCTCTTTTATGGATGGATTTTCAGGATATAATCAAATTCAGATCAAGCCTAAGGATCAACACAAGATGAAATTTATTTGTCCTTGCGGTACTTTTGCATACCGGAAAATGCCTTTCGGCCTTAAAAATTCCGGAGCAACCTTCCAACGCACCATGACCTTTACTCTTCGCAATCTCAAACATATCATCGAAGCTTACCTCGATGATCTTGCTTCTCACTTTTGCAAGAGAGTAGATCACTCTACTCACCTTCGACTAGTATTTGAGATATTATGTTATTATCACATCCATTTAAACCCTCACAAGTGGATCTTCTACATTAGGTCTAACCGTTTGTTAGGATTCTTAGTTTCTGAGCATGGGATCATGGTGGATCCTATGAAGGTTGAGGCAATACGTCGATTTCCTCCCCTGTGAAACATTCGTCAACTTCAAGGTTTACAGGGGAAGGATAACTTCTTGGATCGGTTCATAGTGAACTATGCCAATTTAACTAATGGTTTCATGCATCTGTTGAAGAAGGACACTCCATTTATATAGGATGAGAGAGCCCAGGAATCCTTTGATTCTCTTAAGAAAGCCTTGGTATCAACACCTTTGTTGAAGCCTCCAGACTACAATAGATATTATTTTCTTTATATTTCCATGTTCGAAGGGACGGTTGGTATGGTTCTGGTTCAAGAGGACGATGAGCTCCATGAGGACATTGTCTACTACCTTAGTCAAAACTTAGTCGGTCCTGAACTTAAATACTCTCATGTTGAGAAAATAGCCTTGTTTTTCGTACATGCGGTTCTAATATTACAACATTATATACTGCTTTGCAAAACTACCATAGTCACTGATATCAATCAATTTCAATATGTCCTTACTAGGTGTATCATAGAGGGAAAGTACAAAAAGTGGATTGTTATTTTGCAAGAATTTGATCTTGATTTTTCTTTGACAATGTCTAAGCAATCTAAATTTTTTTCCTAGTTGATATCATACTTCCCTCGACTGGATGAGGAAGTCATTCATAAATATTCATTCACGAATGAAGATATTTTCCTTATCTCATCTTCAGACCCCTTGTATGGAGATATTTTGATTTATCTTCAAACCTTGAATTTATCCCAACATCTGTCAGGAGATGATCGACGACGTATACGTAATCAAGATAAAAAAATACCTTATCGTCGAGGAATGGATAATATCTTTCTTCGTTGCTTGAATCATGAGGAGGCTGAGTCAGTTCTTAATGAATTTCATAATGGGTTTTGTTGTGGTCATCTATTTGGGCTTGTGACAACCCAAAAAATATTGCAAGACAATTTTTTTTGCCGTCAAATTTTAAAGATTGTTTTGAGGTGGTCAAGAAGTGTCACCCTTTCCAGGTGTTCACTTGAAAAATGCACTCACATCCAACCCCTCTCCACCCAGTCATAAACCATCAGTCCCTTCAGTAGTGGGGGTGGATTTTATGGACTATAACCCAACTTCGGCTGGGGGGCATCATCATATTATCGTGGTTGTGGATTACTTCACTAAATGGGCAGAGGCCATGCCTACCATTAAATCTGATGGTAAGACTGCAACATTTTTTGTATTCAACCAGATTATAGCCCGGTTCGAAATTCCAAAGGATATTGTCACTAATCATGGAATCCACTTTCAAAATGAAATGATGGAGTTAACATAAAAATTGGGGTTTAAGGACAATCATTATTCCCCTTATTATCCCTAGGAAAATGGACAAGTAGAGGCTGTGAATAAATATCTCAAGACCATCATGCAAAAAACTATCAGCCACAGTAAGTCTGACTGGAATCTAATGCTTTACCATGTGCTTTGGGCATATTGAACCTCGGTTAAGACTTCCACCATTTTTTCTCCTTTTTAGTTAGTACACGGTGTGGAGTTGATCCTCCCGATTGAATGAGAAATCCCTTCCCTTAAACTGACAATTGTGCTCCTACCTAATACATCCGATCTTAAAGAATGCCTCATACACCTAAAGCGCTGAGATGAGTAGTGTTGAGATGCCTCTACGACTATCAAAGTGAATAAATGACGTGTTAAGATTCAATATGATAAGTTTTTCTGTCCTCGACAGTATGATGAGGGTGACTTGGTCCTCCTATATGACTAAGCCAAAGAACCGTTGGGGGTAGGCAAGTTCAACCCCATGTGGCATGATCCTTATATCGTGCAACATGTGTTAGAAAAAGGAGCCTATGAAATGGAGGATTATGAATGGAATATGTTGGATGAGCCCAAAAATGGGCTCTATCTGAAAATATATTACGCTTGAGCCGTCAAGATTGGGTGTGACTCTTTGTATACTAGTGTATCTTAGTGTATATATATCTTTTCCTTTGTTTCATGGAATTGCTTATTAGGTTTTCCACTGGTTGGAATATGTCAATGGAGTCGTCAGTTTACTTAGGATTCATATACGGTTCCAGTCATCATATACAGAACATGGCTTCCGCTGCGTGGGTCATTTAATCACCCGAAGGCCAACTGGTGTCTTCATGTGGCATTTGTTTGGATCCATCAACGAATAATGTGGCTGAGTATAGTGTCATTATAGAAATATTACACGATGCCATTTCACATGGTGTTCGGTCTTTAGAGGTTCGCCTGGACTCCCAGTTAGTTGTATGTCAGTTAAACGATAGTTACTGTGTGAAAAACCCTACTCTACTCCAACGATTCCTATGGGTACAACTTTTGGAACGATACTTTGATTTTATCAGTTATAATCACATACCTAGAAGTTCAAATTATGTAACCAATGCATATGCTAATTATGTTTTAGATTGAAAATTTTCACATAACTAAAGTAAAGAAGACAGATTCCTCCATGTACACATTATAACATATATAAGTAAAGTCACGAACCAAAATTTTATAGTTCATCTTTTCAAAAAGTATACTATCATAGTACAAAATGGGGCTCACACCCTCAAAATACATATATGTATGGTATATATATGACCATGGAATCTATGCATATGGCACTAGATGTGTATCATGATAGAATAGTATGGCATTTTTGAGACACCGAAAGAGTCACACCCATGCATGAGGCACACCCACTACTTGTCACTGCATAACCTCTGACAGATCCTCCACTTGAACCATAGGAATCTTGTGCATCAAACGAGATAGGTTCCCCAACACATTTTGTAGCACTCTATCTGCATCTCCTCCTGCATGCTCATCTCCTCGGTTCCTCCACTGATGTCGTGGGAATCCGTCCAGTCGTCACGGACCTACATCTACATGACAAAGTAATTTTCAATACTTGATACCATACAAAAATATTTACATTTTTTAGTCTTTTTGAAAAACACAAAAAAATGAAATATACACAAAATTTTCTTACCAATATCACCATAGGCGGATCCTAGTTGCAGAGGCATATCTGGATCCCCTCTATAGTCTATCCCAACATAGGCGTAGTCGTCAATGGCTACCACCTGTTGACGCCACCAGAAGAGGAACTAATCGTTGTAGGGGGTTGGCACCCTACCACCTCCTAACCACCTCATCATGTCGGTCCACTGTGACATGGTTGGATCACACGGTCCATGTGGAATGATCTCCACTCTAGGGCTCAAACTTGGAACCTGCTCAAAGAGAAAAGTACACAAGATGGATGCAAACCCAAAGTTTCTCTTTCTCCCCCATTTGTAATCCGTCATCTGAATCTTCATGTTAGTCAGCACTGAGGTACACCAGTCATAAAAAGTGGGTCGTAAACACTCTACTGCGTAGAACATGAGTGGCCTTGAATCCTGGTGCAACGAGGCCGACCCAAATATCTATGTAAGAACAAGAACAACAATCTTCAAAGTCATGTTTTTGATCGCCCTGATGGGGAGTTGCATCCCTACTTTATCTATGCCTGCAACACAGTGGATGGCAATGTAATCTTCTATGTTCATACCACCCCCATCCCCTTGAGCTTTGAGATTCACCACCTCACCTCGATGAAATAATCTTATGATAAAATAGATGTCATCTACTTCAATCCT
This sequence comes from Picea engelmannii, assembly GCA_009831015.1. Classification (NCBI taxonomy): domain Eukaryota; kingdom Viridiplantae; phylum Streptophyta; class Pinopsida; order Pinales; family Pinaceae; genus Picea; species Picea engelmannii. The sequence goes on along the minus strand of ML787583.1, from coordinate 584,972 downwards.
CAATGGTTTCCCATTGATATTGATGGCATCCGTCTCTGGATCCCAATAATTTACGAGCATTTGGAGTAACCTCACTTGAGCCCTCATTCCTTTGAGAGACAAAAATTTATAAAGGCCACATATTTTTAAAGCTAGTTGGGACCGTGCATCTCTTTTCACTGCTGCATCCACCTCCTCATGCTCCCTCTCTCTCTCCATTCAAGCACCATCCTACCAAAGGAAAATCATTTTTTGAGTTAAATTCATCAAAAAACTTGTTTGCGGACTTGTACACAGGCTGTAATGGTAACACTTGCGTGTAGGGCCACATATATGCGAGAAATATTTTCTTTTCCCGTGTACATGTATCCATATACGTGACCCAATGAACTATAGCTCACGTACACCCTATTTTACATATTGCGCCCTCTTAAATTCAAGAAATGAGGACTAAATTTAAATTGTAAAACATAAAAAATAAAGAGGAGGGGAGGGGCACTTACTTGGTCCAGACTGTTGTCAATTCTGTTGATTGTAGCCCCCATAATCGACACTTAAAGATTGTGGGAAAAATGGTCTAAAATGCACTATGTGGGTAAAAAACTCAAATGGTATGGTAAAATTGTTCATTTTTCTATTAGTAGATATTTTTTATCCACTTTATATAGTTTATGTTAATTTTTGTCCTAGTGGACTATTAGTGCAGTTGAAGGAGTTGGTTTTGGTGGTTTTGTCCAGGGATTTTTGTGGTTTCTAGCATCATATCACCCATTCGTGCCTTCGGCAAGTATTTTCTGTCACTAGCATATATGATAGGTTCTCAATCCATTTTTCATATTTTCATTTTCCTATGATTGTGGTCTGTATTCCTTAGGTATGAACCCATTTATTAGTGACACATAACCTTCTTATTGCTACTAGAAGTGTCGTTATTGAGTGATAGAGGCTTAGCAAACATGGGTGCCCTAGTTAGAACCTCTATGCCATTTGGTTCCCAAGCAAAATTTATTCTATAGGACCAGGAGTCCCTTATAGTTCTGATATGACTTTGTGTTCGAAACTCATATTCTTACTCATAAGCATTCTGACCTTCACCTATGGGACTCCCACCGAGTCTTGTTTAATATCTTTTCCGAATCTCTCAAAAGTGAAAATATTGTCGAGTGAAATTGTATCTTTCACACTCGTTAAATGTCTTTGACAGGACGTTTATTTGGTGTAAGTTTAACCCTTTTTCAGACCAAGTAGACTAATGTCTAAAAAGTAACACTCTAGTCATGTCACATATCCACTAAGTCAATCAAATTTTTCGTTGATTTCTGCTGAATTAGAGCCCTCGAATTACCTATGGAGGCCTAGTGCAAGCTAGCTCTTTCTCTCTCTCTCTGTTCCCATGTGATCATGGGTCATGATCATAATTCAAATAATCGTGGTGCCTCTTTGTATTTCATGCCTCGGTGCTACAGGGGTGTCGAATCGTTCGACTCTGCAACCGCCAAACCTCAACAGGGCTAGCGACTGTCCAATAGGGACGAATCCCAACAGGGCTAGAGAACAGCCAATGAGAATAGGCCCCGTTGCACGGTTAAGTAGAGTACAGGTGACAGAGGGGGACATGCAACACAATAGTCTACATGACAAGAGGGGGGTCCACTTCACATGCCACACTATTCCGGACCCCCCCCCATTAAAGGAAGAATGGCAAGGGCAGTCTGGAATTCACTTGAGCACCATTGATCAAGGTGAATTAATCTCAACCGTTCGAGAGTTGCACGTCCGATTCCAGACCCCCCCGCTAAAGGAAGAATAACAAGGGGGCTTCGGAATGAAACCTCAGCCATAGATCTGGGCGGGTGGACTCTGGCCATCCAGATCTGCTCGTTACTTACCTTAATGCGCATTCACACCCCAAATTAAAGCTGACATCTCTTCCTCACATATCACGGTCATCCCAGACCCTGGATCCTCCGAAAGGATCCTGTTCGTTCATCAAGTGTAAAGCTTGAGAGGGGTCGAGGAAATATCCTTTACATTCGCCCCCCCCCCCCCACATCTACAGGTGTCACAGACTCCGGATCCTCTGAAAGGATCTCATCTGTTGATCGATACTTAACCCTCATACTAATAGGCAGGGGTTTGCAAGTCTTAATTTCGATATTTTTTGGCACAGGGAAGCATGCCCTTCGGTGTCCCGAATACCGAAATGCTGAAGTGTCGAACATGCCTCATTTGGAAATTAGCCCCCCTGGGCTACGCCTTGGTCGATATGACCTCTTCTCATATGCCCACAGTTTTATTTCCGTCAGGATTTATCAAGGCGAGAGCCCGACCTCTTGTCAACGAAACTCCCGAATCCCTGATCCCCGATTTTCCGAAATGGGTAATCTTATGACATGTGGCCTCCCGAGATCGGGCGGTCCAGATCTATCCCGTGGTTTTTACCATGGAAATTCCCGAACTCTCATCACCAGGACTCTCGAGTTCGCGATTCTTGATTTCTCGAAATGGGTAATCTCACGACACGTGGCCTCCGTTATTCGGACGGTTCAGATATATCCCAGGGTTTTAACCATGGAAAGTCCCAAACTCTCGTCACCAGGACTCCCGAGTTCGCGATTCTTGATTTCCTGAAATGGGTAATCTCACAACACCTGGCCTCCGTTATTCGGACAGTTTAGATCTATCTTGGGGTTTTCACCATGGAAAGTCCCGAACTCTCGTGACTAGGACTCCCGAGTTCGCTATTCCCGATTTCCCAAAATGGGTAATCTCACAACACGCAGCCTCCGTTATTCAGACAGTTCAGATCTATCCCGGGGTTTTCACCATGGAAAGTCCCCATCCACTGGGGGTTTAACCCTCGGGTAACTCCTAACAGATCCAATGGCTGTTGGGTTTTCCAGCCGAGATCTGATGGCTCAGATTGGTTCCTACCCGTGCATTCTTCCACGACTCCCTGGACATGGAAAAATCAACGGTCCAGATACTCCCATGGACCTTCGGAATCTATTGTCCCAATTTCTTCGTTGCCCAGGAAGACACAGAAAACAAAGGGGTAAGGCATTTAACACTCTACTTACTCCTACCAATCTAGCAGTCATGCGTGACCACAGGTTTCCCGATGGAATCTCGTACGTCGATCAATACCTATCAGGGTTAAGGCACTTAATACTCCATCTTCTTCTTTCGATCTAATGGTCGTGAGTGATCACAGATCTCCCAAAGAGATCTCGTTCATCAACTCGATACTTCATCCTTATGCTGCCATCTCGGGTTTTCAAGAGGATCGTTCCTCCTCGTGGAGGGTTACTAAGGCCTTATGCCTTCACATTCTCTTTCCCGGTTCTTGATGGGATTTTCAAGGAGGGTATCTCTATGGGGAGGTTCTTTACCCAGGGTACTATCTGAGGCATATAAGGGTACCTTTCTCCCACGAATCAGACATGTAGTCTGAATTAGGTCGGTAAGCATATAAATAGCAATTTATGAAGACATAATCCATATGTAGTCTTTTCATTATAAACATGCATCTACCATTATTTATCAAAGCACCATACAAACATTCTTACTCTGGAATCATTCACCATTTCACAGCTTATAAACACACATGTCAGAATAAATATATCTTTCAATATGCCAAAGGAAAAAAATTTATCAGAAATAACACCAGGGGTTATGCAACTGCTGAGAGGGGTGCTCATTTCCACCCAACTGTAGGCTCAACGACTCCCAGCGGATTTACCGCTTGCCACCCCTGAGGTGAGACCACAATGCTGTAAGACTGCTTCTCTTTCTGCCAATGACTAGAAGCGAAGGTTACTCTCCTTCCTCTCTACTATCACTCACTCTGCATATTTCCAGAGTTCTCTTCCTCCCCTCGCGTCTGCCCCCAATCGTTTCTCCCCCACAACTTATGCTCTTGCAAGGTTGCCTGTGGCGTGATTTTCCTCGTGTTGGTCAGGCCTGACGGCTCTACGGATGGGCGGTTCACCTCCCATCCCTCATAAATTTCCGAGGAGCCATCTACCTACCAGCCAACGAGACATTTAATTCGGGGCCAGTGAGCCTCTTTTGGTTCTCCGGGCCAATGAAGTCCAAATACGGTATTAATTCTCGGTGGAAGTTAACGCCACCTTTCCAGGTGCTTTCCACCGCCATCATGGTCTCTTTTTCTGCATATCCCCTCTCAACAGTCCTGCAATATAAATTCATAATATAATTCACATTCATCGACCTTTTCCACAAGGTCCATTCACATCACATATTCACATTTCTAAGTTTGCCATAGTTCTTGGCCAGTCCAGTTATTTTTACAAACTGGGGGAAACATGGTGTTACAATTCCCTCCCCCTTAAAGGAACATTGTCCTCGATGTTCTTATCTTTTAACATGAATTGCATGTACAAAAGTAAAAAAAATCGGATATGCCTGTCTCATGGCATCCTCCATTTCCCATGTAGCCTCTTCTGGGCCAAAATGTCTCCACTGCATCTTTACCTATGCAATGGTTCGGTTCCGGAGCAGGGTTTCCTTTCGGTCCAATATGCATTGGGGTTCTGGTAGAAATTATTCCTCTGGTTCCACCTGGATCACAGAGCAGTCAATTATATGATTAGCATCAGGTACATATTTCTTCAATAATGAAACATGGAAAACATTATGTGCTTTTACCGTGGGAGGAAGTGCTAGCCGATAGGCTACAAGTCCCACTCTATCTAGAACCTCAAAGGGTCCACAATATCGGGGTGCCAACTTGGCACAAGCTCCCATTTTCAAGGAACTCCTTTTGGGCTTAATTCTGAGATATACATGGTCTCCCATTTTGAACTCTCTTGGAGTTCTCTTTTGGTCAGCATAACTTTTCTGTCGGTTCTGAGCGACCTTCAGATTTTGTTTTATCTGAGTCACTTGCTGTTCCATTTCTTTCAACATGTCGGGTCCAAAATAAATCCTATTTACAGGATTACTCCAGCTGACTCGAGTATTACATGGCCTACCATAGAGGACCTCGAAGGGACTTATCTTTAAGGATGCTTGGTAGCCGTTGTTGTAGGTGAATTCTACCAATGGCAGGTAGTCTTCCCACTTCTTGGGTTGATGCATTACATGCATCCTTAACATATCCTCTAATGTTTGATTCACTCTTTCTGTCTGTCCGTCATTTTGAGTGTGATAGGTGGTGCTAAATAACAATTTGGTCTCTAAACCATCCATTTGTGATTTCCAAAAATTGGAAGTAAATTTTGTGTCTCTGTTAGACACTATCTCTTTTGGCATACCGTGCAGTCGGAATACCTCTTTCATGAATACCTGGGCAATATCTATCGCCTTACAGGTTGATTTGACGGGGATGAAATGAGCAGACTTTCTCAGTTTATCCACCACTACCATAATGACATCATTATGTTTGGTTGAAGTTGGCAATCCAGTGATAAAATCCATGGAGATGGTTTCCCATTTCCATTCTGGGATGGGTAAAGGGTGTAAAAGTCCTGTTGGGTATTGATGTTATGATTTAACCTGTTGGCACTCTATGCATTGGGCCAAATATTTGGCTATGTCTTTCTTCAATCTAGGCCAATAAAATCATTTCTAGGTGGCAGTGATCATTTTCTGGTATCCTGGGTGACCAGTATATGGTATTTTATGTACATCCATAATGAACCTCTTCAAATTGTCACAATTTGGAATGTACAATTTATATCTGTAAGTGAGAAGACCTCCTTCGGTCATCTGGTAGCCTTCATATTTTACTCCAGAGTGTCCTTGATGTAGGTACAGGGTCACGGTCTGAATGAAAGGATCTGTTTCTTGTGCATTTCTGACTCTATTCTTGACATTTGTCTTGCAGGTACTCACCGCTGCTAGGTGAATTGTTTTCATGCTTCTGCTAAAGGCATTGGCCACCCTATTTTCCTTCCCTTTAATGTGTTTGATTTCAAAATCAAATTTTCTAAGGAGGGCCATCCATCTAGCTTGTCTAGCATTGAGCTTTGGTTGGTCAAACAAATACCGCAATCCACAGTGATTTGTCATAAGTACAAATTTTCTTCCCTAGAGGTAATGCCTCCACATTTTCAAGGCATGCACTATGGCAACCAGTTCTAGATCATGAGTCACATAGTTGACTTCATGTTCGTTCAATTTTCGGGATTCATAGCAGATCACACTTCCTTTCTGCATAAGGACTCCTTCGAGCCCTTCTTTACAGGCATCTGTGCACACAAGGAAGTTAGCTTCTGGGTCAGCGATTTTCAACACGGGTGCATGGGTCAGTAGATGTTTCAGGGTTTGAAATCTTTCTTCACATTGCTGTGTCCACAAGAATTTTGTCCTCTTCTTCTGGAGGGCAGTGATTGGAAAACCAATCTTGGAGAATCCTTTTATAAATCTCCTATAGTATCCCACTAATCCCAAAAGGATCTGATGTCTGAGACATCCTTTGGGGTAGGCCATTCCATGATATACCTGATCTTGTCAGGATCTACTGCTACCCCTTCCTCGGACAGAACATGTCCCAAGTAATGTATTTTCTTCTGAAAGAAGTCACATTTGTTGAATTTAGCATAGAGCTGATGCTCTCTTAGCACTTGCAACACAAGTCTAAGATGCTCTTCATGTTATTCTCTATTCTTAGAGTAGATTAATATATCATCAATGAAAACTAGTACAAATTTATCTAAAAATTTACTGAGTACATTGTTCATTAAGAACATGAAAGTGGCAGGGGCATTGGTTAACCCAAATGGCACTACCACAAACTCATAGTGACCATACCGTGTCCGGAAAGCAGTTTTATGGATGTCTTCACCCTTGATTCAGACTTGATGGTATCCCGACCTCAATTCAATCTTTGATAAAATAGATGCAACTCCCAACTGATCGAATATATCATCAATCCTGGGAAAGGGGTACTTGTTATTTATGGTTACTTTATTGAGTTGTCTATAATCTATACACAGTCTAAAGGTGCCATCCTTCTTTTTCACAAATAGGACTGGTGCTCCCCATGGGGGCACGCTGGGTCGAATATAACCCTTATCCATCATTTCTTTCAATTGCAATATGAGTTCAAATAACTCAGGTGTGCTCATCCGGTAGGGTGTCTTAGACACCGACACCGCTCCTGGTGCGAGCTCTATCGACAAGTCAATGTCTCTTCTCAGAGGTAGACCTGGTACCTCTTCCGGAACCACATCTCTGTATTCTCTTAGGATAGGGTGATCCTCAAGGCTTGGTTTATCACCTTCGATTGTTTTCGACACCTGTATTGCATATAGGGGACATCCTTTTCGACAGTACTTTCTCATTTGCAGGGCTGATATTTGCCTCACCGAGACCGCTTTTCGGATCCCTTAGAGGGTTATCCTTTTTCCTTCTTTTCTCACACATTCTAAGGTTTTATGGTAACAATCCAATTTGGATTTATGGGCGGCCAACCAGTCCATACCAATCAACAGATCGTATGATCGCAGGGGTAATACGTTAAGGGTTCCTTGGGTGAGGAATTCACCCAACATTAATTGGCAGGCTGGTATGACCTCTACTACCTTTCTTTTGGTGCTAGTGGCTAACTGTATCAACCATGGATTGGTTTGTTTTCATGGCTGTAACTTACACCTTTCAACAACTCTAGGGGCTATATAACTCAAATTTGAACTAGGGTCAATCAAAACAGACACTAGATGGTTGAAAATCATACCTTCTATTTCTACCACTGAAGCTTGGTGGTCAGCTTGGTTATTATCAAGGTTTGCATAAATCTGTGGCACACTCCTTGCCACATCATTGACTGTGGTAGCTTCCTAAATGTTATAAACTTTTCAACTGTTCTGTTGTCGGTGTGGACAGTCTCTCAGGAGATGCTCTTCTCTGCAACCCTAGCATTTCAGAGGTTCTTTCTTTGGGTTATTAGTCTTCACTGGTATAGGTCCAGAAGTTTTATTTCTGTCCACCGAGGGAAAGTTCTGCTGGAGTACACTCCCGGTTGGAAAGTTCATTCTGGGGTTCTTCTTGTAGTTCTTAAATCCTGAGGATTTGATCCCCTTTTTCTGAAATCTCGAACCACTCTTCTGTTTGCAGTCTCCACGAGACTTTGCCTGATGTCCATATTGTTCATGACAATATGTTTCCTTTCGAATAGTGTCTTATGAGGTATTTGGCTCATCGCATTCGATTCGGTTCTAGTATTCCTTGGGTAGCCCACTGATGAAGCGTTTCACCTTCACCTTCTCTACTTTGATGTAGGGTACATATCTCAATAAGTCGAGGAATTTGTTGACATATTCCTCTATAGTGAGTTGCCCCAATTTGAGTTCATAAAACTCTTTATCCTTCTCATCGAAATATTTTTCCGACAAATACTTCTTCTGGAAGTACTTCTCAAACTGTTTCTAGGATAGGTCCTCCTTATGGACCCATTTCATATTCTTAAGATCTTCCCACCAGATGGAAGATTTTTCGTTCAGATTGAAAGTGGCCACTCAGGCCTTCAAATTCTCTGAAAAATCATGGACTCTGAAATATTTCTTCAGTCCAAGTAGCCAGGCCTTGACTTCCTCTCCCTTCTTTATCTCACTGTCGAAGGAGGGAGGTTTAGCCTTTCTGAATTCCTCAAATTTATGACCCTTGGAAGTCTTTTGCTTCTTCTGTTTTCTTCGAGAATAGGAACTGGTCCTGCTGCTGGAAGATCCTTCTGAATCGCCAACTTCCTTCTCAGAGGAATCGTCTGGCACTAGTCCTTTACCTCTGGGGTGGACCTTCCTTGAGGTGCTCCTCTCAGTATGGCCACTGATACGACCATTTTTTTGCATCTCGGGTTCATGCTGCATTTGTCATTGTAGGTCAGGTAAGCTCTGCAGTAAAATTGCATTTATTTCAGTTTGCTTTTCTTGTTCTTTCATCATCCTTTCATTGTCGGCCTTGCAACTTTGCAATTCAACCATGAGACTCCTCACAGTCTCGGCTAGATTTGGAGGGGTTACCATTGCTCTTCTTTCATCAGACTCTTCGTCTCTATTGTGGGAGCCTTCTTCCACCTCTTGGTGAGTCACCATTCTCTACGTCTGTAAATTCCCATGGTTGATCGTCCCCTTGGGTGAAAAGACAAACACTGGTTATTAGTCAAGAGTTAGATACATTTTAGAACCTGCGCATAAATTCATAACTTTTTCACATGCATACATAGTCGGGTTCTCGTTTCCAAGTTTTTAATCTTGGATAAGAGAGTTAAGTTAGGGGGGTTACTCCTTGTAGGAGTGCTTTGAGCGGAGCTTATGCGCAACTCGTTCATGAGACCAATCAGGCCGAGTGTTGTAACCATGCTCTGATACCACTTTGTCACATATCCACTACCTCAATCAAATTTTTCATTGATTTTTGCTGAATCAGAGCCCCCGAATTACCTACAGAGGCCTAGCACAAGCTAGCTCTTTCTCTCTCTCTGTTACCATGTGATCGTGGGTCATGATAATAATTCAAATAATCATGGTGCCTCTTTTTATTTCACACCTCGGTGCTACAGGGGTGTCAAATCGTTCGAATTTGCAACCGCCGAACCCTGACAGGGCTAGCAACCGACCAATAGGGACGAATCCCAACAGGGCTAGAGAACAACTAATGAGAATAGGCCCCGTTGCATAGTTAAGTGCAGTATAGGTGGAAGAGGGGGAAATGAGACACGGTAGTCGACAAGATAGGAGGGGGCCCCACTTCACATGCCACACTATTCCAGACCCCCCCCCCCCATTAAAGGAAGAATGACAAGGGGGGTCCAGAATTCACCTGAGCATCGTTTATCAAGGTGAATTAATCTCAACCATTCGAGAGTTTCACGTCCGATTCCAGACCCCCCCCCCAACCGCTAAAGGTAAAATAGCAAGGGGGCTCCGGAATGAAACCTCAATCGTAGATCTGGGCGAGTGGACTCTGGCCATCCAGATCTGCTCGTCACTTACCTTAATGCACATTCATGCCCCAACTTAAAGACGACATCTCTTCCTCGCATATCACGATCATCCCAGACCCTGGATCCTCCGAAAGGATCCTATTTTTTCATCGTGTGTAAAGGTTGAGAGGGGTCAAGGAACTATCCTTTTCATTCCTCTCACCCACCCCCCCCCACATCTACAGGTGTCACAGACTCTGGATCCTCCGAAAGGATCTCATCCGTTGATTGATACTTAACCCTCATACTAACAGGAAAGGGTTTGCAAGTCTTAATTTCGAGATTTGTTGGCACAGGGAAGCATGCCCTTCGGTGTCCCGAGTACCGAAATGCCGAAGTGTCGAACATGCCTCGTTTGGCAATTAGCCCCCCTGGGCTACATCTTGGTCGATATGACCTCTTATCATATGACCACGGCTTTATTTCCATCAAGATTTATCAAGGTGAGATCCTGACCTCTTGTCAACGACACTCCCGAATCTCCGATCCCCGATTTCCCAAAATGGGTAATCTTATGACACGTGGCCTCCCGAGATTGGGCGGTCCAGATCTATCCTGGGGTTTTCACCATGGAAAGTCCCGAACTCTCGTCACCAGGACTCCTAAGTTCGCAATTCCTGATTTCCCAAAATGGATAATCTCACGACACATGGCCTCTGTTATTCAGACGGTTCAGATCTATCCTGGGGTTTTCACCATGGAAAGTCCCGAACTCTCATCACCAGGACTCTCAAGTTCGCGATTCCCAATTTCTTGAAATGGGTAATCTCACGACACATGGCCTCCGTTATTCAGACATTTCAGATCTATCCCATGGTTTTCACCATGGAAAGTCCCTATCCACTGGGGGTTTAACCCTCGGGTAACTCCTAATAGATCTAATGGCTGTCGGGTTTTCCAGCCGAGATCTGACGGCTCAGATTGGTTCCTACTCGTGCATTCTTCCATGACTCCCTGGATGTGGAAAAATCAATGGTCCAGATACTCCCATGGACCTTGGGAATCTACGGTCCTGATTTCTTCGCTGCCCACGAAGACACAGAAAACAAATGGGTAAGGCATTTAACACCCTACTTACTCCTACCAATATAGTGGTCATGCGTGACCACAGGTTTCCCGATGGAATCTTGTCCGTCGATCAATACCTATCAGGGTTAAGAAACTTAATACTCCATCTTTGTCTTCTGATCTAACGGTCGTGAGTGACCACAGATCTCCCGATGGGATCTCGTCCGTCAATTTGATACTTCATCCTTATGTTGCCATCTCAAGTTTTCAATAGGATCGTTCCTCCTCGTGCAGGGTTACTAAGGCCTTATGCCTTCACATTTTCTTTCCTGGTTCTTGATGGGATTTTCAAGGAGGGTATCTCTATGTGGAGGTTCTTTACCCAGGGTACTATCTGAGGCATATAAGGGTGCCTTTCTCCCACGAATCAGACATGTAGTCTGAATTAGGTCGGTAAGGATATAAATAGCGATTTATGAAGACATAAGCCATACGTAGTCTTTTCATTATAAAAATGCATCTACCAGTATTGATCAAAACACCATACATACATTCTTACTCTGGAATCATTCACCATTTCATAGCTTATAAACATACATGTCAGAATAAATATATGTTTCAAGATGCCAGAGGAAAAAAACTTATCAGAAATAACACCAGGGGTTATGCAACTGCTGAGAGGGGTGCTCATTTCCACCCAACCATAGGCTCAACGACTCCCAGCAGATTTACCGCTAGCCACCCCCGAGCTGAGACCACAATGTTGTGAGACTGCTTCTCTGTCTGCCAATGACCAGAAGCAAAGGTTACTCTCCTTCCTCTTTGCTATCACTCACTCTGCATATTGCCAGAGTTCTCTTCCTCCCCTCGCGTCTTCCCCCAATCGCTTCTCCCCCACACCTTATCCTCTTGTGAGGTTGCGTCTGGCGCGATTTTCCTTGCACTGTTCAAGCCTGACGGCTCTACGGATGGGCGGTTCAACTCCCATCCCTCATAAATTTTTGAGGAGCCATCTACCTACCAGCTGGCGAGAGATTTAATTCGGGGCCAGCGAGCCGCTTTTGGTTCTCCGGGCCAGTGAAGTCCAAATATGGTATTAATTCTCGGTGGAAGTTAACGCCACCTTTCCAGGTGCCTTCCACTGCCATCGTGGTCTCTTTTTCTACACATCCCCTCTCAATAGTCCTGCAATATAAATTCATAATATAATTCACATTCATCGACCTTTTCCACAAGGTCCATTCACATCACATATTCACATTTCTGAGTTTTCCACAGTTCTTGGCCAGTCCAGTTATTTTTACAAACTGGGGGAAACAGGGTGTTACAAATCAACATTGGCTAGAAGAGTTCTCCTGGGTATTGTTTTATACTTTTTTGGGCCTAGGGGACTAAATTTATGAAAAAGTACTTTCTTTTGAGTTAAGTTGTAATTTCATTTCATCCTCCTTCTTGTAGTATTGAGTCTATTGTCGATTCCCGCTTTCTGATTATAAGCCTCTTACCTCAACAATTTGCATCACTAGCAAAGCAAAGCCTTGTTTATTTCCTTTGCAACTTGACACTCTTTACCCTAAGAGGAAACATTTCCCTGAGTATCCATGCCCCACATCCACTTCATTGCATTGAGTATAGGTATTCTCCATTGTTTGGAGCTAGTTTCTTACTTCCGACACTCATCTCCTCCCCTATATCATAACATTAATTTTCCTATGAAAATAAAAAAAAGATGGGTGAGAAAAGAATATTATCTTCTATCGACAACAATTGTGTGTCCTTTGAACATAGTACAAACTTTTGAGTCCACTTGTCATCCAAATTTTAGGTTTAGTATGACCTTAGGAAGATGAGATTGTTACATAGATTTTACTCCTCCGACTAGTTATTCTTCAAGTCCCTATGGAGATTTTGATTGATGCCTCCTGCATCACAACTTTTCATCATCAAGTCTATGCTGTCGGATTCCTCCATATGTCTCATGATCTTGTTTAAAGGAAGTCTATAAGCACGTGTTGACCATTTCTTAGAACTCTTGTCTTTGCATGTTGGACATACCCTCAGTTTGTCTCAGAGTTACATGAAGATGTAGTCCTACTGTGCACCCTGGTCCTACTTTCATTATGGGTAGGTAACCTTGAACCCAAAAATTGACATCTTCTCATTGGTTGCTGACTGAGGGGTTTCCCTTGTGTTTTAAGGAAATAAATCTATTCACACATTGGGATTCGTGTAGTGTCTTGGATGCCATTAGCCTTATTGGTGGTTTCCTCACCTTTTTTATCAGTCTTCCTTATTGGATGCTATTCAAAGGGTCTTTTTTCATGCACTACCTACATCTGGTGCATGCGAAAGACTCACAGGGCCATTGGTTCGTGAACATCCTCTCCATCTGAGTTCCTCCAAACCATCAAGATATTTCTTTGTACCTCGTGCTGATTGATTAGAGATGCCTTAATTCTCTCCTTTCAGCGGGTCTCTTCCCATCGAATTCAAATCATCTATTCTGGAAATGATACCTAGAGTCCTATGAGTACCTAGAGGGTTGCAATCATCAGTGTCAGGCTGTCCTGCCATCGATAGTTGGGAATACATCAATGTCTCCTGATCGATGGATTCTTCAAGTGCTCGACCTCAACACCTTTATTCACACTTGTAATAATGTACTTGGTGCTTTGATACCTACCTTCATTGTTGGTAGGTTGTCTCACGTTTATTAACGATAGACCTTAATGACCAGTAATCAAATAAAGTCTCATTGTGTTCGACATCAAATCCTCTATTCACATAATGTAGACTTTCACCTTTAGCGGATAGTGTAGAATAGATTCAACTTATAGTAGAAACATTCCTATTTTGTTGTTGTCTTTCATTGGACCATTACCTATATGAATTCAGTAATCATGGGGGATCATATTGTACTCCGTTGTATACATATATCTTCAGATTGATTTTGAGACTGGTTTTCCATTGGGACGTGTTCATGTCTCTGACAACATATGACATGTGTCTACTTTTTATTTCCTATTCATGGCCATGAACATATATTTGGTATATTTCCACATGGATCTGCAGTGTAATTAAAATTCACAACCATGTGTACAAAGTCATTATGGATTGTAATATTCTCATGAGAAACTAACACTTCCAACTGAGTCTCCATTACTCCACTTATGGGAATTATAATGTATTTCGGCCATCAAAGATACTCCTCTGACCTCACACATTAGGGGGCATCTATTACAACAAATTTTTCCTCACCCCATGCAACTTGCTTGGATGGCCTTTCCATTTCCATATACAGGCTTGAAGTCCCCTTTTGTACTTCCCAGAGCCAAACAATAATATTTTTCCACATATATGCACCGTACCTGTTAGACAACATGTGTATACATAGGTTGCACCACTATGTTAGGGACTTAACCCCTCACGTAGGTAGAATAATATATTCCGATGTAATAAAGGTCAATATTAATAAGGCCTAGAAATAAGGAAGAATAAGATGAATGTAAGAAGACCTAATAGAAGCTTCTGATTCTAGAAGGATATTCCTCTAGATGGTTCTTTTGATATACATATTTAGCATAAATAGGAGTCGAGGGTATGATAACTTTTGCCTTGGATATTATTGTAATAGAGCTCTTCTCTACTGAAGGTTTCCCCCTCGAAGAGACAAATGAACATTGCTCTCAGTAATCAAAGTGCTCTTTTTGGTGTATTCTGGTATCATTTTGGTATTATTGTGGTGTTGTTTTGGTTATATTGTTGTTCATCTTCCATTTCTAGCATTTTATTTCTATTCTACATATTTTTTATATATGAAATATTACAAGTGGTATCAGAGCACTTTCCACGACAAAAAATTGTGGGTTGATTTTTTTTCAGGGTAGAGACGTATTCTGATGTCTTTAAGCTACAAAGATCTCTTTTTACACACATAAACCCGCGGTTGGGGATTCATACACACAAGAAATACAAGTGGTATTTAAGCGCACATCTGTTGTCCACCCTTATAACCCTTGTTGGTACCCCTTCAAGTGGTAGCACATTAGACAACACCCGTATATGGATCGACCTAGATTTCCTGAAGCCCTATTTAGATAAACCGATCAGCATCTTGACTGCTATAGTGCCACCGAGAACAACACTTGGGAAGATACTCTCTATTACATGGATAGTCAGGTAGTACAACTAAGGGCATGGTCTAGCCTCCTTAGTTGGTGCCCTGAGATATTGGGTCGAGTACTACTATTGGACCCCGCACGTATATCAGAGAGCTATAGCATGTATATTATTGTAATAGAGCTCTGCTCAATTGGAGGTTGCCCCCTCGAAGAGGCCCATGAACATTGCTTTCAGATTCAAAGTGTTATTTCTGTTATTATTCTCTTATAATTTCAGTGCTATTGTGGTGAATGTTCTGGTTATATTGTTTTTATTTTTCCATTTCTAGCATTTTATTTCTATTCTGCATACATTTTATATCTGGTATATTACAAGTGGTATCAGAGAACTTTCCTTGGCAGAAAGTGTGGGTTAATTTTCTTTTTCCAGGGTAGAGACGTATTCTGGCATCTTTAGGCCACAAAGATCTGTCGTTACACGCATAAACCCACAGTTGAGGGATTCATACTGTTGGTATCCATTTTTGACTATGTTTTGCCTATAGTATATCACAAAGACCTCCATTTCCATACCCAGTACCACTCCCTCTTGGCCTTGTTTTGACATAATTGACATCTCTTTACCTCTCAATGGGGTTACTCAAGGTATTTTTACGTTTCAAGTTATTTTTATGTATTTTGATACCTTAAATTAATATTGAAACTAATGTGGCTTGGGTTAGGTACTATTTCTATTTTGAAATAGGAATTGCCAGTACCAGGTACCATCTCGCACCCCATGGAGATACCAATGAAGCTGCTAAAGATCCGAGCGTTATGGCCAGAGTAGGAGACAGTGCGATTTACATGACAGATGGAGTCATCACTCGTATGATGATTGAAGGCACAATTATAGAACTGAGCTGTTATGATTCACACTTCGTGACACTACGTGTCACGAAGATGTGAAGACCGTTTTTTAACTGATTCCGAGTTATTTTCGGATCTGGGATCCGTTTGAATTAATGTATTTTTGCTTTAAACTGTTATAGAGGAGAATCTATATAACGGGAGGATCACTCCTAAAGAACGTTGGGTTATGTTATGTTATGATACACATTTCTGAATACAATCTGCTATTGCGTTATGTTACTTTACTATCATCTGATTTGAGTTAGTTTTCTGAGTAAATGGAGCGTGAAGTATACACAGTGTTTGCGTAGAATGATATAAGTAGTTCTGGTTCTTCCTTTCGGCGTTTGTACCTTTTAGTTGGGCCCGCCAAATAGGTTCAAGTCGCTACTTTTCTTTGTCTTAGATTTAGTTCATTTCAGTATTGTAGTATTTGCATGCATGTTAACTTAGAGTTTTGGAATTAACTTGTTTAGATTCTGCTTCATTATTCTTCAGCTGTATCGTTTCTAGTTTTCAATCTGCACATAACTTAGAGTTTGAATGTACTTTGTTTTGGTTAGGATAGTTAGTTACTCTGCTTTGTTAGATAGTTAGGCTACTCTGCTTAGTTAGGATAGTTAGGTTGCAATTAAATTAGAGGAAGCTTCCGGTACCAGTAGGGTAAGTAAAATATTTCTTTATTTTTCCTGTAGAATAGATTTAGATTTATTTTCAATATTTAGATTAAAAGAATTTTAGGAAATACTCTTTTTGTTATGGCTGAGATGGAAATCGTGATGATTAGATGATTAAAGATAATGGTAGATAGTCTTGTGAAACCACATTCAGAGTAGAAATAGAAGCACCTGCACTTAAGCATAGGACTATTTTCTGTTGATGAACTAAATAGGAGATGATAAGTTTCAAGGTAGTCATTAGGATTCAGTTTTTAAGAATGAGTTTGTGTTTTCGTTTAAGAATATCCTTTAGATAGGAAGTAGAATCTTACCCGCACATACAATGTAGCAGCTCTAAGTTTACTTACCCTGGTTTGACAATTCAATGTTTTAGGACATTAAAATCTTTAATTTAGCAGCCTGACACATACATCCAAGAAATACAAGTGGTACTTAAGCGCACATCTGTTGGCCACCCTTGTAGCCCCTGTTGGTACCCCTTCGAGTGGTAGTGCATCAAACAACACCTATGTGCGGATCGGCCTAGATTACCTGAAGCCCTCTTTAGATAAATCAATCAGCCGCTTGACTGCTATAGTGTCACCGAGAATAACACTCGGGAAGATACTCTCTATTACCTGGGTAGTCGAGTAGTACAGCTAAGGGTATGGTCTATCCTTCTTAGTTAGTTCCCTGAGATATTGGGCCGAGTACTACTATTGGACCCCACACGTATATCCGAGAGCTATAGCACAGGGAAAACCCTTGTCTATAGAACCCTTGAATACCTAACCCTTGGGGATAGAAACATAAACAAATTAAAATAGACAAGATCTATTTCCGCGCAACTGTGTTTGGGTTTACAAGCAAATACACATTTCTTTCTGGTTAAGCATTTGGGCATTTCCTCTCTGTAGTATTCTTTAGACCGGAGTATAACTCAGTCTAGAAATTTTTTCACCATTATTTGAGACCTATTCCATTGGATTCATCTCTTCTCCCTTATCACATTCATCCATATCATTTTTCAAATTTTTTTTTGACCCCGCCCGCTCCTTTTCAGTTCCCCCATCCTCATGGCCCATACCCGTAGCCAAGACTTGGAAGGTCTCTTCAACACCCTGCAATATGATCTCATCGAAACCCAACAAGAAGTGAAACAACTCAGTGCCAATGTTGCAACTATTAATACAACCATGCAGTCCTCAATGGAGGAAATCAAACAAGACCTCACCACCCATCTTGAATCAGTCTTTTCGACACTCTGCACCAAACTGCATATCCCTATAGATAACCCTTCCTCTTCCCCACCTCCACATCCTGAAGGTGACCATTCTTCTCATTCCAATAAATTTCAAAACCATCACTTTCAACATGACCTACGCCTTCCGTAGGTGGATGTGACCTAATTTGATGTCTCAGAGCCCACTGGTTGCGTAACCCAAATGGAAGATTATTTCTCTTTATATGACATTACAGATGACTTAGCCAAACTCCGGTATGGTGTTCTCCATCTAGATCAAGAACGGTGGAAATGGTGGAAATGGAGAAAAAATTCTCATCAAGGGTATATTTCTTGGACACACTTTCTGACAGAGCTTTATGAACACTTTGACATTGACACCAACCATTTGGGCCATTTGACAAAGTTGAAACAATTAGGAATAGTGGAAGACTTTATAGCTGTCTGTGAGCGCCTGACTTTTAGAACAGAGGGCATGTTTGATGCCTTTTTCCGAGAGTGTTTTATCAGCGGCCTCAAGGATGAAATTCGAGCCCATGTCCTCATGGCTCATCCTCATAATTGGGTGGAGGCTACTAAAAGAGATAAAGAAGCACAACAGGTGGTATCCTCTCAAAACCGAAAACCCTCCTTTATCCCTCACCCTAAACCAGTAAATCCCACTACTCCCTCTGCTCCACTAAAGATCCAAAAATTGACTAGGGATGAAATGGATGAATGCCAACTCAAAGGCCTTTGTTATAACTATGATGGAAAATATTTCCCGGGCCACAAGTGTAAAGAACAAAATATTTTTATGGCCATCTCCGAGGATATTTCGGAAGAGGATGTAGAAACTCCCCTTGTGTCTGAGTCACCTGAATCCGTTGACATAACCCCTCCCTCAGACCCTCCCAAAGTAGAACCAATCATTTCCCTCAATTCTCTCACTAGCTTCTCCACTCCCCAAACCCTCAAGCTAATCAGTTACATCAAGCATCAGAAGGTCATTATTCTGGTTGTGATCCAGGGGATCAAATTTTGCTAAAAAATTCAAAGCGATCGGAATTGCTTCAAATTGAACGGGAGCATAAGACTCATCGTCACGAACCCAACCCAACTTGTTTGCATTCAAACGGACATCGGGGGAGAGAGATATCTCATTCTGTTCAAAACGACAAATAGGCAAAAAACAAATGTGTTGACTATACAGTCCGTACGGATGCTGACGTGGAAGTTTGTACAACATGTGGCAGGCAGTCATGTGGATAGTTGGCATATGACGTGGCTTGTTTGTAGAAAATGGGATGGTGACACGTGGCCCAATCAATGGCCGCCACGTGTCACCTAGATATTGGTTTAAAATTTATGTTGTTGGACGGATTCGACCCCGTGACCTCCGGGCAGGGGTAAAGCCTTGGGAAGGGTCACCCAACCAGTGTGCCCACATGTAGTTCTTATTATATATATGTAAAACATTATATTTAAATTGCAATGGTTGTTTTTTGGGGCGCAGTCTGGGTCGGGGCTTAGCCCCGACCCCTGGTCATATACAATATAACCACTGGCGCGACGTGTTTAACCATAGCCCTTTTCGTATGAGCTCCGGTCACATGTGTTTGTGCATAGAACCACCGACATGCACCCGACCATTGTCATTTGATTGGGCTTGGCCACTTTTGTATGCGCGCGGGGTCATGTGGTGGCCCATGTGCCCGTGGGCCTTGGTGGTTAAGTGCTAGCACGTAACTGTCCTACAATTTATACCGGTTGTGCGGTTGTGCCCAGTGCTGGATTTTTCCACATTTATGCACGTGGGGGCTAGGTTGAGGAGGCAAGGGTGAATTTTGGCGATCCAGAGACAACAAGTTTGAAGGGGAACTTCCAGGAAGCCTATCTTCTTCAATTTTTGGCCACATGAGGTGCCAAAAAAGCCTAGCTAGGGGTTTTTGGACGTTCTGAAGACATTGGAGCCATCTATTTGGAATTTTGAGCATTGTAAAGCACATATTTGAGCACTTTGAGCAAATAATACAAAATATCCATTGGAAGCTGGACCAGGAGATCTAGCCCAAGAGAGGGGTGACCTCCTTTATCATTTGTTGTGTTATGTGTTTTCTTTTCACTGTTTATTGCTGCTATTTATATGCATCTTGAATGAGTAATTTCTATAAAAGTTGTGTTTCAAAATTGATCGATTTTCGTTTTAACACATGAATTAAATCTTGCAAATATTTTCAAGAATACAAGTCTTCTTCATTTTTAGATCAAGTTGGTATCAGAGCTTAGGTTTTTGAAGACTTGATTATTTGCAAGTGTTTTGTTTTCTGATGCTCACAAGGTTGAAACTCACAAGAGGAGAAGGTC
>ML787583.1:531835-548941 GCA_009831015.1 Picea engelmannii | reverse complement strand
ATAAAGGTCAATATTAATAAGGCCTTTCAATAAAATAGAATAAGGTGGATGTAAGAAGACCTAATAGAAGCTTCCGCTTCTAGAAGGATCTTCCTCTAGATGCTTCTTTTTAGTATAAATAGGAGTCGAGGGTATGAGAACCTCAGCTTGGATATTATTGTAATAGAACTATGATCAACTGGAGGTTTCCCCCTCAAAGAGGCCTGTGAACATTGCTTTCAGATTCAAAGTGCTATTTATGTTATTATTCTCTTATCATTTCATTGCTATTGTGGTGAATGTTCTAGTTATATTGTTGTTATTTTGCCATTTCTATCATTTTATTTCTTTTCTACATACATTTTATATCTGGTATATTACACACACAACAAAAGTACAAGGAGGGGTATTTTTTGCAATAACCAAGTGCTCATGGGCCTATGATGAAGTACTATACCCAATTATGACAAGAAAATACATGGGTTCAGAAAGGGAGGTCCCTTTAAATATTTTAACATAGTTAACCTTAAAAAACAACTCCTAAAAAAATTTAGAAGAAGCACTACACCCACTTTTTAACTAAAGGAGGGGTAAACCTTCATACAAATGTCATCCACTGCTGAACCTGAAAGGGGAGAATTCAGATCGAGAAGTTTGAAAATTACTTCTAGAGAGGAGGCAACATCTGAATTGGTAGAGGTTGGTGAAGAGACATGAGCTCGATGAGGGCTAGCCAAAAGGTCTTCCAATTGAGAACACAATGCTCTAAATTCATCCTATAGTTTCTACATAAATTGTTGGTGCTAAAGGAAGGACTTAGAGAGAGAAATTACTTGTGAAACCACCCATTCTAACTTGCAGATCTTGGATTATCATCAATAGGTCTTCAAATTCCTACACTAACTGGAAAATTTTCTCCTTGGAAGTGGCACGCCCCCTCTTCTCCATAAGATCGATAGAGAGTCGTCGAGACAACAAAATTAAGAGGATGGATCCCATGAGAAGTTAGCATAAAATTTCAAACACCAAACCAGGAACCACCAAAATGAGAGATCTTTCGTTATGAAGTCCATTTTGCATGTGGGAGGGATGGGCCATTACTGTGGATCCTGTCAATATCGAGGTCCAATTACTGCAATGATAAATGATACAGTTGAATCCACACACATCCATGAAAAATATCCCAGATCCAGACACCAATAATCATGGGAGATGGACATAACAGAGGGCCAAATAGAGGGAAAATAAGCAACATGACAGATGTTCGATCATATGAATGAGTCATGTTTGACAAGTGGCAGTTGTGAGTGATGGACTTATGATTACAATACCCAAAGAACAAAGAATATAATTAAATTCTTGTTGGTAATTTTTTTTCTTTGTGGCCTCAGATTGAATCTTCGGATCTAAAATCTCTTACTAGATCACTGTACGTAGTCTAATTCTATGCCAATTCACCACTTTATGATCCAGATGGATCTCGATGGCCATCCACCTTTTCCACCAAATAACGATTTTGAGCCCGTGGTTTTGATAAACCATGACATTCACCCTTTTGGTGGAGAATGGAATGTAATATCATCTTCATTTGTTAATTACAGACATCATGTAATGATTTCCTAGTGGTGTTATGTACATGCCTACAACATAACGTTAATGCACCATATCCCATTAGAACTCCATAGTTAAGTGCGCTCAGGCTAGAGTAGTATTGGGATGGGTGACCACTTGGGAAGTCCTAGTATTTTACATGCCTATGGCATGTTATAAACTTAGTCCAATTTATCTCACATGCATCATGGGAATTGTTCTCCTCTCACTCTCTCATATATAATTGAGGTGAATGAGGCTCTTTAAGCATGAAATGGAGTGTGATATAAATATTCTTGTGAATGAACCATAGCCAACATCTTTTTCTTTTTAGAGATAAGCTACCCCATTTTTCCAGTTTGTGTTCTACAATGTTTTTATATCTTATTCAGTAATAGAAGTTGGGTTTCATTATATTTATGTGTTATCTTATATATTTTTGTGTATTCCATTGTTATATCTCGGTTATATTTCTTCCTTCATGTCATTGTCAAAATAATTTGGATCAATGGTATCAGAGCAGTCTGGTCCTTGCAGTCATTTCTTAGAGCAGGTCCCCGACGAGGTCAGGGTATAGAGATTTGGGTCTCGAGCTAGTTTTTCTTGAGGAAAACCACTCTCTCTAGCCCAAGCGACCTCCAATGGTGGAAGAAAAGAGAGATGACAGAGAAAGAGATCCTTTCAAGAGGTTGCTTGAGGAATCCCTCGTGCGATAAAGGAACGAGATGATGGACAACTTCGCTCAGATCCTTCGAAGACTACTGATGGCGGCAGCTGAGGAATCTTCAACAAGCAACCATTTTGCAAGTGTGATGCCCTTAAAGGTACAATTCAATTTTGATATCCCCTTATTTGAAGGCCAGATAGATGAAGATGCTCTAGAAAAATGGTTGAATCTTCTAGAAGGTTATTACTCTGTCCAAAAAAAATTCAATAGTGAAAAGATCACCTTCGCACTTCTTAAATCCCTTCCCCATGTTAAATCTTGGTGGGAATGTTACTAGGAGAGGTACACCACGGATGAATCTGCACTATTTGGGAGAGAACCCACTTGGGTGGTCTTTGTAGATGCCCTAAAGGAGGAGTTCTACCCTGTCAGAAACTATGATGACCAATACATGAGATGGATAAATCTGCATCAGAAAAGAGATTAGACGGTGCCAGAGTACACCAACATATTTCATACCTTGCTCTCAAATATGGGTATCAAATTCTCTGAGAAACACCTGGTTTTGAAGTACCGCAATGGTCTAGACAGGTACATCCAAACAAAGATCGATTTTCTGGACATTTCCTCATTGGGAGCTTCTTATCGACATGTAGTCAAAATTGAGCAGAAATTCAAGAAGTAGAGTAAGTGGGAGAAGCATGGCAAAGGAAAATCTAACTCACATAATGAAGGACAAAGAAAGGAAGGCCAAACTCAAGAGAGCCAACTCTAGATGCAGGCAAAGAAGGGTAACAAGAAGTCTAAGAAAGACAACGGAAAGTGGTGTGAGTTCCACAATAGCCCTTGGTATAACACTGATGAATGTCGCTCAATATAGTCATTGGTGGCCAATCTCAAAGATAAAGATCCAAATCCCGACTTGGACCCTGATTCAAAAAATGATAAAATGAGACATATCATTGATGCAAAACCCATTGCTACTGTTGCAACTACAACAATCCAACTAGGAGAGGATCTTGAGGAAGGGGAGCAACTCTTCCATTCATAGATGTGGGTGAAGGGGACCCAACTGCATTTTATTGTTGATAGTAGAAGCCAAAATAACATAATATCAACAGAGGTTGTCAAGCAATTGGATTTTCCAACAACACCACACCTGCAACCATACAACATCGGGTGGCTTCGCCAGGGTCAATATCTTCGTGTTAACCAACAATGTCGCATGTCCTATGGCATCAAGCCCTTCAAGGATGAGGTATTATGTGATTTTGCCCCACCAGAAGTCTGTTATTTTCTATTAGGCCAACCATGTATGTGGATGCATCATGCTATTTATGAGTCTCGACCCTATAGCATCATTGTTACTCTTGGGGGTCAGCTATACAGGATACCAGAGGTAGTTTCAACTATTGTCCCACCAAAACAATGCCACAAAGTAATCTATCATACTACAAAGTTTAGCCTCTTCAAAATCTAATCAAAAGGTGAACAAAAGGACATTGCAACCACTACAGCCTTAAACCAATACCTTTCTATCCAACAAAAGCAGATCGACAAGATTGTAGAAGAGTACCAAGATTTTCTTGTTGCACCTATGGGGGTACCTCCACACTGCCTAGTCAAGCAAGGTTATAAAATAACCCTTTATACTCTTCATGTTGCATATTCACCAAAAAATTCCTTGCACACTTAGGTAGATCATGCTGCTAGATTGGTTGAACATATTCAACCCCTCCAACAATAGGTTCATGACAGCCTTCAACAAGCTAATCATGACAACTTCTTCAGCAAGGCAAGCAACACACCAAGCTTCAAATTTAGCAGAAGATTTCCAATATCCCAAGGGAACTTGACGCAATGGGGATCATTTCTTCCTAAGGGGGAAGGAATGATCTAGATGGATCTTGGTGTCCATCCACCTTTTCCACTGAATCACCATTTTCAGCCTGTGGTTTTGATAAACCATGACATTCACCCTTTTGGTGGAGAATGGAATGTAATGTCATCTTCATTTTTTAATTGTAGACATCATGTAATGATTTCCTAGTGGTTTTATGTACATGCATACAACATAGTGTTAATGCACCATATCTCATTAGAACTCCGTAGTTAAGCACACTCAGGCTAGAGTAGTACTAGGATGGTGGCCACTTGGGAAGTCCTGGTATTTTACATGCCTATGGTATTTTATAAACTTGGTCCAATTTATCTCACATGCATCATGGGAATTGTTCTCCTCTCACTCTCTCATATATAATTGAGGTGAAGGAGGTCCTTTAAGCATGCAATGGAGTGTGATGTAAAGATTCTTGTGAATTAAGTGTAGCCAACATCTCTTTCTTTTTAGAGATAAGCTACCCCATTTTTCTAGTTTGCGTTCTACAATGTTTTTCTATCTTATTCAGTAATAGAAGTTGGGTTTCACTATATTTATGTGTTCTCTTCTATATTTTTGTGTATTCCATTGTTATATCTTGGTTATATTTCTTCCTTCATGTCATTCTCAAAATAATATAGATCACTTTAGTTGGGTGCTAATCCCCTTTTCCTTCCATACAACCGTGCTCCAAAATCACATGCTTATTTCCTTCATAAATTTTGCGGGGTCCAATCTTATTAACCCATAATTATTTCTCTAATCCGAATGATTCAACAGTCCTCGAAATGTCCCTTAATCGGATGGTCTGATTTAAATCTTGAACCATTCCGAAACATTAAATCTTCTTCGTTGATCATCACTGAAAGGATGATCTAGATCCTATCAGACCATTGGATTCAGAGTGCAATTTCAAGTAGTCATAATTAGTATTCTGAATGGTCTCCTTATGTGCTTTGAACAACTTTTAATCATGACTGTTGATCATTCTCAAACAAATGGATGGATCTACTTGCATGAAAATAAATTTAGGAGGGAATATTCCTCGATACTCTTCTTTGATACCTTGACACTGGAGCGTTGAACAAGGCTCTGAAATGGCTGCTTCGATGGACGGTTGTGATGGCACTAGATCTGTTAAACTACCAGATCTCACCCCCAGATTTGATGCGTCATAATGGAAATTGCATAGGAGTTAGAAAGAATTTGATGTGAATCTACGAACACACACACCCTTCTCTTTTTTGGGTCTGATGGGCAATCGACTAGAACCATTGATCTGACAAGATCTTCTCCCAGATCTAATATTGACCCTTGGTTTCTGAACTTTGCAATTTCACATATTTTGTACAATGAAACTCTGATCTTGTGTTTAATCCATACAATCATGATCACCTGCATTTATGATCACAAAATATACACATAAAATTTGACTAACACTTGCATGGAGAACATAAATTCATGAACACATCTTTATTTGACTGATCGAAGGAATGAAATATAACAATGGTGGTTTGTTCCTTCAAGGTCTTTCAGACGTCCACAAACCACACAATCTCTCACTTTGTACACATGCTAACCTTTCCAATAACAATAATAATCAAAATAAAATTTAGAGCTCTCAGGTATCTCTCACTCTAACAAAATCTCTAGCAAGCCCTAAATCTATACATATCCCTGCATATCAACAACAAAATCAATAACAATTTAAAAACTATTCGATAGAAGATATCTGCCAAGATATTTTCTAGAAATGTCTAACTATTACTTAAAATAAAGAAATTAGGGAACCAACTCCCTTGGTAAATGTTCTATGACCACTTTGGTCAATCTCAAAATTTCACTTGGCAGATGCTCCTACATGAGACTTCCAGGGAAGAAAAGAATTGTTCATGAGATCTTCAACATTTGTGCCATACTTGGAAATTTATTTTGTTGTCATCCAAGTAGCATCTTCCTCTGGCTGATTCTTTCACTTAATCAAATACTGGAAGTAGTCTTTACCTTTGGTCCTTCTTGCCATTTTCTTATCCAACACTGCTTCAATATCTCTCTGAACTACCTTAGGTAATTGTTCTTTCTATCCAATGGTATGATATTCATCACTTACAGGTTCATCTATATAAATATCTTATGTTTCCTTGAAGGGATACAAATCTTCCACATTGAAGATTGGATAAATTCCACTATAAGTTGGAAGTTCAATCTCGTAAGCATTAGTAGAAAAATTCCTCAATATTATGCAAGGTCCAATGTTTCTAAGCTTTAATTTTTTGTAAGTCCCCACTGGAAGCCTCTCTTTCCTCAAGTATTCCATGACCAAATCACCAACCTAAAAATACACTTGTATCCTTTTCATTTCTTCCCTTTGTGTATATTTACCACTACTCTCCTGCAACCTTTGCTTGACACTTTCTTGCAGCTCCTGCATGTTTACTGCAAAATCCTCACCATCAACACTTCTTAATTCTTGTTTTCCCAAATTCCTTAGCTCATATACTCCTCTTGGATGCATTCGATATGTAATCTAGAATGGACTCATTCTCGTGCTTATATTTGGTGAGTCATTATATGCAAATTCAGCTTGAGCAAGCATTTGGTCCCATTGTTTAGGATTTGTATGCACAAGACTCCTAAAAATATTCCCCAAACTTCTATTCATTACCTCTATTTTCCCATCAGTGTGTGGGTGATAGACTGAGCTAAAATTGAGATTAGTACCCTGTTTCTTCAATAGGGTTCTCCAAAAATGACCTACAATTTTTTCATCACAATCTGAAACAATGTTTATGGGTAAACCATGTAGTCTCATTATTTCTAAAAAAAATAGATTGACAATATTAGTTGCATCACTAGTATTCCTATGGGAAATAAAATGAGCCATTTTTGAAAATCTATCTACCACAAAATAGATAGATTCATTCCATTTTTGTGTCTTTGGTAGTCCCAGTACAAAATCCATGTTTATCGAATCCCATGGTTTATTTGGAATAGTTAGTGGTTGATAAAATCCTATGTTCTGGCTCCTCCTCTTAGCATGCTGACAAATCCTGCACTTTTCCACAAATTTCTTCACCTGATTAAACATACCTGGCCAATAATAGAAAGCATTTCCTCATGCAAAAGTCTTGTCTTGAAAAAATCATCCTCACAATCCTCCACTGTGCTTTACTTTAATTAGATTCTCCCTCATTGAACACTTAGGTATGCATAATTTACTGTTCTTGAACAACAACCCTTCCTATAAAATATAGTCCAACCAATGGCTTCTTTTGCTAAAAAATCGTTTTTCAGAAGATGCATAAGAATCCTTAAAATTTTCATCATCCTTATACATTTCTTTTAGACCATCAAAACCTAAAGTGTTGACTTGAAATTCTTGTAAAGTAAATTAATTCTACTTAATGCATCAACAAATTTATTAGTCTTACCACTTGCGTGTTTAATCACAAAGGTAAAATTCTGTAGAAATTCAACCCACTTGGCATGTCTTTGCTTCAACTTTGGTTTACTACTTATAAACTTTAATGCATGATTGTCAGTGTATAGGACAAGCTCCTTGGGAATGATGTAATGTCTCCACTTCTTAAGTGTTTGGACAATTTCATAAAATTCCTTGTCATAAGAGGAATATTTATGTTTTGCTTCA
Source organism: Picea engelmannii (assembly GCA_009831015.1). NCBI lineage: Eukaryota > Viridiplantae > Streptophyta > Pinopsida > Pinales > Pinaceae > Picea > Picea engelmannii. The sequence continues at coordinate 541,177 of ML787583.1, read as the reverse complement.
TTTAATTTCTCACTAAATTATGCAATTGGTATTTGCTCCCGAATCGAGACAACTCCTATTGCAGTTCCACTGGAATCAATCTCAACTTGAAAGAATTGATCAAATCTTGGCAAAGCCAATATAAGCTTCTCAGTAATCTTTTTCTTCAATAATTTAAAATTTCTACCAGCTGCTTCTGTCCACTTAAATGGTTATTTTCTTTTTTTGATAGTTTCTACAATAGGTGCACATATTTGACTGAATCCTCTAATGAAGTTTCTATAAAAACTTGCAAATACATGGAAACCTCTTACCTCAAATGTATTTCTTTGGGTTGACTGATTAAATTTCTTATTTAACTGATTCATCCTTCAAGGGAAATAACACATGCTTATGTCCATCTTTCTCCAAGGGTTAAGTGTTCCTCTTTCCATCATGAATGACTTTCCTTTCATAATGCCATGGCCTTCCTAACATAATATGGTAGACATCCATGGTAATTATATCACATAACACCTCATCCTTGTAAGTACCAATTTGAAATTCCACCTTACACTGCTCATTCACTAAGAGTTGATGTCCTTTCTGCAACCAGGACACTTTGTAGGGAATGGGATGTGCCATAATTTTCAATCCCAACTTCTCTACCATATCTATAGAAACCAAATTATATGTACTTCCATTGTCAATGACAAATTTGCAACACTTCCCCTTTGACTTTCATAAAATTCTAAATAGAATTTTTCTTTGTGATGTCTCACTTGTCTCTTTCTCTAACTTGAACAAGATCCTCTTCAGCATTAGAGATTCCCCTACCTCAAGTGTTTCTTCCTTTTCTATATTATTAATTGTTTGTTCCCTCACCTTTGTGTTGTGAGTGGGAAGTCCCCCTATGGACTAGAACTTAGGGTTTTATCATGCATGTAGAAAAGACCTAAAGATTCCTACTTTTTACCATCATCCCAGACCTAATCCCCATTATTCTTAAGAAAATACGCAGTTAAGAATATCAAGTGAACATACCTTATTTTCAATGTTTGGTATCGATCCCTCTTCACGCTTGGTCACTCTTTGACTGCAAATATCCTCCCAAGGCTGACCTGCATTCACAAAAGACAAACAAAGAACTCCACATGCATTTGATCTACGAATTAATGGGTTAGATATTTAATCAACATGTATGCAATAAACAATGAAAACCTCATATGGTGGGATGGGAAAAGTACTTCTTTATTATTAACTTCACTAAAGAAACTTACAATGATGAAACCAACCACTGCTCCACGAATCTGGTCATGGGCTCCTCTTTTACTGTGCACCAACTACTAACACACTTTCTTCTCTTCTTTGTTGAAATCACAAAATGGTTGCAGAATCTTGGGCAAAGGGGAATATGAATTCGGGTAGAGTTTCTTTACTATGTTTTTCCTCCTCTCAAATGGGACCCCTACCCCTTCTTTTATAGGCTAGAAGGAGCTAGGTATTTAGTCGAATGATTGGCCATGCATGGTCGAAAGGTTTAGTTAACTTAACCAAAACTGTGTGTTCCATCAACAACTTTCCATTTTTCGTGCTTTTGTAGGTACAGGTGGGTTGTAGTGGGTTAGCTAGAGTGTATGCACGGGCTGTAGTGGAGCAAGGCACGTGGGCCTTTAAAAAGGGTTTTGTTTTAAGAAGAGTTGTTTAGTACTAGCTTGGAAAAGAAGGCATATGAAATGGCTTGATGTCAGGTAAGTATGTCTAGGGAAAATTAGGGTTATAACAGATGCAACCTAATGCGTGAGGTGAGAAGAGCATCTGATGGCCGAAATACATTATCAATCTTTATCAATGTACCAAATCGGTGAGCCCAGGGACTAGAATTCAGGAGGTTCTATCTGCAAAATAACAATTGTCTCACCGAGGTGGGCATACCCATGCTCGGAATGAAATAAAATCATGGCTACCAATCAAATACACTGTAGATCCATGTCATATAACTATATAAAGTGTAGCCGCGAGCAATACACAGTGGATCTACATCTCAAAATAAAAAAGATATACATGTATAGTATCTATCTTCTAGAAGCTTATATGGAATGATGGCTGGAGATGATATCTTCATATCTCAAGAATTAACTTCAAAATATTCAAAAATTTGGTAGGAGTGTAATATGAGTGTAAGAATTCACTACCCAGAGGTCTTCGACGACTCATCGGTCATGGACTAGAGGATCTTGATGATCAGATTGGAGGCTTCATTGATTTCGAATAAAGAATTGATTGGACTTTCGGGATGGCCGGGCATGAGGGCAAGAGACAAACTACAGATGGGCTAACTCAGGCTTGGTAAAAACTTCCATTGGACAATAGCATGACAAATGATGAGACTCAGGCAACATGGAATTGACATAAGTTCATGATGCAGGAGGCAACACAAACTCTCACTATGTTTGGAAGAATAACCAAACAGAGGAGGACATAGCTCTATGTAGCGAGAACAACTTCCTAAGGTCATATTAAATCTTAGATATTGAACAAATGGGAGGATGTGCTTTATCCAAGGGAGACTCATTGTGCTGCCAATGAAAAGAAAATACTTTTCCCTTCCTCTTTTTGGGGTATATTTGATTTTTTTCTTTTGTCTTTTTCAATAATGTTGGAAAGCTTGAAAAAGAATAAAATAATGATATGTTACAAAGGAGGATCGAGTGTCGCAAACATACTATTTCCAAGTGCATGGAACATAGGGATGCTCAGGGAAAAGGGACATATGAAAGAAAATGACACTTGGGAAAAATCCTCCAGGGGCCAAAGGTGTCAAGACGTAGAGGCAAAGTGCTACAGGGCTTACTTATAAGGCATACTTCAGATGGTTCAGTTGAGACCAACATGGAGCCAACATTTAGACGAAAGATGTAGGTATGTAAACATGGTTAACAAAAAACACAATGGTAACATCCTTCGATGTAATTTTAACGAGCCCAGAGAAGGTAAGCTCGGGCGTTTTTCATATTTAGAGAGTCTGAAAAAATGTAAAAGGAGACTCCGATGGAGTACCTTTTTCAAAGCTAGTCTAGTCGGTTCGAAAAAGGGGTAAACTAGCATTGACAAGACGTCTATTCAAAACCATTTTAATGAGTGTGATAAAGACAAAATCACTTGACAATTTTTTCATTTTTAAGGAGTCTAAAAAAAACTTAACTATGGATTTCGTCAGAAATTTTCTTCTGGACCATTTTAACGAGTGTGAAAGAATAAGGTCACTCGATGATATTTTCAATTTTAGGGATTCTGAAAGGAGATTAACTATGGACTCCGTGGGGGTTCCTTTTTTGTAAATTTAGTCCCTCAGGCCCGAAAAAGGGTTAAAATTATACCTGAGAATACTCTTCTAGATAACTGAGGTTTCTAGACTATACCTTTGTTCGTACAGTTGACCATCCGGACTAAAAAAGGGGTAAACTATCGTCGGACAGATGTGCCTTCAAATTTCAGTTTAATGAGCGTGAAGGGAAACAAGATCGCTCGACAATATTTTCATGTTTAGAGGGTCTGAAAATGGCTTAAAACAAGACCTGTGGGGGCTACAACTCATGTATGAAATTGGTTCAGGTAGAGCCCACTGCTAGGATTAGACCAAGAGTCTCTTCGATATTCAACTTGGAAATTCTCCCAAAAGGGAAGAAAACACAAATCACAGTGCAAGTCCTCCCACGATATAGAATCCATAATCATGGATTTGAGGATAGCCTCATCTGAAGGAAATTCAAAATATGAGAAATAATGCAAGCGAGGGTCGATAGTCCCAAAGGGTGAAGTAAACTGACCATATTCCATATGAATATGGAGGCTCTAGCCAGGACTGGTAGAGTCTATCAACAAATAATCACAAGCATGAGGACTTGAGGATCTACCAACAACAAGATCAGACTCAAAAGGAGACTCAAGATCACTTGGACCAAGAGGGGGAAGCAAGGGCTCCCATGCCCCCATTGGATAAACCAAAGATTCAGTTGCTGAGACCAAGTCTCGGGAAGGCAAACATGATTTCACAGGTTCCTGCTCATAGACAATTGAACATCGAGGATAAGATGCCACATAATTAACCCATGGTGGGGTAGAGTCTACAGGAACGTTAGGAACATATAAAGGGGTAATCTGAAATAATGCTAAATTAGGAAGGTGATTATTAGATGTCAGCTAGTCGATAGTGACAATGCTTCCATTGTGAGGGAAATGCATCACCTGGAAGAGCATAGACACCACATCATTCATAGCATATACATAATCATACACGAGAAGCATATTGAAATCTAATGGGCCTTGCACGACTATAACATCAACAAGGACAGTATTCCCACCTAAAGATATAGGTAACTGAGGAAGAACCCCCGAATATTCACTAGGACATCTTTCAAAAGCCAACAACTCATGTGAATAAGACACAAGTTTGGGAGATCCCAAGACTTTCCAAACTGAGGAGGATAAAATACTTGCGGAAGCTCCTTCATCCACAATACATCAATAAATGTTTGTTGAATTAACTTCAAACCTTATTTGAAAAGGTGCATAAGAAGGAAGACGAGGCTCAAAAAGATCATTCCAATCAAAGGAAACCATCCTAGGGCTTGGAGGGGGTGTACACGGAACGAGTGAAATGCCCCCTTGTTCTGAAAGTATTGAACTGGAAATGCTAAAAACATAGTTAGTAGACACTTCAATCCCCAAGAGAAAAGTGGGATCAGCCGAAGACTGCGTTGGCGTGACCACTTTCTGAAGAAATGGTTGCATAGGCTGAGAGAATACATGGTCTAAAGGCACCTCACCCCTAAAAATAGGAGTGGGATCAGTTGATGACTACATCGGCGTGACCACTTTCTCAACCAATGGCTTCATAGGTTGAGAGACTACATGGTCTAAAGGCACCTCACCCCTCAAAAGAGGAGCGAGATCAGTCGATGACTGCATCAACATGATCACTTTCTCAACCAATGGTTAAATAGGCTGAGAGACTTCAAGGTCTAAAGGAACCCCACACCTCAAAAGAGGAGTGGGATCAGTCGATGACTACATCGGCGTGACCACTTTCTCAACCAATGGCTGCATAGGATGAGAGACTACATGGTCTAAAGGCACCCCACCCCTCAAAAGAGGAGTGGGATTAGCTGATGACTGCATCGGCGTGACCACTTTCTCAACCAATGGCTGCATAGGCTGAGAGACTACATGGTCTAAAAGAATCTGACCCCTGAAAAGAGGAGTGGGATTAGCCGATGACTGCATTAGCATGACCACTTTCTCAACCAATGGATGAATAGGCTGAGAGACTACATGGTCTAAAGGAACCTCACCCCCCAAAAGAGGAGTGGGATCAACCGACGACTACATTGGCATGACCACTTTCTCAACCAATGGTTGAATAGACCATGAGGAAACCTGAGAAGACTCAGAATCAAAAGAGCTTGTAGACAAGGACCACAATATTTGTACCTCTGGAATGCCAGGGAACATATGAGTAAGGTGATCTCCCTTGAAAAGCTTACAAGGGAACTTAGGCTTACATCCTATCCATCTAGGTTTCTCAAAAGAATTGATTCCCCCAGCATGGCTAGCAGTGGTTGGTTGCACATCTCCAACATGACTTGTAGAGGCTAGTGATGGGTCGATAACTTGACTTGTAGAGGCTACAGACCTATTACCAGTATGACTAGCAGTGAATGGAATATTCCCCCAGCATGAATTTGCAGAGGGTGGGTGTGTGACCCCAACATAACTTGTAGAGGCTGGGTGCTAGTCTTCAACATGACTTGCAGAGGTTGTCGACCGATCTCCAACATGACTCGTAGAGGTTGGTGAATTCTTCTTCCTATTCTTCCTCTTTCTATTTCATTTAGACTTCCAGTTACTAGTAACTGTACTTTCACTAGAGGCGGGAGAAGGAGGAGAAGAAGACTTTTCTAACGAAGAAACATAAACATGGTGGTCATGACTTAAGGTGCTTAACTGATAAGTGTCAAGAGAATTAGGGACATTTGGAATGGTACCCAACCAAACCGGTAGTCCAACATTCAACCCAGGAATGTACAAAGTGGCCATGAAAGGGACACCAACATTTCTGAAGAAGGGAAAAGCACAAGAATCCCCTTGGGAAGGGGTTTCTTGGTTGGTATCTTTAGGGGCTTTAGCCATGAATATCTTATGCAGAGGTTCTCCCCTTACAGGATTGTTCAAATTCATAAAAGTCTCACACACTGACTCTGAAGAACCAGTGTTATCAAAACAATGCCTATAAAGAGGCGGCTCCATGTTTCTAATCGAAAGACTGAAAAATCCTCTCAACCAATGGAGTGGGTGGTCTACCACCCCAGGTCAGAGACCCAAAGCCACGACTGACTAACTCACTATGGAAAAATAGGGAGCACAGAGCACACACTAAAAGTTCCTAAAGGAAAATCAAGCAAACGACTAACTAGTTGGAAGAATAGTTACACCAACCAACACTAGAGAAACTTACCGGTGCAAGTGCACCTCGAATACGAAAGCACCCTCTGGGTATACTCTGCAAAGCGTGGCCCGATGTCTGCCCTAGGTACTGTAGTATACCTCCGCGGTCACCTGTGTAAGTCCCTAAAATAAAGGCAACTAGGTTGCCAGCTCGTGAACAATCACCAAGTGAGTATAGTCGACAGTCGGGTGGACTGCAATGAGCAGGGTATCAAGCCTGAAACCTATCAAGGGTATCAAAATCAATTTTTCTGGAAGACGAATGATGACCTCGAACAGATTCAAGACCCATGAAGCTCCGTGGAAAATGCGATCAACGGAATCCCAAGACAAGTCCTCTATATGCATTCCCCACTATGCTTGGTCTGGCTTTGGATGGGTTATCTCCACTACCTTTCCGCACACGAACTCATGTTTAGCCCCTGTGTTAGAGGGGGCTCCCAGATAATTCCACGTTACTGGAATTCTACACTCCTTAGCATAGACTCGTATGTTTGTTTTATAGCCTTGAAGAGTCTCCTCTCTAACCTAAATCAAGGCTCTAGACTAATCTAGTTGTTGGACCCTACAAACATAAAGTCTAGTAAATTTTAATTAGTGTTCTTTTTACTAGATTGATTTACTCAAAAAAGGGTACGGTAGTGCAACTGATGTTGTTAAAACTCTTGCGAAAAATTAAACTTGCAAAAAACACTAGCAAAGAAGGATTATCTTTCTTATTTTCTTTTGAAATGTTGTTAAGATGAGAAGAAAACCCAACACTATGCTAATTTCTTTTTCTTTTTCAAATAACAATGCAAAGCAAGTGACAAGAAAGAAAGAGACCTAACAAGCTAAGTTTTTTATATTTTCTTCCAATAAAAGAAGAAATAACAAAACATTCTAAAATAAGTTTAAAAAGCTAGGAAACACAAGAAATATTTCAATGAAAAATCAAGCTATGCTGGAATCCAACCTAGTCTAAAAATGCTGTGACAGAGACCAAGATTAAATCAAGGAAATACCTGAGTGGTATAACTCTTGATAAGGAAGAGGATGACTACCTCTCCTTAAACAAAATTTTTCTCAAGAGGCATGCTGCTGAAAGTTCAACAACCAATGTGTGCACGCGAGCTGTGTAAGGTCAGAGCACATGTACATGCATGCAGGCCTTATACAGGCTACGTGTAACTCTGCAATTCTTCAAAAAATATGAAAAAAAAAGCAATCAAACACTGGCAAAGACTATTAGTATTGAGAACCAAAGTCCCTTGAAGACTCAGAAACTTACTTTGACAGAAAAGAAAAACAATTTAAGGAAAATTTCATAGAACAAAACCAATATGAGGTGGTACCTAATATACAAACTGCAAAATAAGAGACCAGAATGAGATCCAGAAAAACCCTGAGAAGGATCACTTCTGATAGGGGAGAGGATGACTACCTCTCTAAACAAAAAAAATTCTGAACTCAGACACGCGACTGACACTTCATCGGCTAGTGTGTATACAGGGGCTGTGTGAAGGTAGGGCACATGTACATGCATGCAGGCCTTATACAGGCGACGTGTACCTCTGTGACTTTTTGAAAAGAAAATGCATCCAAGCAAAGAAAGTAGGGAGTACTGGTATGGAAGACTAGAATCCCTACTAGCTCAGACTCTTGCAAAAACTTAGAAAAAGGGTGATAAAACCAATTTAAAAATACCCAAAAAAGTATCCCCAGAAAACCCAAGAGATCCCTAGTATGGTTCCCAATTCTGTTGTGAGTGGGAAATCCCACTACAGACTAGCACTTAGGGTTTTATCATGCATGCAGAAAAGACCTAAAGATTCCTACTTTTTACCATCATTTGAGACCTAATCCCCATTATTCTTAAGCAAATACATAGTTAAGAAGATCAAGTGAACATACCTTATTTCCGACATTTGGTATCAATCCCTCTTCACGCTTGGTCGCTCTTTGACTGCAAATATCCTCCCAAGGCTGACCTGCATTCACAAAAGACAAACAAAGAAATCCACATGCATTTGATCTACAGATTAATGGGTTAGAGATTTAATCAACATGTACACAATAAACAATGAAAACCTCATATGGTGGGATGGGAAAAGTACTTCTTTATTATTAACTTCACTAAAGAAACTTACAATGATGAAGCCGACCACTGCTCCACGAATCTAGTCCTGGGCTCCTCTTTTACTGTGCACCAACTGCTAACACACTTTCTTCTCTTCTTCGTTGAAATCACAAAATGGTTGAAAAATCTTGGGCAAAGGGGAATACGAATTTGGGTAGAGTTTATTTACTATGTTTTTCCTCCTCTCAAATGGGACCCCTACCCCTTCTTTTATAGGCTAGAAGGAGCTAGATGTTTAGTTGAATGATTGGCCATGCATGGTTGAAAGGTTTAGTTAACTTACCCAAAACTATGTGTTTCGTGAACAACTTTCCACTTTTCATGCTTTTGTATGTACATGTGGGCTGCAGTGGGTCAGCTAGAGTGTACACGCGGGCTATAGTGGAGCAGGGTGCATGGGCCTTTAAAAAGGGTTTTTTTTTAAGAAGAGTTTTTCAGTACTGTCTTGGCAAAAAAGGCATATGAGATGGCATGATGTCAGGTAAATATGTCTGGTGCAAATTTGTTAAGAACCAAATATCAATATAGCATAGAAAAACCTTAGAAAAATTACTCAACGCCTTGAAAAAGAGATAATTTCAGATAATAAGCCTCTTCGAGGGGGCAACCTCCTTCTACCCCACTTAAATTTTCAAGTACAAGATGATTCCAAATGAAAATGTCTCCTTGGTATATATAGGAGACTAGGAGGTATAATTACAACTAATGGAATAAATCCGACATAAATAAAATAACATTACTAATGTAATATGCCCCAA
>ML787583.1:504113-530618 GCA_009831015.1 Picea engelmannii | reverse complement strand
ACCCATTTTTGTTGTTCTTTTGAAGATAGTCTTTGTTCCAAGAAGTATTTAAGACTATCATGATCTGTTTTGACCTTGAAGTGCCTACCTATTAGGTAAGGATGCCATTTCTTCAATGCATGTAGTATTGACATCATTTCCTTATCATAAATGGGTTTGTGTAATTCCTTTCCCTTGACTGGTCGACTTTCAAAAGCCAGGGGCCTTCCTTCTTGCATTAGGACAACACCAATTCCATTTCCTGAGGCATCACATTCCACAATAAAGGTTTTTTTGAAGTCTGGAGTGGTCAAGACAGGAGCTTTCCACATCACCTCTTTAAGTTGTTCAAAAGATTTAGTTTCCTCTGGAGTCCATGAAAATGCATCCTTCTTAGTTAGTGTCATTAAAGGTGATGCTCTTCTTCCATAGTTTTGAACAAACTTGCGGTAGTAACCTGTCAAACCCAAAAATCCTCTAAGATTATTCAATGTTTTGGGAATTGTCCAATCCATCATGGTTTTAATCTTGTTATGGTCTTCCTTGACACCTTCATGAGATACAATATGACCCAAATACTCTACCTCCTTTACTCCAAAGAAACATTTGGATGGTTTGGAATATAGTTGTTTCTCCTTTAGTAGTTGTATCACCTTGTCAACATGTCGCACATGATCCTCCCAAGACTTTCTATAGATTAGTATATCATCAGAAGATACTAACACAAATTTTTGAAGGAAGGGATTGAAAATGGAATTCATCAACCCTTGGAATGTGGAAGGTGAATTTGTAAGGCCAAAAAGCATGACCAAAAATTCATAATGGCCTTCATGAGTTCGGATTGTTGTTTTTGGGATATCTTCTTCCTTCATTCTGATCTGATGATACCTTGAACATAGATCCAATTTTGTGAAATATATTTCTCCATGTAGTTCATCTAACAATTCATCAATGACAGGAATGGGAAACTTATATTTAATAGTGATCTTGTTGATCTCTCTATAATTTGGACACATACCCCATGAGCTATCTTTCTCGAATACCATTACCACTGGTTCAGAGTAAGAACTTTGGCTAGGTCTAATAATCCCATCCTCTAACATTTCTTCAACCATGCGCTCAATTTCACTCTTCTGGGCGTAAGGGTATCTGTAAGGCCTGATGTTAGGAGGAACACTCCTAGGAATTAGGTGAATTTCATGATCATGATTTCAAGTGGGTGAAAGACCTTTGGGAATATATTCAAATACTTTGGAATGATTATCAATGATCCCTTGGAGATCTTGAGGAATATATGGCTTAGATGTTTGAACATCTAGTGAGAATAGTTGTGCAATAATGCCTTGATGCCCCTTTTTCAATAATTTTGTCATGCCATTAGAGCTTATCACCTTACTGGGTTTCCCTGTGATACCTCTTGACTCAATTTCTATTCCTTCCAAATGAACTTTTCATGAAAAGTTCTTGAAAATTAAAAGCCACTGTTCCTAATGATTGTAACCATTAGATTCCTAGTACAACATCTGCACCACCCATGGGTATAGAAATCATTGGACTATTCATCACATATTCCCCCATAGTAATATTGATCTTATTGCATTTTCCTGAGCAATTGATATTTCCTCCATCTGCAATCATTACTTGAAACTCTGGCACTGGATATACAAATCAATTGAGAGCTTTGGCTAATTTATAGTGAATGAAATTATGAGAACTCTCAGAATCCATTAGGACTATTACCTTTTTCTTTTTGATGTATTCTTTGATCTTGAGGGTTTGAGGAGTGCTAATTCCAGCCAATGCATTACACGATATCGTGGGAGTCAACTCTTCAGACAAAATTGCTTCTAAGTTTTCATCTTGAGATGGTTCTTGTTCTTGTTCTTCTTACTCTTCACAATCTATGTAGAATATTTTCTTCTCACCGCACTTATGTCCCTTACTGTACTTGTTGTCACAATTAAAGAATAAACCTTTTTCTTTTATTTCCTCCAATTGTTGAGGTGTCAACCTTGTAGGTTGAGGTGTTTTAGAAGAAGGAGCATTTTTCTCTCTATATATGTTAGGATTGGTCCTTCTAGTAGCCATAGCCATATTTTTACTTTCAACATTTCTTGCCACCTTAAATGCATTCTCCACTGATTTGGGTTCCCAAAGGAGAACCTCATGTTGAATGTTATCCTTTAAATTTCCTATGTATACATCAATCAAGTGCTCATCTGGAATATTAGTTACCTTTATATTCAATCTTTGGAAGTTCTCAATGTGCTCGGTAACTGAACCCTTTTGCTTGAGATTTATCAATTGGCTAAAGAAGGTATTGGTCCTTGTATCCTCATAGTGTGCTATCATTTCTTCCGTGAAAATTGTCCAAGTGACGAGTGATTTGTGAAAACAAAGCCATCAATACCATACAAATTGATTCGTTCCTTTTATGTATGTGGCACATTATGTAGATCAAAGAATTGCTCCATCTGAAGTATCCATGTGATTGGGTCCTTGCCATGAAATTTCCTCATATCAATTTTAGGAACGTGGTTGGTCTTCAACCCAAAGTTGGAGTTTCTCCATTCTTGATTCACCTTCCTTGTGTCCTCATCATGAATTTCATGGGATGCATTTTCACTTTTAGGTGTCTTCTTTGTTACGAAAATTTTCAATAATTCCATGATCTCCTCTTTTAAACCATCCATCTTTGCCTCCAACTTAGCTTCCATCTCTTGTAGTTTATCTTTTGTTACTATCTTCTTTTGTAAATAATTTATGTCCCTACGCATTTATTCACCTTCATCAAGAGTCCAAGTAGGATTGTATGGAGGCTTATTTGGTATAGAAGTTCCCTTTTTGGGTGGCATGTTTGCCAAGTATCACTTTTAAACCTTGATTTTGAGGTGGTTCTGCTAGACAATCTTTTTTCTGTTGTATCTCCCATGTTTCGGCCCTTCTAGGTATGAAAATTGATTTTATGTTTTTCTTTGATATTTCTTCTCTACAATGTCATAGGTCTGATCAAAATTGGATGTGCCAAATGGAATTTACAGTAACTTCCCCACAACTTTCTAATTTTTGGCCTTTCCGGAAGATCTCAATTGTATAGCATGCCCCACACAACATAATTGATATAAAATTATGAAACTCATACCAAAATAACTATAGACTGACCATGATCCAATGAAACTAGTCCCACTCAGTTTTGATACTCTAGGAAGAAGTTATGATTGTTTTACCTCGAACACCTTCTTGAGACTAGTTAATAGGACTAGTCAGATACCCTATCTTCCACAGGGTGTATCTACAAATTTAAGATTACCTAGAAGATGAAATTTTTACCACAGATACCTTACTAATTTTTGTGAATAGCCTCCAGAGTTCAGGGTCTAAAATGTTACAGAAAAGTTTTTATAGTGAAAATTTTGCGATGACTCAGTTTAGGATGATTCCAAAACCCTATCTTATACAGGCTGTATCTCCGAAAGTATAAGGCCTCAGGAGCTGCAATTTTAACCCAATGTACCTTGATCCATCTACTAAATATCATCCAATCCATTCCTTCTGAAACATTTGTATAAAAAAATTATAGAAAAAATGCCAAGGTGTTTCAGATGTAGCAGCAAAACCCCAAGACCTTGAGCTCTGATACCATATGTTAAGAACCAAATATCAATATAGCATAGAAAAACCTCAGAAAAAGTACTCAACGCCTTGAAAAAGAGACAATTTCATATAATAAGCCTCTTCGAGGTGGAAACCTCCTTTTACCCCACTTAAATGTTCAAGTACAAGATGATTCCAAATGAAAATGTCTCCTTGGTATATATAGGAGACTAGGAGGTATAATTACAGCTAATGGAATAAAGCCGACATAAATAAAATAACATTACTAATGTAATATGCCCCAATTAAGGGGTAATGCGACAATATTAGAGCTTAACAAAATTAGGGTTATAACACTTTGCGACATTTTCACTTCTCTGATTTCCTGATTTATTTTCAGGACAGTCCCAAGACATGTGACCTGTCTTGCCACAAGTGTAGCACCTAATTTCTCTACCTCCTCTACCTCTGCCTCTAGAGCCAAATATATTGTCTTTGAATTCTCCTCCTCTTGTTGGTTGACTAATTAAACTTGATCTTCCTCCTTCATCATTTAAATTTTGGGATCTTCCCCTGTGACTGACTTGTCCTTTGCCTCTTATTGGACCTCTTCCTTTGATTTTTTGGCTTTGTTTTCTAGCTATCTTCTGCTCTTCTTTCAAAACTTCCTGATAAGCATCTTCTAAAGTCCTTAGGGTCAGGAGACTGATTTCATCTTGGATGTCATAACTTAAACCATCGATGTACCTTGTAACTTTCTCAACATCATTCTCTGCATGCCCTAGCCTGATGTTTAACCTATAGAATTATTCTGTATACTCTTTTACTGACATAGATTTTTTCCTCAGGTTTTGGAATTTTCTGAATAGGTTCAATTGATAATATTTGGGAATGAACTTGGATTTTAATTTGGCCACCATCCTATCCCAATTCCTAATCTTTTCTTTTCCTTTCTTCCTTCTATCATCTTGCAATTCATCCCGCCATAAGGCTGCATGTACTTTCAACCTAGTCACTGCAGGTTTGACCTTCTTTTCTTCATCTATGTCCTCATAGTTGAAGTATTTGTCCATTTCATTGATCCAATAAGAAATTTCCTCGACATTTAGGTTTCCCTCATACATTGGGACCTCCATTTTTAACCTTTGTAACTGACCTCAACAACTTCTCTTTAGATGTTTCACCTCATGGTGATTCTCTTTCTTCTTTAGATCTAGTGGCTTCATCTTCAATGAAATCACCTATGTTAGGTTCCCATCGTTGAGCTACTTCCATGGATTTCATTCTATCCTAGACTCTCCTCAATTCATTTTGCAGTTCTGTAACTGCCACATTTGTTGGCCTACCTATTTTAGGTGGCATGACTATTGAAGAAAAAATCTTCTATAGATCTAATACCATAAATGACGGCCTTACAAATACAATAACCACATAAAAAATAATATAATTGAATCTCTATTGGTGAATTTGTTTCTTCGTGGCCTCAGATCGAATTTTTGGATCCAAAATCTCATACTATAATGTTGTAGGCAGACTAATTTTGTGTCAATTCACCGGTTTAGTTGGGTGCTACTCCCCTTTTCCTTCCATATGTTTGTGATCCAAAATCATAATATTATTTCCTTCATAAACCTCATAGGGCCCAATCTTATTAACCCACAATTAATTCTCCAATATGAACGCTTCAACAAACATCGATTTGTTCCTTAATCTTATGGTCGGATTTAAATCTCAAACTATTCCCAAACTTTAAATCTTCACTGTTGATCATAACTGAAAGGACAATCCAGATCTTGTCAGACTATTGTATTTGAAGTGGAATTTCAAATAGTCAAAATTAGTATTCCTAATGGTCTCCTTACGTGCTCCGAACAAATTTTAATCATGACTATTGATCATTCTAAAATGGATGGATGGATCTACTCGCATGCAAATAAAGTTACGAGGGAATATTACTCAATATTATTCTTCGATACCTTGACAATGGTGCATTGAACCAGGCTTCGAAACAATTGCTTTGATGGATGATTGTGATGGCACTAGAACTATTAAACGACTAGATCTCACTCTCGGATTTGATGTGTCAGAATGGAAATTGGATAGGAGTTAGAAAGACTCTTATATGAAGCTCTGAACAAACACACCCTTCTCGTTTCTAGGTCCGATGAACCGTTGACATGATGAGCTCTTCTCCTAGATCTGATCTTGACTGTTGATTTCTGAACTCTATAATTTCATGGATTCCGCATAGTGAAACTCTAATCTTACATTTGATCCCTGCAATCATGATCACCTGCATTTTTTTATCACAACATATGTACACAAAATTTGACTAGCACACACATGGAGAACATAAATCCATGAACACATATTTATTTCAATGATCGAAGGAATAAAATATAATAATCATGCTTTGTTCCTTCATGGTCTTTCATGCCTCTGCAAGCCATACAATCCCTCACTCTGCACACTTTCTAACCTTTCCAATTATAATAATAATCAAAATAAAACTTAGAGCTCTTGGGTAACTCTCAAAGTGAAAAAATCCTGAGCTATCTCAAAGATCCCTCAATCTAGACATTATCCCTACATATCAACAACAAAATCAGTAACAATTTAAAAATTGTTCGATAGAAGATATTTTCCAAGATATCTTCTATAAATGTCTAACTATTACATAAAATAAAGAAATTAAGGAACCAAATCCTTTGGTAAAAGTTTTACGACCACTTGGGTCCATCTCGAAATTTCACTTGGCAGATGATCCTGCATCAGTGAGGTGACTTCTATTAAGTCTAAGAATTTTTTGGGGAACATTAGGAATGGGAAGAAAGGAAAGCACCCCATTGATCCTAATTTCCCCTATTTTTCCCTTTGTTCCCAAGTTAGTGTGCTTGTTTGTTGAGGCATTATTGTGGTGGAGGATTTGTATAAAGTTGGCCTTCTCAAAGAGAAGGTGAATTATTTGAAATATGGAACTCAAATGAATGTCTTGAGGAAGAGTGCCAAGATATAAATTTTTGATGGTATTCTTATAGTTTCCCATAATGATAAGTCTTTGGATGTTGCGAGATCTAGTTAGAGAGAGCCCTTGAAGAAGGAATTAGGCCTCGGCTTAATTGTTGGTGATCTAGCCCAGGTTCAAAGATAAAGATGACTCAATGATTCCTCTAGGGCCAATGACCAACCCACATGCTCCTACCACCCCAAAATATTTCAAACTTAATTAGTAATGAAAGTATTCACCATTAAAATTTTGAAATAAATCTTCTAGAGGCAACTTCATTTTTTTTTTTTTTTTTTTTTTTNATAAATAAAAAAGAGGGAGAAAAAGAAATACGGAAAAAATACATTAAACATGTTGATGCTCAAAGCAAGCATCCGAGCAGCATGAAAAACACTTGCATGGTTGGTCAAGAGGAAGAGGGGAATTAAACCCAACTTACTTTAAGCCATGAAATCAATTGACTTGTCGGAAATTGATTTTTTAAGATTGTTAGTGGATCTCTTCCACCTTATACATACTATGTTTTATTATTATTTTTAGTTTAATTTTAATAAAGATTAAGTTAATATTTATTGTCATGAATTATACCACTAGAGTATGAGTACCTACAATGAATTAGACCTATGCTGCAATTTGTTAGCTTAAAATTAATGTTGAAATATAAGACATTAGCATGAAACACTATTAACTTGAAAGGTGTTAAGATGCATAAATGTCAAATTGCAAGAAAATAATCAATGTAAACAACATGTGACAAAAGAAAAAAACTATATAATATTCACAATTATTTTTAACTAAGGTAACAATTCATAAATGAATTGAAGTAAATCATTGAAAAAAGAAGAAATATTTATAGCTAAAGTGAAGCGAGAAACAAATTACCATAATATATAAAAACAACAAGCATGCCTAAAAAATAATCTTTATTAACAAATTGTTTGGAAAACCAAAATACATAACCCAAAAAAAGGGCCAATAACGAGTTAGGCTCGCAACAAGTGGGATGTTTCTGAAACCATATGCCACTTGTAACAACAAAGAATCAAATAAGAAGAAGCCTCATATAGTGTAGAATCTTTTAGGAAATAAGAACTTAGATTGCTAGAGATATTTTTGGTGGCATTAATTATTATGTGTTGTCATTGATGGCAACATGAATCAAACATGTACAATAATCAGAGGAAAATAAATATCACCTTGGGGCAGAAGCAATCCGTGATCACTGCTGATCATGACAGGATCAAAAGTGATCCTATGTTCCTAAAGCTCAGGAGAGATAGAAAGGAGATTCTACAAAGAATACACACACAAAATTCGAGCATGCAATGCTAAGGCCTTTGGAAAGGATGAAGAAAATATCATAAGGGAGAGCACATTGTAGAAGTGCTATCAGGATTAAAATCCCCATAGTAAATCTCCAAAATAATCAAGGAAGAATCATGTCTGTTGATATAGTTCTCGGGAAAATATTGGACCGCCAAATCATGCATAATCCAGAGCCTACACAGAAGAATCCCTTGTGAAGGATCGTGGAAATATAATCGTCCATTCAAATTTTGGGAGTAATTGCAACCATCGGATCAGTTAGAACCATTGATCAAAGACAAGTGGAAGGATAGCATAAGTTTCGGGATATCAAAACTTCACCACTTCCACAAACATTGGAAATAAGGCATAGGCACGAACTTGGGAGGTCACGAAATCTTTCCAACCGTTAGATCAAGGAGGGACTTTGGATGAATTATCGACCATCCGATCAGGTTTAGTGGAAGGACAGTGTAATCCACAATATCCCAGAGTCTCGGATAAAAATAACTCATGCAGACAGTTGATCTAATATCTCCTTAGGAGCAACACGAGTCATTGGATCAAGTGGTCAACTCCGACGCTAACCACTCTGGAGAAAAGGAGTCTATAACATGTAAGTTTACCTGAAGTTCGTATCCCCGAAGTCACGAACTCTGGTCAACTCTAGCAGTGACCACTCTGGTGAAAATGAGTCTAAAACAGGTAAGTTTACCTAAAGGCCAAAGCCCCAAAGTCATGAAATCTCATCGACCATCAGATTAGACGAAGAATAGGAAATCCCATCAACTTTTGATCTATTCAAGAGAGATTTGAGGAAGAAGGTGGTAAAATCCAACCTTGACCAACTCCAGAGATAAACAACTCAGATAAAAAAAGAAATCTCTAACCCTAAAGTTCTGGAATAAACAAAGGCCATATGATTAATACAGTTGAAAATATATGGTGGTAGATCTATTTGACACCTCAACAATAATCGAAATATGGTATAAAAGTGAAAAAAATCCCAAATCCATGAAGTACTGAAGCCACAAAGTGAGACATGTGGCATAAGACAAATATGACACGTGGCCCAATCAAGTGGTGACAAGCGTCAAGGTCGATGTGGCACATAAGGACTGTAAAATTCACAAATGATGTTGACACATGGCATACACATTAAGATTCCAAGTCATCATGGGTCTCATCATCATACCACGTCACTCCGAGATTACTGCCTTCTGGAATATCCAACTTCTCCTACTAGCAAAACTGCCCAAAGCGCTAAAGGCCAAAGTCGCAAATTTTTGGTCATTGATCTAATATCCTTAAGAGTATTTGTCGACCATTCAATTGAGTATAGTTGAAGGATAAAATAAGGATTACTAAACAAATGACAACAATACACCACCACAACTTGATGACTTATTCGACAGGTAAACATTCTGGAGGGATCGAACTATCTCAGAGTTCGAGTAGCCCAGATCCTTGGATTTATGAATAACCGAATACCCGGAGAGTGGGAGATCCTTTGTGCCTAAGCCCACTATCCTATCTCCTAGACATGTGAAGTTTATTAAGTATGAAAGTGTTGATACACACTCCGACGGACTTTTCTTCGGAAGAGTTGGAAGACTGCAAAGGTTGGAGTCTCAAAACCCTGAAGTCCCGAAGTGATCAAGGACCATCCATCTCAACTAAAGATTAATTCGGAGCCGTCGATCATCAAAAAACCAAAATTAGTCAAATTTAAATGAGAAATGGGGTAGCATAGATCTAGCCATCCGTCATAAGGTTAGATCAATGAAGAAGGTTTAGAAGCACAAATAAAGTTATGTAGACATTAGCAAAAATGAGACAACACGTTTGTTGATCGGGACCATTGGATGAGACCAGGGAAAAGATCAATGGTGGATTAAATATATGTATATATAATGGATTGAATGGAAATCATTCTATTAGATTGGTGCATGTTTACAAGCTAAGTCTTGTTATGAGGGTTGGATTCCTCACATCTCAGTTGGATCTGAGATCAACAAGCTAGGTGTTGTTATGAGGGTTGGATTCCTCATTTCTTAGTTGGATCTGATAACTACAAGCTGGGTCTTGTATCAGAGAGTTGGATCTCTCATATTCAGTTTAAGTTGAAGATATTAAAAGATTGATTTTATTTGTGTTCATTCAAGTTAAATAAATAAAAGAAAGATATTTTATCTACTTCATACAATTTGTGTTATACATGTTTATGAATTATTAATTAAGATGCATATATCTTATTTAGTTAATTCAGTTAATCAATGAGAGTGTGAAAAGAAATAAAAGTTTCAGACACTGATTCACCCCCCCTCTCAGTGTCAAGTGTATATTTCAACAATTGGTATCAGAATGGGTTCCTTCAGTACAATTTAAACACTGGAAGGTAGATTCTGGAGAAATGAGTGGACAAATGACTCTCTCCACAAATGAATCTCCCTTATTTGATGGAAGAGACTACTCTTCATGGAGGGAAGGAATGAAACGGTATCTGAAGTCAAGAGGATTTGGTGTTTGGGATATAGTAGCATCTAAACCTTGGTACTCAACTACCTCAGAGAACAAATCCAAAACTCAAAAGAAGCAAAGAAAAATAATTCAATAGCATTAAAGGAAATCCATAATGGACTATCAGACCAAGTCAAAGAAAATATGGGACATTGCACCTCTACTAAAGTACTATGTCTCCAACTAGAGAATTCTTATCAAAAAAAAGAAAAAAAAATGAAATGGAGAATTCCAATCAATTTATAGAACAAAACAAAGAAACAGAGAAATCCAATCAGATTAAAGAACAAAACTCAAAAATGGATAAATCAAATCAGATTGAAGAACAAAATACAAATAAAGAGAATTCTTATCAGAATAAAGAACAAAATACAGAAGAGGACAATTCCATCAAAGAATTGATGCAAACCCCAGTCATCAACATAGAATACTACTACATGAAGGAATTGATGAATACCTCAATATTCATTAAAGAAAAACTATTATATTTTAATATTGATGTTATAACTACATTTGAAGTGATTAGTATGGAACTAGGAAATGGTATATATGTTGAAGTTACTAAGGATGTTATTGACTAGCTTGAATAGACATTTATGTGCACCTTTGAAGAGTTGGAGAAACATCAACAGAAATATATGTTGCTACTACAATAGTTAGATCAATCTAACCATGAAGAGCACGGACAAAAGATTCAGCTAGAAACCAAAGAAGAAGAAATCAAAAGATTGAAGATTGAAGTTTCTAATCTAACAAAAGAAATGGAATAATTAAAGACACATGAAAATAAGTACTAGAAGAGACAAAGGAAATGGTCATTTGTTTAAAAATTCAACTTGAACAAACTAAGAAAAATGAACAAGCCCAGAAGATCCAATTAAATAAAAGATAAGAATCATGTCACATGTTGGAATTGGAAATTATTAACGTCAACAAGATAAATGAAAGTACAAATGCAACTCTAATGACTCAAATTGAATAAAGTAAGAAAAATGAAGAAGCACATAAGATCCAATTCACTAAAAAGGAAGAATCATGCCATTGGTTGGAATTGGAAGCCATCAAAATCAAAGGGATTCAGTTAGAAAACAAGAAATAAATCAAAAGATTGAAGAATGAAGTTGTTGATATAACAAAATATATAGAAGAGTTAAAGAAATATGACAAAACTAATAATTGCACATAAGTCTTGGATGATACATAAGATATAGTCATCATTCTAAAGAATCAACTTGCAGGAGCTAAGGAAAAAGAAGAAGCCCTGAAGATTTAGTTGAATAAAAAGGAAGAAACATGTCACATGCTCGAAATGGAAGTTATCAGCCTAAAAAATAACAGTGAAAAGACAAAAGCAACTATCTAATTCCAAAACAGTTCATCTATCCTAGATAGGATTTGGAACAGTCAAAGACCAACTGATGACAAAACCAGTCTTGGATACAATACGAAATAATGAGGTGGAAAATGGAGCACCATTCAAAAATATGATAAAGGATCATACTCCTCAAAAGAAAAAGGTATACGCACAAACCTAAAACAAACCATGAACTTTGTCAAGGAAGGAATCTATACAAGTAAAAAACAAGAAACATATCAAGAGACAAAATTCTCATGTCAAAACAAACCCAAGTATGGAAACACCTTCAATGGTTATTGCTTTTCTTGTAATAACTTTGGTAACAAAGAATTGGAATGAAAGAGTCCTGAAAACAAAAATTCAGGAAGGTCCAATAACTCAATGAGATGTTGGAGATGTAATTATGTTGTCCACACAACAAAGTTTTTTCATACAATGATATGTTACAACTGTGATAGGTTTGGTCACAAATCCAAAAACTACAGAAAATCAAGAAGTCAATCCATGAGAAATAATTCATAAAAGTGAGGAAGAAAATCTAATAAAGGTTGGAAGAAAATAAGAAATGACAAGTCTCAAAGAACAAATCTAGAAAAGAAAGATCCTACAAACAAAATATCCCATGAAAATGTCTAGAGAAGAAAATCTGAAATAGAAATCAAGAGAGATGATATGGAACCTGAAAATGAAGAAGTTTCACTTACACATAATAATGATGAATCTTCAATTTCATATCAACCAGAAGAATTGAGCAGTGAATATCTTGGAAGTTTTCCAATGTTATTTTCATGAACTACTAAATTTCCCCTCAACAGAAAATATGAATAAAAATAAGGAGGAAGGATTTTACAACATGATTTGGTGTAAGTACTACAAAATACTACTAAAGTATGATATGATATAAACCAAGTGAATAATTTCCAAATAATGAAAAAAACTTATGAAGAGGAATTAACAAACAACATATGAAAGGACCAATTCAATCTTATTTCCAAGGGACAAAAGTTGAAGTTGGTTTCTGCAGAATTGAAGGTTTGTGAATAAGATATTAAATTGGTTGAAGAATGGGATTTAAATTAAGTTGTATAGATAAATGGTGTTCTTGTGAAAGATCAGAATAACAACAAGAATAAATAAACAGATCAAGAAGATTAGTAAGATTCACACCCTTGTTGTTTAGGACAAAGGAGAAGACAGTAAAGCCCTATGAAATAGTAAAAACTCAGGGGGATTATTTAATTTGGTCATCAAATGAGGAAGTCATTGAATTAGGTTTAAAAGACTTGATCACTACAAAAAAAATTGGTATCAATAAGACTACCTATTTGAACACAAAATACCAAGAGATTTAGATAACAACTGGCACATTCACATGGGGAGAAAAAAAGTAAAAATTTAACTCTTTATCATTGATGTCAAAGGGGGAGAAAAAAATTAAATCAAATTTAGTATTAGTATTTGGTATAAGTAAAAGTTCAATCCTCCAACCTGAAAATGAGATCAGTGATAGGGGGAGAAAAATATATTTTTTTTATATATATATTTACCTCAATGCCAAAGGGGGAGCTTGTTGGCATTATTGATTATGTGTTGTCATTGATGGAAGCATGAGTCAAACATGTAGAATAATCAGAGAAAAGAAAAGATCACCTTGGGGTAGAATCAATCTGTGATCACTGTTGATCACGATAGTATCAATAATGATCCTGTGTTCCTAAATCTCATGAGAGATAGCGGGGAGATTATACAAATAATACACACACAAAATTATAGCATGCAAAGTTAAGGTATTTGTAAAGAATGAAGGAAATATCAAAAGGGAGAGCGCATTGTATAAGTTCTATCAGGATTGAAATCCCCACAGTAAAACTCCAAAAGAATCAAGGAAGAATCTTGTTCGTTTATATAGTTCTCAGGAAAATGTTGGACCGTAAGATCAAGAAGAATCCATATCCTACACATAAGAATCCCTTGTGAAGGATCGTGGAAATCTAATCATCCATTCAAATTTTGGGAGTAATCACAACCATCAAATCAGTTAGAACCATTGATCAAAGCCAAGTGGAAGGATAGCGTAAGTTTTGAGACATCAAAACTTTTCCACTTCGGAGGACATTGGAGGTAAGGTAGAGGAACGAACTCGCAATGTCACGAAGTCATGAAATCCACCAGTCGTTAGATCAAGGAGGGATTTCAGATGAATTCTCGACCATCCGATTGAGTTTAGTGGAAGGACAGTGTAAACCACAATATCTCAAAGCCTTGAATTAAAATAACTCATGCAAACCTTTGATCTAATATCTCCTTGGCAGCAACACGAGTCGTTGGATAAGGTGGTCACTCTGGTGTTGACCACTTCGAAGAAAAGGATTCTAGAACATGTAAGTTTACCTGAAGGTCAAAGCCCCGAAGTCATGAACTACAGTCAACTCTGGCATTGACCACTTCAGAAAAAAGGAGTCCAAAATAGGTAAGTTTACCTGAAGGCCAAAGCTATGAAGTCACGAAATCTCGTCAACCATCAGATTAGAGGAAGAATAGGAAATCTCATCAACCATTGATCTATTCAAGAGTGTGCTAAGGAAGAAGGTGGTCAACTCTTTCCTTGACCAACTACGGTGATAAACAACTCAAATGAACCAAGAATTCCTAAACCTCGAAGTTATGGAATAAACAAAGGCCATAGGATTAAGACAGTTGAAAATCTACAATGGTAGATATATTCGACACTTTGAAAATAATCGAAGGATGGTATAAAAGTGACAAAACTCCTGAAGCCATGAAGTACCAAAGCCATGAAGTGAGACATGTAGTAGAAGACAAATATGACACATGGCCCAATCAAATGGTGACAAGTGTCAAGGTCGATGTGGTACATAAGGACTGTAAAAGTCACAAATCAAGGTGACACGTGCCACACACATTAAGAGTCCATATCATCATAGGTGTCATCATCATACCACATCACTCTGGTATTACTTCCTCCAGGAATATGTAGCTTCTCCTACCAACAAAACTACCCGAATCGTCGAAGGCTGAAGTAAAAAAAATTTGGTCATTGATCTAAGATCCTTAGGAATATTTCTCGACCGTTCGATCAAGTATACTGGAAGGATAGTGTAAGGAGTAATAAAAAAGTGACAAGAAGTGGTCACCAAAACTTTATGAATTATTCGATAGGTAAATATTTTGGAGGGATTGAACTATCTTAGAGTTCGAGTAGCCTAGAGACCTGGAGTTACAAATAGATGAATACCCGGAGAGTGGGAGATCCTTTGTGCATAAGCCCATGGTCCTAGCTCCTAGACATGTGAAGGTTATTAAGAAGGAAAGTGATGATACACACTCTAACGAAATTTTCTTTAGAAGAGTTGAAAGAATACAAAGGCCAGAGTCCCTAAATGACGAAGTCCCGAAGTGAACAAGGACCATCCATATCAACTAAATATTAATTCAGAGTCGTCAATCATCTAAAAAACAAAATTAGTCAAAAATAAATGAGAAATGGGGTAGTATAGATCTAAACATCCGTCATAAGGTTAGATCAATGAAGAAGGTTTAGAATCACAGATCAAGTTGTGTAAACGTTAGAAAAAAGGAGATAACACATTTGTTGACCGGGACCATTGGCTGAGACCAGAAAAAATATCAACGGTGGATTAGATATATGTATATATAATGGATTGAATGAAAGTTCATTCTATCAGGTTGGTGCATGTTTACATGTTGAGTATTGTTATGATTGTTGGATTCCTCACATCCCAGTTGGATGTGAGATCAACAGGTTGGGTCTTGTTATGAGGGTTGGATACCCCATTTATTAGTTGGATATGAGAATTATGAGCTGGGTATTATATCAGAGAGTTGGATATCTTGTATTCACTTGAAGTTGAAGTTATTAAAATATTTATTTTATTTGTATTCATTCAAGTTAAATAAATAAAAGAAATATAATTTATCTACTTCATACAGTTTGTGTTATACATGTTTATGAACTATTAGTTGAGATGCATATATATTATTCAATTAATTCAGTTAATCTATGAGAGTGTGAAAAGAAGTAAAAGTTTCAGACACTAATTCACCGCCCCCTCTTAGTGTCAAGTGTATATTTCAACAATTTCTGGATCAAAAATGTGTGTGGAGTTTAGGAAATTTCAAGACTTCACACAATATTTTGATCCATAAATATCTCTACCATTATTGTAAATCCTAACCTTGTACAATCTCTACTGAAAAAAGATATTCAAAAAAAGAAAAGAAAAGATACAATGTCAAATACAAACATTTCACAAAGATTTTTCCCCTGGAAACCCAAACCGGGAAAACCAACATATTCTATATTATTCATCGTGTTACAATGTTTACAATACAAAATACATATAGGATCCAGCGGCATCCAAAACCCTAACCCAATGACCTGGATTAGTCCAAAACCCTAATTCCTTAACCAAAAATAGAAAACTTTGTCAAAGAAACCATATGCCGAAAAACCACCTAAATATAATCCGGTCCCGAAAATGCGGTCCCGATGCAGAAATTGGTGTCGAATTCGTCAATGCTCATCATGAGAAGAAAAAGTGAGGCACTTCAAAGTCTGAATATACACAAGGATATCTCCATACCAGGGGTCCTAAGATGCAATTAGAAAAATATCTCCATTGATAGGTGATGCTTCAGGAATAAGACCACCAGACTCGATCGGTAGTTCCAAAATTAGTTCAGCAAAGACCAATGAATTTTTAGATTTCACAGAGACAAAATACAAGTCAAATTCTTGTAAAATAACTATCCATATACTGATATTTTTGCCAATAACGCATCATGTTAACACATATTGGAAAGGATTAACAATGGCAGTGATGGTGGTCTTCCAAAGAAATATATAGTGACAGAACTGTTGGACATCGTGGACAACTGCCAAAGCAAGATTCTCAACATGATATTAGTTGAGTTATGGTCCAACCAGGCCTTGAATAAGATAATAGATAACGTTCTCTTCGAGCATGTCATCCTCCTGGACCAAGACCATGCCGATGGTCGACTCCGCAGCAACCAAATACAACAATAATTATTTTTTATAATCAGGAGGTCGGAGCGAAGAGGCAGACATCAGGGCATATTTCAACGCTTCAAAGGAGCATTGATTAGCCTCATCCCAACATAATGGAACCCCTTTTTTCAAAATACGCATGAACCCTTTAGTGATCTCGGCATAATTAGTGACAAAACACCGAAGAAAATTTGCTTTCTCCTGTAGGCTCTGAAGCTGAGGTATTGTGCACGAGGGAGGCAATTGAACTATCACCTCAACCTTGAGAGGATCAACCATGATGCCTGTTGCTGACACAATGAAACCTAATAAATGACCCGACATCATGTATAAGCTTCACTTGTTAGGATTCAAGTGAATCCTATAGTAGCGATCTCGCTCAAATATTAGTTGTAGATGGGTAGGATGATCAAATATCTTGCGAGAACGTGATGCTAGATCATCAAGGTATGCCTTGAATATGTGTTTGAGGTTGTGAAAAGAATTCTTCAGGCCAAAAGTCATCTTTCGATACACGAAGGTAACCCAAGGACAAATAAAATCCATTTTATGTTGGTCCTCGTTTTTTATTTGAATCTGATTATATCCGGAAAAACCATCCATGAAAGAAAAGACTTCGCAACCTACACACTCATTGAAAATCTAATCAATAAATGGGGTTGGAAATTGTCTTTCAAGAAATCTTTTTTCAAATCACGAAAATCCATACAAATTCCAATTGTTCCATGTTTCTTGTTTACAGGAATTGAGTTTGATACCCATTCTGTCAATTGTACATGGTAGATAAAACCAAATTTGAGCAGTTTCTCTACTTCTTCCTTTATCGTCGTTTCTTTTAGAGGATTGACCAAATGAATCTTTTGTCGGGCTTGTTTGACATCAGGATAAGTTTTTATTTATTGTTTGAAAATTCGTGGGTTGATGTCTGACATCTCCTCATAAGACCAGGAAAAAACGTCACGGAATTCCTTGAACAAATTGGTGTAAATTTGAATCTATTTTTTGGAGAAATCCACTCCGATGAAAACATTCTCCATGACGCTAGGGGTTTTGGAGATATTCATAGGAATCGTTGCAACAATTCTTTCCATGTTACCCTTGGCATAAAATTTGTGCATAGGTAGAGGGTTGATAGGACAAGGGCTATCTCCATTCACGGTCAAAACAAACTCTCCCACCTCTATTCTCCTAAGCTCGGGAAGAAAATAAGATATGTTATGCAGATCATCCCAAGGTATGTCAGGACCAGTCATTACCTCTAGAATCATCACGTCAAAGGGAAAGAGAAAGTCTAAAGGATATTGAGTGGCGAGAGAGTCCTGATCAAAAATAGGCTCGAGAACTGGATCTAGCTCCTGTGAGGGAGTTAGATTAGGGTTGTCCGAGGCTTGCTGGAAAATGTTATATGCAACCTCAACCATAGATAAGGGCATGGACATGCCAAGGTGCCCTATCCCTTCCATCGAAGTTGATGGGAAAGTTAAATTCCATGGGTCATGAAAGTAGCTCGTTTTAAAATATGGCACTTGGAAAATTGCATCCCTCGGCTGGTCGGGAACAACCGATATAAAATTTACATAATTGGAAGGCGATGGATAATAAAAAGTTCTGATCAATGATGGAAACAAACTGACACCTAAGTTGACAGTGCCAGGTTACAGTTTATTAATCACCGGAACTGTGGAAGCCCCCAATGAAGGGTTAGGATGAGAGAAGGACAACTGGTCGATGGTTACAATTTAGCCCTCATGCAAAAACCATAGGACCCAAAAAACAATGGAAACCACCGCATGCATAATGTAAGTCCAACTCTGTCCTAACAAAATATTGTAGTTGAGAGGTGCATCGACTACTTCAACCTCGACGCACATAGTTTTACCCCCTAACTGCATGGGGAAAGAAGGAATTATTTCATGTGGTCTAAATGACCAACCTTCAAAAGCCGTAAGCAACGTAGGCAACAAATGCAAATCAAGCTGGCCAATGGCCTTCCAACATGCCAACAACATCATGCAAGTCGAGCCACCCTCATCAACCACTGTACGAAAAATGTTTCACATCAAATATTTCACGGTGTATGCCACTACTATCTAAAAGGTGACGTGGTGAGGAAGATGAGGTTTAAGGTTGATTGGATTGAAAAGGATCATTCCTGGGTTACTATTCTTTGTCGCTCCCTAAGAGGATAAAAAATATTTTCTTTGTGAGGGGAAACTCCGAAGAACCTCTAGAGAAAAAATTGCATAAGGGGTCTATTCCACATCGTCCATGATGGACTAGTTTTGAGCGGCCCTCGCATTTGGGTTATGGGAAGCCTTCTTAAATGCATGTTTAGGGATGCGAGTCATTGTCTCTCCAACTTTCTTCTCAATTTGAAGAGGAGTCAATGGGTTAGTGGCCTCCTTTCCCTTCTTGACATATTCCAATGTTTCATAGTCATGAGCCCTAGTTTATAAATGAGCCTCGACGTTCATCATGTAAACGTTCACGGTCAAGTTGTTAGTAGTAGGCATAGGGGGTCCCTTACTTCCCCCTGCCATGCTTGTGGATGTGGAAGCCTAAGCCATATTTTTCCCTTGTGGAAAAGGGTTTGTCAACACAAAAGGATGTTTTTGTGCTATTATCTTTTGTGCTTCTGGAAGCCATGAGCATGTGTGAGTTGGGTGGTCTTCGGTGCAAAGATTACATAGATAGTTCAAATTCTTCTTCTTGGTTTTTCCCCTGCCAACATTGTTAGCAACCTTTTTATCCCCTTTATGCTTCTTATTTCTTTGTTTCTTATTTCCCTCGGTCTTTTGGTTGGCCTTGGGAGTTGTCGATTGCACATTGTGTATATCCGACATATGGGTAGTGGGGGCAGCCGAACTAAGTGCCTAGCTAGCCACAATTTGTTTTATCGAAAATTTCTACAATTGATTTGACAAAATATCCGTGGAATTGCTTTGTGTTGAGTCCTCTATGCCATTAGCATGGGGGAAAGACTTTTGTTTGGACTTATCGAGAGTAGACCATGGTGTATCGGGTAAGATCTCATAAAGCATGTCAGACTGGTAGTAAATTAGTTCTAGATTTTGGGATCTCATAATAGCCTCTTCCTCAGAAAACACCACGGACGTTGCTACGTCTTTGGACATGCAAGGAACCAAAGACTTCAAGAACCACTCAAGCAAGAAAGTAGGAGGGACCTTGACCTTAATAAAACTCTTTCTACGCTGCCACTCTCGGATATGATCTAAGATATAGTCAGCCTTAGTCTACTCGAAATTGTCCAACAACTCGGTGTCGACATCATATCTCACTGGCAACAGGAAATGGTTCAATAAAACCATCGCTAGGTCATTAAAGTAAGAGTACTTCGAGATGTTGAGCTCGATATACCACTTTGTAGCACCCCCTATAAGAGTGCTTTGAAAAAGGTGCAACTGAATGGAGTTGTCTTTCAATGAGTTTGATGAGCACCACAAGTGAAAGGTAGTCACATGCTCACCTGGATCTTCACCAGGTTTGCCCTCAAATTTAGGAATGTTAGAAGGAAACTTAGTCGACATGGAGGGCCAATGTGGATCATGATAGATAGGTTCATTTAATAATATCTACAAGTCTGGAAAATGTGGGGTTTCCAGAAAGGGTAGTTTTGGTTGCGGAGTATTTATAGGAAAAGAGGACCCTAGATTTTGACTAGCACCAGGTTGCTAGGAAAAGTTGGACTGCTGGCTATTTTTTTGGTAGAAATCATGGCCTTGACCAGCAAAAGGAAATTGTGTCTTTTATTGCATCATCGACTGAATCCTGAAATTGGATGACATAGCCTGCATATATATTGCTCCATGTGTCATGTTCCAAGGACCCTGGTTGGGGATGCCCCCAGTTGATCCTCCTGGAATAGGTACATAACCTTGACCGAGGTTACATTGAGTATGGAAGGGGATGCCCCCAATTGACATCCCTTGCAAGGGAAACGAGCCTTGCCAAGGATTCCAAAGACCCTATGTGGATTATACTATAGTCGTTGCTCCCTGTGAAGGAATGGTACCTTTCACCGGGTTTTGTTGACCAAAGGTGGGGTTGCCTCCAGTGAGAAAAGAGACCGAAGAAAAAGCATTGTTCCAAAACACACCAAAAAAAGAGAATGACATAGATTCCATCAATGTTGTATAGGATGAAGGTCCCAAACCACCTCCACTAAACAAGCTATAATTAACATTAGGCCCGATTGGCTACTGAAAAGCATCATCGAGCGAAGGGGATGGAGGAGGTATATGACCCCCACCATAAGGAATAACATTGAAAGGGGAAGTAGTTCCCACGATTGATCCTTGCAAAGGAGCATTAGATCTCCCTGCCCCTAGACCCATGGTATGTAAAGTAGAGTAAGTTAGAATGAAATTCGTGTTAAAGTTGAGAATCCCATATGAGAAAGGATCACCTCTCGCATTCTGAGTAAAAAAACAATGGTTGAAGATGTCAAAGGGATCAGACCACTACACAAATTCATGGGTGTTGGGACAATTGAGGTCTTGACAGATGAAGGTGAGGGAGGAGGAATGATGCCCCCTCCGGTAGTAGTTGTGACAAGAGTACATGGACTCCTGGATGAAGTAGCAACATTTTCTTCCATTTTCGCTCCTCGAACAAACTAGCGCTCAAAAGATGTTGCCTCGGGAGGGACAATCTGGATTAGGAGTGGTGCCAACAAGTCAGTGATTGGAGGATTTGTTGTCCTGAAACCCTCAGTCTCAAGGTCATAAACGATAGATTCCTCCGATGTCGAAAAGTCTCCTTTCAGAGCAGGATCGGGTACAGTTTCTTGCATCCCAGTCACTTTGAACGATCCTTATTGATCAAGTCTTCACCTCAACGGCGGCGGAGGTGGCTCCAAAGTAACCGATGACATGCCATGAAGCCTTCATGACTAGTAGAGCTATTGATCTTCCACTTTGTGAAATGATCAATCGACACAGTAACGTTTGTCTAGTGTGGAACACAGAGCACACACTAAAATTTTCCTAAAGATAAATCAAGCGGTCAACTAACTAGTGGAAAGGACAATTACGCCAATCGACACTAGAGCAACTAACCGATGTAAGAGAAACTCGAACATGGAAGCACCCTCCAAGTATACTCTGTGAAGAGAGATCTAATTTATTCCCTAGGTACCTCGATATACCCACGCGGTCACCTATGTAAATCCATCAAATATAGGCAACTAAGTTTCCATCTCCCAGTCAATCACCAAGCAGGTATAGTCAAAAGTCGGGAAGATCGTAATGAGCAAGATAAAAAGTCTCAATCCCTTCAAGGGTGACGAAAGTAATTTTTCCGGAAGACAACTGAGGATATCGAATGGATTTTAGTTCCACGAAGCTTCGTAGGAAGATGCGATCAATATTGTTCTTGAGAAATACCCTCAATATACAATCCCCACTACGTTTGGTCTAGCTTTGGAGGGGTTATCTCCTCTACATTTCCTCACGTGACCTCATGTTTATCCCCTGTGTTAGAGGGGGGTTCCAACTAACTCTTAAAACGATGGACTTAAGACACTCCCTATATCAAACTCTAATTTTTGTTTTAAATGGCCTTGAAGATGTTTTTCTTCACACCTAATTCAAGGCCCTAAAATCCTAGACTAGTTGGTGAACTCTACAAACATAAATTGTAATATATTTTAATTTAAGCATTAATTTTAAGGCTTGATTTATGCAAAGGATGTGATCGTGCAACTAATGGTGTTTTGAAGAGATGAATCAGGAAGAGAAATTTATAGCATTTGAAAGAAAAAATATACTTCGAAATTAAAGAAAAGCTTGTAAAAATGTTTGTAACATTCAACTTTTCTAATCAACGTTTCAAAATCTTGTAAATGAAAGTTTCCTAAAAAGTGATTTTGTTTGACTAAGAAAAACTGCTTGGATTTCAAGAAATCAAGAAAGAACTTTGAAAATTAGACTCTTTTCTTCTACAAACAAACAACCTAGGCTACTTTACCAAACTAAATGCAAGAAAAGAAATTCTAATTTATTTTATTTTTCAAACTGCTTTAACAAGAAAAAGAAAACTAAAAATATTTTTTATTTTTCAAAGAAAGAAACAGGAAAAATAGAAAACAAAACCCAATATTCACAGAGACCCTAAGCTAACTATGTAAATGCAAGGATTCAAACAAGAAAACAAAGGAGGATCTAAAACTTGAAAGTTCACTCTAAACCTCTAGGGAGAAAAAAAGAAAACTAAGAAACAAGTTAACCGAAACTTTAACCCAAGCTAAGACCAAACAAAGAGACCCTGGAAGGTCCAGGAAAGCCCCAAGAAGCCTAAATTTCTATTAGGAAAGAGAAAGATCTCTCTTTGTTTAAAAACACATTCAAGACAAAGAGATGTGGGTTGTTGCATCAAAAGCCTATGTATGTATGCAGGTTGTCTACTATGCAGGGTGCATATGTACATAGGTTGAACCAAAGAAGAGCGCGTACACCTCTAATATTTTTCAAAAATAAAAATACTAGGCAGACTAACTGGGCAGGGAAAACTGGTAGTAACATTGAAGGTGACCAGATACCCTTAAAAGACTTAGTGAATTTTACTGAAACTCAAAAGGCAATCAAGAAGCCAATAAAACCCAAACACCTCCCTCTAAAACCCTAGAGAGACTCCCCAGGGGAGTCACCAATTCTGCTAGCAAGAAAACCCCCCTATAACTATACCAAGGTTCTAAGTATATATAGAGCCATGGACTCCCTTAAAAGACAATCTAATTCCTACACTACCCCAAAATTTTGACAAAGATGAATAGAAAATGATAGAAGAGTAAGTCATAAGCAGTACTTTGGTCCAAACATTTGATGCCGACCTCCTTGAGCTTTATTGCTTCCTTGGGTGTTGGTCTCCTCCCAAAGTTGACTTGCATCAACACTTAGGAAAAAAATTCTACGAATATTCTATTTATATTCATCAATTAGGGTTAGATATAACTCATTATGCATAAACCAAATAAAATACATAAAGATATCATTTGGGATAGGGAAAAATATTCTTTTATTCAATATTCAAAGATTGGAGATTACAACCTTTGCAGGCCGACACTCTACGAACCTAGTCCGAGTTCCTCTTGAAAATGCTCCAAGTGCACCTTCCAAATACCTTCTCTCATAATTAGCTGATCACTTTAGGGGAAGGGAATGGATTGCGTGGGAGAAAAAGGCTAGAGAGAGAATGTTGAGGCAAGAACTCAAACAAGGATGCAAATACTTGGGCAAGGAAGGAAAGGGATTTGGGCAGGGTTTCACCATTATAATCCTTGATTTTGGAATGAGACCCAAAGACCTCATTTTATATGAAAAAATGATATTTATTCGGTTTGGGGAGGGGCTATAACAGGTGAATTGGTTGGGAAACCCTCAATAGCCCGTAAACTTCGTCGAATTCCTTGCAACTTTTTATTTTTTTCAACTTTTGAAGGTAAACAAGGGTTGTTTAGTATGCATCTAGTGTATTTACATGGGCTATATCGCATGCATAAAGTGTATGTACATAGTTCGTAGTGCATCAGGGTGCCTACATGCTCCAAAAAATGGTTTTTTAAATAGAGTTCCTCAGCAGTGAATTGGCAAATTACGTAAGTAGAAAGGCCAATGCCATGTATGCATAAGTAGGGCATTTTATGGCTATAACAAATATACCATAGTCAAATAGTGAATATCTATTAACATATACCACATCTCCGTAAGGTGTGGGGATTTAATCCGACTCGACATTAATAGTATGAAATGCTACCTCTTTCCTTTACTATCTAGCAAGGCCAAAATGATTTGAATCCTTCAATCCCAACAATGCAATTATGAGATTATTAGTAATGGACATTTGGCTCAAGAAAAGAACCTATACTTATCAACTATGGCATACCCGATCATCACTCCTAGCCATGAGATAGGTGGCCACATTACAAAGATTTCAAATTCAAGCCCTCGAAGGAAATTCCCCCATAATACTAGTAGATTAACCTCCCAGGGAGGACCAAAACTAATGGAATGCATACATAGTGAAAATTATAAGAATGTAATGGATTAAACTAGCATGGATTCACAAAAATCATAGAAATATATGTATGCATGTATGCACCCTGATGCACTATGACCTACTAGTTTTATGAATAATCATACACATCGTGCAAAATACATGGATTTCCATAACAAAAGACAACATAATTTTGCATATTCATAAACAACGAAAATGAACTTATCTTTTAATTGAATAAATTCTAAGAAAATAGTTGCATAAGAGAAAATTTACACCCAAACATAGATATCTAGTGTCAATACCACCCCAAAGTCAGGTTGTGAGGCCTCAAAGGTGAAGGAACCAAAACATAGGATTTTATCTCTCATCCCATCCTATCTTCTCTCATGTTCAACCAATGTACTCAATATAGAGCATTACAATCATCTCATCCAACCATCAATAGCCAAGGAACTCTCTTCCACTACCCCACATAACAAAAGGAATATCTTCCATTTTTTTTCTCAACACTCCCTTAGGAATATTATTCCCGCTAGTTCTTTTTAGTGTGAATAAAAGGGACCAATATATTGTATGTTTTTTGCATACCTTCTTGTTATCTTGGTTTCCTTTAAATTTCCTAATTTTAGCGATTTCTTGGTCCATTTCATTGAGCATTTTCAGCCTAAGCACAATTCTGTTTACTTGATTATACCATCTTAGTAGTTCCCTACATATTGTACCATGTAAATCTTCAAATGGACTTATTTTAAATGATTCTTGATGCTCATTGTTATATTCAAACGACACTGGGTGTAAATAATCTTCACACTTGGATGGTTTATCCATCACATACATGAGGAGAATGTCTTCAATTACTTGGTTCAATATTTCAGTTTTCCCATATGTTTATGGATAATAGATAGTACTCAAATTTAGTTGGATACCCAAGTATTCAAAAACAATATTCCAAAAGATAAATGTAAAATTGGTATATTTATCATATACAATTTCTTTAAGTAACCTGTAACATACCCAATACCCTCTTTCAACTGTTGAGGATATGTGGTACTTTTTGAAATCGTAATTTTCCCATTTCTCTACTTTCTCTGATACCATAATCCATTATACCTTGATATTAATGAATGATTTCATGCAACATTACAAGAAAGATTATGAAAATATAATTACTCATTTTGTGTTACAAATCCAGATGATATAGGTAAACATAACAGTAAGAAATGAATAACATACATATCATTAAGTTCAACATAAATAGACATAATCCATAATACTTATCTTTATGGAATTAAACATCAATTGGCTGCAGCCGAAGGATGTTCCACCCAAACATAGCGTTTTAATTTCCCATGCTCTTTCTACAATACAGCTACCCTTAAGTTGAGAATATGAGTCCACAGGGATGGATTAGCCTATGATTGTCTCTATTCCTCTCACACAACCTAATTTTCCCTAGAATTCACAAGTTATAAAATCTTACAACAATTCTAATCCAATAGATCTCTTTCCACTTCAACCTACAAAACCTAAGTGTTGGTCACTATAATTGCTTAATTGATTTTAAACAACCCAGTGAAACATAAATTATCAACCCAGGGAAGTCTTTTGTTTCAAAGATAACCACGCACAGTATATGCTCAATTCCAAAAGCAACTTAGTGTTGTAGTAAAGAAA
>ML787583.1:478577-490703 GCA_009831015.1 Picea engelmannii | reverse complement strand
TAGGCCTTGAATGCAAATCTGCAGCTTTGGACACTTATGCATTTCTAATCAATGGTTAAGTACGAGAGTGATGTAAAATATTATGCAAAATAGATTAAACATATAGTAATGAGAAGGGACGTTGTATACCTTTGAGATGATCAAATAAAGTGATATTATGAGTCTAAATGTAGGTGATCAAGAGTATAATGGTGGCAAAAAGTATAGGCAAAAAGGTACATTGTGTGGTCCTAACACTAAGGAATGGGATCCCCTTCTCTACCATGCATCCTCTCAAGCTATCTCACTTCCCTCTGTGGCTCCAACATAGTTCAGCTAGGAAATATCTCTATTTGGGACTCCAAAAATTCTCATAAGTAATAATGTAATGTCCCTTTCCAAATAGGAGCTCCAAAAGAGGAGGATTAATGGTCTAAACCGCCCCGTTAGACTATAGCTAGGGCCAAAGAGGGATAAACAGGGTTACTAGAGGTCACTCCAGTCACAGGTGTTATATTCGAAAAGTGACATTGAGCTAAAAAGGGTTAAGAGTGTTTTTAAGTCATTATGAGCTAAAAATAGAAGTCAACAGTGACTTAGGGTTTCAACAGTGATTTAGGGATTTGGAAGTCAACAACGAATTAGGGTTTCAACATGATTTAGGGTTTTGGATATCAACAATGAATTAGGGTTTCAACATGATTTAGGGTTTTGGAAAGCTATAAAGGAAGGGTCAGCAACCTAATTCATCATTACGCAGATTATGACTTTTCATTGAGGAGAAGAGGCGCATCTCAGGAGAGATAGTTTAGTTTATTCCAGGAGGAAGACACCAGTTGGCTAATTTCGGTGTTGAAAGACACACCCTAGTCACCAGGAAGATCATCCAGGTCTTCCATCATTCTTCATTGATTCTGCAGTGCTCCCATATTCTGGGTATTATCTTTTAGTTGCTTATTTGTATTTCGGCTAAGATCCTTTTATCTTTTGATCTAGCCGAGTGTTGTTATTTAATTAAGTCACAATTTCTTATTTGTATTCCATCTAAGATCCTTTGTCTGTTGATCTAGTTGAGTATTGTTAGTTTATTCAGCCGCATTCGACCATTTTGTAATCCATAGAGATATCATAATACAAAATTTGCAGTCCTTTGTCACGTTTATTATTTGTATGATCATTTATATGTTGTAAACCTTTGATCCTACACACACATTAGCAGTGTTTCCTAGACTAGCCAAGTTAGGAACATTATAGTGGTATCAGAGCTTTATTCCTGCCAGCCTGTGACTAAAGACAATGAGTGCAGCAGAAGACCCAGAGGGTCATGAACATGTAGGTGAAGAATATGTCACTTACAACAGGCATCAGGAAAGAAGGCATAGGCCTGATTTCCCCCCTTTTCCTCGTATCTTAGAGGAAGAGGAAGAGGCACACAAAGACACAGAGAGAAGGGCAGAGCATGAGGCTGAGCGTGAGGTAGAGAGGATGCTAGGAGATAGATATGAGTGACCAGAGAGTAGTGGGAAGGCTCCTGTAGATCCAGAGGAAACTATCATGCAGGTTATCAACGATATGTTAGCTAGTCAATGGACCATGTCTCAGTCCTTGGCACAGGTGGTTGATAGATTGGCTAGAGTGGGCACCCCAGATACACAAGTCTCGCATGCAACACAGGGGAACTCGGGAGCAGGCAATAGACCCCAATCACCGTCTCGTACACACACCTCTATGAGTAGGATTCCCATAGCCTTGTTTCCCAGTTTCCAGAGGGCACCCCCAGTAGCAGCAACACCACTGATACCACAGAGGCCCCCCACTCATGTTGACGACATTGCAGAGTATAGGAGGGAGTATGCAACATTGGGTCATGACTTCCATCAGGACATGACCTTAGTCGAGTGCTGTGGACTCAAACTCAGGAACTTCCCCAGAGAGTTGCAGAGGGGAGGACCACAACAACAACAGGGGCATAACCTCGATTTCATCCGAAAAGTTGGGAAAATCACCATCCCTTCTTTTGACAGATCGTCCAAATACATTGTCAGAGCTTGGGTATAGAGGATAGACATGTATTACAAGCTCAAATAGATGACTGAGAGAGAGGCCATCAATTTTGTGACCTTACATTTGGAGGGTGAGGCACACGAGTGGTGGTACCATGGACTAGTGACATTGGGTCACATTTGCATCATCTCCTATAGGAAGTTTATAGATAGGCTCATCGATAGGTTTGACAGGAAGGATCCCAAGATACACTTCAGGGATCTAGCCCAGTTGAGACAAACTGATAGAGCGGAGGCGTTCATCATATAGTTTCAGTGGGTAGTCATGGTAGTGATAGATATATCAAAGCCCAGGTTTATCATGCTATTCACAGAAGGACTCACCGATCCTTTGAAAGGATGGGAGAAGGCATACACGCATCCCACTTTGCAGGATTCCATCCTTCGTACTCAAGATCTGGTAGACTCAGTGCCAAAGAATAAAACTTTCTCCAAACCATTTGTGCCCTAGAGGGATTGAGACAGGAAGCCATTCCTGAGAGAATGGAAGGACAAGGAGAAGTTGGATGATGAGACTAGGCAAGACCTTATGAGGAAAAATATTTTCTTCAGCTGCATAGATCCTTGGGTCCCAGGACAAAGGTGCATGGGCAAGGGAGAGATTCATTATATTGAGGTAGCAACAAATAGCGTCGACAGTGAGAAGGAGGAGAAGGATAGTGGATCCACTAGTTCAGAGGAGGAGTCAGCACTAGCAGAGGAGCAACCTGCCTGTAGACCACTGACACCAGTAGAAGCCCATCCTCCAATAGTCCCACAACCGCCAGAACAGGCTAACAGGAGGAAACCAACAAAGGGAGGTGTCATAGCGACCCTTTCTGGTGTTCCCAGGTATGATACCCTCTATATCAGAGGGATTATCCAGGGGCAATGAGCAATATCCCTGATAGATGGTGGGGCCACCCACAACTTCATCAATGCTTCACTAGTATCAAGATGGGCACTTCAGATAGAGGAGTTTGAGGGGTTTGATGTTGCGGTAGCAGATGGCCACACAATGGAGTGTCTAGATAGAGTTCCAAACTTAGAGATGAATTTAGGCAACTACACAATGAGAGACACATTTTATGTGGTTGACCTATCAGACATATATGTGGTGTTAGGAGTTTAGTGGATGATTACCTTGGGAAAAATCGCAACCAACTACCAAACCTTGGAAATGAGATTCAAAGATCAAGATGGGAAGAAGGTTGTTTTAAGAGGTATGTCTATAGGAGCACCTAGGACAATTTCAACCAAGAGGATGGAGAGGATATTTAGACATGGGGAGGTAGCATATGCTGCAAAATGCTTGATCACTACTCAAAAGGATTCAGAAGGTTGACAACAATACCACACAGAGTTCAAG
This sequence comes from Picea engelmannii, assembly GCA_009831015.1. NCBI lineage: Eukaryota > Viridiplantae > Streptophyta > Pinopsida > Pinales > Pinaceae > Picea > Picea engelmannii. Next base: position 487,313 of record ML787583.1, on the reverse strand, counting down.
AATTTATTGGGATGACATCAACAGGTCTTTGAGGCAATTCCACCAGGGAGACCACCTGACAGGGGGTTTGATCACACCATTGAGTTGGAGGAGGGGGCCAAAACTATGATCACCCCCCCTATGATCATCTTAGGAGGTTCAAGGATGAGATAGAGAAGGCAATCAAGGAATTGTTAGCGATGGGACACATCAGATCGAGAAACAACCCATTTGCTTCTTCAGTTGTCTTAGTTATGAAGAAGGATGGCACCATGAGGATGTGCAATGATTACCGAGCCTTGAACAAGAAAACCATCAAGAGACGGTACCCTATCCCACGCATTGTCAAGTTGATGGATGAACTGTATGGGGTAGTTTTCTTCTCAAAAATTGATCTACGCTCTGGATATCATCAAATCGACATCCGAGAGCAGGACATAGAGAAGACAACATTTTGATGTCATTTTGGACACTTCAAGTTTCTGGTTATGCCATTTGGGCTAACCAATGCACCCGCTACATTCCAGTCTTACATGAACCATATATTCAGGGATCGGTTAAGGAAATCAGTCTTGGTTTTCTTTGACGACATCTTGATCTATAGCTGGTCATGGAAAGATCATATCAGGCACCTCGATGAGGTATTGAGCATCATGGAGGCACAGTCATTATATGCCAAAGAGTCCAAGTGCAAGTTCAGTATGACAGAGATGCTTTAATTAGGCCACATCATTAGTGCATAGGGGGTACAGGTGCACCAAGAGAAGATCATGGCCATTCTGGATTGGCTGACACCCAAGAACGTGATAGAATTGAGGAGCTTCTTCGGGCTGTGCAACTATTACAGGTGGTTCGTCTAGGGTTTTTCTCATCTTGGAGCACCGCTGACAGGTCTTACCAAGCATGGGGCCTTCATATGGATCGAGAAATCACTGGAATCCTTTGATCACATGAGGGAACTCATGGGAACTTGTCTAGTGTTGGCACTACCAGACTTCACCTTGCCATTTGTACTAGAGTGTGACGCATCCGGCGAAGGGATCGGTGCAGTTTTGATTTAGGGAGGACACCCCATTGTATTTGAGAGCCAGAATCTTAGTCAACCTGAGAGGTTGTACTCCATTTATGACAAGGAAATGTTGGCAATCATGCATGCCTTGACCAAGTTCAGACAATATTTGGTGGGTAGCAAATTCGTGGTCAAGACCGATCACAACAGTTTGAAGTATTTCCTTGAGCAGAAGGACCTCAGTGAGAACCAACAGAAATGGGTGAAGAAGGTACAAGCATTCGACTTTGACATAGAGTATGTCAAGGGGAAGAAGAACATTGTGGCCAATGCACTATCAAAAATACCTGTGACATGTTCTTTGATGGAGATTTTAGCAGATTGGAAATCCCACTTGTTAGTGGAATATTCCAAGAACAAGTTCACTTGTGAGGTGATGGATGGGCAGATATAGGATGACTGGTATAGGGTCATTGACGATGTCATATTTTACAAGGATAGAGTCTACATGGTGCCATATTCAGGGCTTAAGAAGAATATCCTCACCGCAGTTCATGATTCACCTCTAGCAAGCCATTAGGGTTGTTTCAAAACCTACAGATAGATCAGAGAGAGGTTCTCATGGAAGGGCCTCAAACAAGACAATATGAGACATGTTAGTGGGTGTGTGACTTTCTAGCAGAACAAGTCAGAGCATGCTCTTCCAATAGGGCTACTTCAGCCACTTCCCATTCCAGAGCAGAAATGGGAGAGTATATCTATGGACTTCATCACTGGTCTACCCAAGGTCCAGGGTAAGGAATGTATCTATGTAGTGGTTGATAGATTGATCAAGTTTTCTCACTTCTATGCCATACTGACAGAGTACAATGCAGTTCAGGTAGCCGATCTTTTCTTCAGGGAGGTCTTTAGACTTCATGGCTTGTCGAAGAACATTGTCAATGACAGGGACAATTGGTTCATAGGGACATTTTGGAGAGAGTTGTTTCGATTGGTGGGGATAGAGTTGACACCTAGCACTAGCTATCACCCTCAGATAGATGGGTAGACCAAGATTGTCAACAAGTGGGTTGAAGGGTATTTGAGGAACTATCTAGGAGGATAGTAGAGAACATGGGTAAAGTGGTTACATTTAGGAGAACATTGCTACAACACCACCTCCACATGTCCATTGGAATGACACCCTTCCAAGCATTGTACGGATATGATGATCCCTCTTTGGTAGACTTGGTCTTCGGGGAGAGAAGAGCTCGCAAGGCCAAGGATTGGATCATAGAGAGTCAGGAGATTCTCAAGTTGTTGAAAGAGAACATGCAGATGACACAAAATCGACAGAAGATAAGTGCAGACAGGCACAGGATAGAGTGCATCTTTGAGGTTGGAGATTTGGTTTTCTTGAGACTCCAACCCTACAGACAGTCATCTCTGAAGAAGAGTGGGGATGAGAAGCTCAATCAAATATTTTATGGTCCTTACAGGATCATGTGCCTAGTAGGTGAGGTTGCTTATGAGCTAGAGATTCTAGAGGGGAGGAAGATTCATAATGTGTTCCACGTGTCTTGCCTAAAAAAGGTAGTGGGACAATTAATTAACACATCAGAGGAGATTCCCCCGTTGGATGAGGAGGGACAGTTGGAGTTATTTTCGGAGGAGGTTTTGGAGTTCCAGGAGAAGAAACTAAGGAGCAGGGTCATCAGAGAGTGTTTGATCAGATGGAGAGGGCTTCTAGTAGAGGACACTACTTGGGAGAGCGAGCAGGTGTTGCAACACCCTGGACTGGTATTGCTTGAGGACAAGCAATTTCAGGAAGGGAGGACTGTAATGTCCCTTTCCAAATAGGAGCGATAGAAGAGGAGGATTAATGGTCTAAACCACCCCGTTAGACTATAGCCAAGGCCAAATAGGGGTAAACAGGGTTACTATAGGTCACTCCAGTCACAGGTGTTATATTCGGAAAGTGACATTGAGCTAAAAAGGGTTAAAAGCGCTTTTAAGTCATTATGAGATAAAAATAAAAGTCAACAGTGAATTAGGGTTTCAACAATGATTTAGGGTTTTGGAAGTCAACAACGAATTAGGGTTTCAGCATGATTTAGGGTTTTGGAAATCAACAACAAATTAGGGTTTCAACATGATTTAGGGTTTTGGAAATCTATAAAGGAATGGTCAACGACCTAATTCATCATTATGTAGATTATGACTTGTCATTGAGGAGAAGAGGCGCATCTCAGGAGAGATAGTTTAGTGTATTCTAGGAGGAAGACACCAGTTGGTTGATTTCGGTGTTGAAAGACACACCCTAGTCACCGAGAAGATCATCCAGGGCTTCCATCATTCTTCATTGATTCCGCAGTGCTCCCATATTCCGGGTATTATCTTTTAGTTTCTTATTTGTATTTCGACTAAGATCCTTTTGTCTTTTGATCTAGCCGAGTGTTGTTATTTAATTCAGCCACAATTGCTTATTTGTATTCTAGCTAAGATCCTTTGTCTATTGATCTAGTCAAGTATTGTTAGTTTATTTAGCCGCATTCAACCATTTTGTAATCCACAAAGATATCATAATACAAACTTTGTAGTCCTTTGTCACGTTTATTATTTGTATGATCATTTATATTCTATAAACCTTTGATCCTATACACACACTAGCAACGTTTCCTAGACTAGCCAATTCAGGAACATTACAAATGAGTTTCCTCAATGGTCATACAAGAAGGAGGTATACCTATGGTTTTCCATGGAGGATATACAAGGGTAGATATATGGGCTTCATTTGAATGCAGTGAGTGAAGAAATATTCTTTTGAAGAACTTAGGTAAGGACAAGAAGATATTGATAAAACAGAAAAGTACTTCTTGAACTAAACCTAAGCTTGAGTATCATATTTTTCCATACCTCTCTTCCTTTTTTATGTTAATAGGTATCATTCTCCAATGGAGTCTTTGAATCACATTTGAAGCTTGATTGGAGTCGCCATGAAAAATTTAGCTCTAGATTCTTCTGCCAGTGGAATCACCTTCAATTGATTTTATGATGTGTGGAGTCACCAGAGCAGAAATACAACCAATATGTACCTAAGTGTTTGTTGCTCTCAGACCTCAGAATTCAACCATGTTGTTCTTTCCCAGAGGAAATTTTCAATTTCATCCCCGATAATGGCGCCAAAATGTTAACACTCGGTAATTTATTTGGATTGTATCAAAGAAAGCCCCGAGGTAGCTGTTTCAACCAACTTTAGATTGTATTCTAACCTATACAACCAGAGAGGGCTCTCTCATATGTCTAATGACTGTTAAGAACTCAAATATTTCATCAATAAATGCACAGAGGTCAGATTATGCAATAGGAAAAGTTTATTTTTTTTTTAAAGGGATGGTAGGACAAGCAAGAGAGAAAGTACCATTGGGCAATGGAGTTAATTTAAGAAAACACTAGAAACAAATGACTTAGTGATTGAACTTGAGAGGATAAAGGCTAAATGAGAAACAATCTTCAGTTAAAAATCGTTGTGTGTGGCAAGAGAAAAGCACATGAAGCAACTCATAGCACCACTAGGGATGAATTCAAAGTTGACTTAGAATAAACACAGTTTGTCTTAATGGCGCGAATCTAGAGCACTGCGCGGTGAATTCTAGATTCAAAATCATGTTCCGATTTAGAAAGAAAATTACAGATATGAATATAAAGAACATAGGAAATCACATATGCAAAGAGATAATACAATACATCAGACTTCTACCATTAGAATCTTTTCATCAAAGCTTCGGGACCTTTGCATTAAGTTTCAGTCGAGTTCATAGCTACATTCAATAGTCATTGTCTACACTATTTTTGCCAACCAACCACATTTACATGAAAATGGTCCCCATATATAGAAAACTAATGTCACCCTTGGCTACTATGGTCGAACTAATTCCTCCTAGAATCATGGATCGATTTTCTTTGAAAGAGAACAATAACTTCAACGGATTCACTAAAAATAGAAAACCCGACTTTGCCAAATCATAATCGTAACTGAAATATTCTTTACAATCATTGATCATGTTCAGAATTTGACTATATGGTTGTGATGAGTCATCATGTGCACTGCTGGACACTTTGTCACCCTTGCACAACAAGTCTGCTACGCAACAATAAGCTACAACAAAAAACACAGTGGATTGTGCAACAAATTGGGAAAATAGGCGTTAAAGATGACATCATATATCACTAATAAAAAACTAACTTATGAAACAGAGAGAGGTTTTTTTATTTAGGATCGTTATAAATAAAAACTCTCTCGATTTCTTGAAATTCATCTCCAAATGGTCGGAATATGTGTTGCAAAAACATGTCCCGGACATGAAATCGTGAAAACTAAAAAATAGGGCTCAAATTTTCCTTCGAATCTCCCAAAATATGAAATGGTTTTCAAATATGAGAGAGGTTTTTATTATCTGGTTTGTCCTCAACACAAAACTCTCGGGGATTTTCAAAATTCCTCTCTAGTTGGTCAGAAAGTGATCTTGAAGTTGACCACTAAACCAATCATTTGCATAGCGTGACCTGTAGCCTATGCATAGAAAAATCATTTACGCAAAAGCATCCTCTACACGACAAAATCCACTGCGTTATGAAAAACACTGTGTGACAACATCCTATTCATGACAAAATCCTATGCATGACAACCCATTGTGTGATGAAATCCACTGCACGACGAAATCCACTACGCAACAACATCCTATGCGCGATAGAATCCCATGCGCGAAATCCCACTGCACGATGAAATTCACTGCACGACATGCGAAAAAATCATATGCACGACATCATCCTATGCACGACGAAATCCATTGCCCGACGAAATCCACTATGCGATAGAATCCTTTGCGCGGTGAGGTGCTCTACGCACCACATAGCAAATTTTGTAGAACACAGTTGCAAATGGAAATGGAAATAATAAATGATAATCTACCTTTTGAAGTTGAACCTTGGAGATGTTAGATGATGCCAGCCATACAAACAATATGATTTCTAACAGGCATGACTTTGAAAATTGTTGACAAACCTCTAACCTTAGCTATGAATATCATGGTGCTAACAGTTGGCTCCAATGGGGATGCTATCCTCCCTGTGAGGTAGAAAATAACAGTAGACCAGACGCTTATCCATTGGGCTGCTCTCAAACTCAAATTTCCAACTGTAACTTGTAACCTCCATATGCTGAAAACCCAAAGTTGTATATGCTCCAAACTGGAATCTGAAACTAAGTTGAACGTGAAAACTGCAGATTGCCAAAGGAAATGCTCGTAGTATTGAGATTATTCGCACTCCTATCTACCCTAACTGCTAAAAAATATGTCAATCAAGTGAAGTAAAAATGCCAATGCAACCATGCAAGAACTTTATCCACTTTTTGTTTTCTTTGCACATGCTTGCTCCAAAGCCTGTTTACTGATAAGTCATTCAAAATTTTATCTATAAATTCAAATCTCAAAAAATTAAAAACATTGGCACTGTTTTCCACCTCCAACAAAACTGTAAATGGATCCTCCAGAACATACATAAAACGACAATCATTCTTTACCCCTTCCACTGCATCCTTGTTTTCATGTAATTCAACTTGTTGATTACCACAAAAGGCTAAAAAATATGTTGAGGCTGCTGGAAATAACAATCTTCTGAATCAAAAGACAATGCTGGCTGAAATGAAACCCCTAGTGGGAAGCAATCCATATCTAACACTGATGTTGATTGACCATCATATTTATTTCCAAGCTGGTAGTTGATCACATGCTACAAATATGAACTGAAATAACCTTCCATGTAATCAACAATAGGTTCATTAAAAGTATGAGAAGGTTGTTGGTCCTCTTCACTGATAAGAATTTTCTCATGTAAAACAATGTCACTGTGAATGCAGTTAGAATTCACTGCTTCCTCTGTTATCTCATGATTTACTTTCAACAATTCAAAGGAAGAAAAACATAATGGAAGACAGTTTTCATTTGCAATTCCACTGCTTTCTTCATAATTAACATCATGCCTGGATGATTTTTGATTTGAAACATTATAAACATTTTGCTTCAGTGATTCAAAAGAAGAAAAACACAATGGAAAGGTTCTTTCACCTGATTCAAAACCTTCATTTTCTTCACTAATTTCATATGCACATTTTTCAATTTCTTTGGATTGCTGAACATACTCATTTTCAGATTCATCTTCGACCAATGGCTGCAATTTTGAACTGACAAGACCTTCTACATAACAAGTAACAGGGTCATCAAACACGTGAGAATATTGTTGCAATTTCTTGTCAATTTTTTCCCATGAATCAGTGTGATTTTGCATCATCACACATTCCTCTGCCTCAGTGATGATATTTAAATTTTATTTCAACAATTTAAATGAAGCAAAGCATAAAGGTAAAGAATTTCCTTCAGTTGATTCAGTAATTTATTCATATTCTTCTTTGTAACTGTGATATGTAGGTTGATTGCTCTCATTACACTACTAAAAAGGAACATTTTCTGATAGAGAACATGCAGTTGGTTGTTCTATGAAGTCAAAATCATAATTATCATCATATTCATCATATAAATACAAATCAACAACATCTGCAATGTCATCTAACAAGAAAAATCTTGGGACATCAACCTGCTTTTCAACAAGATGATTTGCAAATTCATTTTCTTGACTATCTACAAATGAATACATAAAACAATCAACCCCATGCTTATCATGAGATGGATCAAAATCTAAATTAGCACCTTCTTTTTCAATAAGTAGAATATAATCCTTTTCAAAATCATCAACATTTAAAGCTTCAAGAGGACATATGATATTATTAAACCTCTTCTCAAGATTCAAATCAACTGTTCTTTGTTCATATTCATTGTCATGTTCTTTAGCATCCAACTCATCATTTCAAATCTGTTTACATGCTTGAATATTGTCTTCAACTTCATGAGAATTGTTGAACATATGCTACAAATACATAGACTTCCTCTCCATCAAAAGATAATATAAGTATGATTGAAAGGTTGTTACATAATGGAGCATGGTAACAACTTCAGAAGGTTGGAATTATTTAGGTAGTTTATAATAAAGACTAGAAAAGATCCTACTGAAATTTGATATGGTTTCATATTTCATTCTTCTCATGGCATAAAAATTTGAAAGGAGTAGATCCCATGACTTTCTCTCACCCCAAAACCTATTGAAAGCTTCCCTCAGTTCATCCCACGAGCTAATCGACTCAGGCTGCAAATGTTTGAACCATGCTTTGGAATCTCCTTATAAGGACTAAGAAAAGGCCCTCATAGACACATCATCATGTTCGATCTCAAAAAGGTCTACGAAATGCTCAAAGACCTTAATATGATTTTCAGTTGATTGTCCATCAAGATCTCCATCGAACCTAGGAAGATACTTATAATGTTTTAGAGGAAAGTCATGAAGGATGGAAGGAAATTTAAGAGGAATGTATCTTTCTTGAATTATTAAGGGTGTTGGATTAAGAACAGAAGGTACAAGCTCAACTTTGGTTTCATTAAGCTAACAAGAATGATTATTAACATCATATGGCTCAGAGGAAGGAGCTTGGTGAATATCGGTTATACAAGAAGGAGGTGTTAACTCCCAAAATGAAACCGTCCTTTCGGCCGAGTTTGGGTGGATATCATAGTTTTCAGTGGTAGCTTCAAGTCATTTTCAAGTTCTTCGGTTCAGAAAATTTTTGGTTTTTTAGTAGGTCTTAGGGAATAATCAAA
>ML787583.1:429311-469976 GCA_009831015.1 Picea engelmannii | reverse complement strand
GTTTATTTAACTATCTGATAAGCAACCTTTCCATTAAGCTATTGTGATATCCCATCGATCCATTTTGCTATAAAAATATTGAATTCCTAAGTTACCAGGCATACTTAGCATACAACCCTAAGTAGTTCCCTGGAGTGATAACAGGAGGTATACCTATAGTTTTCCATGGAGGATATACAAGGGTAGATCTCTCGGCTTCATTTGAATGCAGTAAGTGAATAAATATTCTTTTGAAGAACTCAAGAAAGGACAATAAGATATTGATAAAACAAAAAAGTACTTCTTGAACTAAAATTAATCTCGAGTGCCTTATTTTTCCATACTGCTCTTCCATTTTTCTGTTAACAAGTTTCATTCTCTAGTGGAGTCTTTGAATCGGATTTGAAGCTTGATTGGAGTCGCCGTGAAAAATTTAGCTCTAGATTCTTCTTCCAGTGAAATCACCTTCAACTGATTTTTTGATGTGTGGAGTCGCGAGAGAAGAAATATAGCCAACATGTGCCTAAATATTTGCTTCTCTCAAACCTCAAAAATCAACCATGTCGTTCTTTCCTAGGGAAAATTTTCAATTTCATCCCCAACAACGGTGCCAAAATGTTAGCACTCGGTAATTTCTTTGGGCTGTATCAAAAAAAGCCCCAAGGTAACTGTTTCAACCAACTTTAGATTGTATTCTGACGTATACAACCAAAGAGGGCTCTCTCATATGTCTAATGACTGGTAAGAACTCAAATATTTCATCAATAAATGCACAGAGGTCAGACTCTGCAATAGGAAAAGTTTATTTTTGTCTTAAAGGGTTGGTAAGACAAGCAAGAGAGAAAGTACCATTGGGCAATGGACTCAATTTAAGAAAATGATAGAAACAAATGACTTAGTGACTGAACTTGAGAGGATAAAGGCTAAATGAGAAACAGTCTTCAGTTAAAAATTGTTGTGTGTGGCAAGAGAAAAACACATGAAGCAACTCAGAGCACCACTAGGGATGAATTTAGAGTTAACTTAGAAGAAACTTAGTTTGGCTAAATGGTGCGAATCTAGAGCAATGCGCGGTGAATTCTAGATTTGAAATCATGTTCTGATTTAGATAGAAAAATACAGATATGAATATAAAGAACATAGGAAAGCACATACACAAAGAGAGAATACAATACATCAGACTGCTATCGTTAGAATCTTTTCATCAAATCTTTAGGACCTTTGCATTAAGTTTCAGTCGAATTCAGAGCTACATTCAATATTAATTGTCTACACTATTTTTTCCAACCAACCCCGTTTACTTGAAAATGATCCCCATATATAGAAACATAATTTCACTCTTGGCTGCTATGTTTGAACTACTTCCTCCTAGAATCATGGATCTGTTTTCTTTGAAAGAGAACAATAACTTCAATGGATTCACTAAAAATAGAAAACTCGACTTTGCCAAATCATAATCGTAACTAAAATATTCTTTACAATCATTGATCATGATCATAATTCAACCATACTATTTTGATGAGTCATCATGTGCACTTCTGGACACTCTGTCACCCTTACACAACAAGTCTACTACACAACAGGATCCTGCAACAAAAAACGTAGCGGATTGTGCAACAAACTGGGAAAATAGGCGTTAAAGATGACATCATATATCACTAATAAAAAACTATTTTTCAAAACTGAGAGAGGTTTGTGTAGCTAAGATCGTTACAAATAAAAATGTCTCTCGATTTCTTGAAATTCATCTCTAGTTGGCTAGAATACATGTCGCAAAAACATGTCTCACACAAAAAATCATTAAAAATGAAAAATAGGGCTCAAATATTCCTTCAAATCTCCCAAAACATGAAACGTTTTTCAAATATGAGAGAGGTTTTTATTATTTGGTTTGTCCTAAACAAAAACCTCTCGAGGATTTTCAAAATTCCTCACGAGTTGATCAGAACGTGATCTTGAAGTTGACCACTAAACCAGTCATTTGCGCAACACGATTTGTAGCTTGTGCACATGAAAATCCTCTACACAAAAACATCCTTTGTGCGACAAAATACACTGCATGAAAAAATCCACTATGCGAAAACATATTATGTGTGACAACTTATTGTGCGATGAAATCCACTGCATGATGAAATCCCTTGCACGACGAAATCCACTACGTGATGAAATCCACTATGCGACAACATCCTATGCACAACAACCCACTTTGCAATGAAATCCACCACCCAAAAAAATACACTATGCAAAAACATCCTATGCGCGACATCCCACTGTGCGACAAAATCCACTGCGCAACATAATCCTTTGTGTGGTGAAGTGCTCTGCGCAACACATAGCAAATTTTGCAACGCGTAGTTGCAAATGGAAATGGAAATAATAAATGATAAGCTTCCTTTTGAAACTAACCCTTGGAGATTTTATATGATGCTAGGCATAAAAAAAATATGGGTGCTAACAGGCATGAATTTGCAAATTGTTGACAAACCTCTAACCTTAGCTATGAAAATCATGGTGATAACAAGAACAATTTCCACATAATTCTCTTAACAACCATTTCCAATTCTATTATAGTTCTGGTAGCATAGGATCTCCCGACAACCTTTGGGAAGAATGAATGGAAAACATCCTCCTCAACAACCAAAATTCAAGGATTATATTTTCATGCTCCCAACTCACCACTTGTCTTCCTAAGAAGCTCATGTAGTTCACCTGAAAACTCACTCCAAAGTAATAAAGGATAAGAGATAAAGAACTTAGGATAATATGAGATAAAGGATTTGGGATTAGGAATAAAATATTATTATTTACTTTATCCCCCCTTGATCCCATAATCCCCCTTTCATTCCTCTCTCATGGAATCATATCCCCCCATGTTTTTTCCTTCTCTGTCTTCATCTAGTGATGTATTTTTATTATTAACCTTCAATGTAAAATATTTACATAGTACACCACTTGGCCCTCCACCATTCATCTTATACACATTTATACATTGCTAATTTGGGTATAAAAATTGGGACGTTACATTCCCCGCCTCCCCCTCCCCCACCCACATTTTAATGCAACAATTATCTTATTCATAGGAGTTGTAAAATCCACAATATAAGCATGTATTAAAAAATAACATGTATGCAATTTTAATTCAATGCTTATCTATATAGATATTTCTTTACTTTCCAAAGTTTCCATGGGAAATAATTTATCTCAATATTCCTGACACACCCTCATTTCAACTGTTATGCCACATGCAATTTTCACAAAATTTTCATGTAAGGTCCTTCTTCCATGCTGCACTCACACCTCTAGACTCAGAAATCCCCTTCTTTTCTAAAAATTCATTAAGGTGATCTATATTGCTAAGGTTTTCATGTGCAAGGATAGTGATAACTTACTGCCAAAAATCCACTGACAATAGTTAGTCCATAACTTGTGGAAACCACTGGGTCTCGGTGTCATCTCAATGGTATTCTTCCCGAGTTTTCCATATTTTAGTAGTCATCATTTTCCATAACTTTTCTCCTCTTGTTTTTCCTGAGTCTGTACTTAAGGCTTAGAAGTATAGTGTCAAGGCATCTGAAAGTGGGTAAAAGATGGGGAAGAGAGAAATGTCAACCTTCGGCAAAGGAAACTAGGGAATATTTCTACGTTGACACTTTCTAGCTTCCAACTATTCCTAGATAGTTATATCTTGTTCAATGGCTTCCCATGAACGTTCAAGTTTGACCCGATTAGTAGCTATTTTAAGAATAGTGTTGAAAAGATTCAAGGCAATGTGCGTTTGGTTTGATAATCCGGGTTCGATATTGGGCTGTGTTGGTACAGGGACAGTCATGGAGGAACAGTAAAAGTGTGAAAAAACTTAAGAGAGAGAGAGATTAAGTGCTATCTCAATTTGGTTGTATAAAAGAGAATTTACGGTTTTAGGAATAAAATAGGGATGCAAATCAAAGGCTCTTTCCCATAACTGTATTATATTTTAATAAAAGGTGTGAAGTGGGAGAAAAACATTTAGCTGTCTATAGTGTAAGGCTCCTATCAAGGGAGAATCTCACATATAAACAGAAGAGGAAAATTGTAAGGAAATAACCGATGTAGCAGAGAATATGTGTAGAATTCTAAAAATGTAGACTGGTCTTACACCCGCTGATAGCTGGTACAGAGGAAAAATAGTAAACAATTATAGAAAACGCAAAATTCATTCGCTATAGTAGTGGTCGTACTAAATTATAATGAAGCACATCAATTAGGAATATGAAATGAAACGAAATATGAGATACAAAGAAACAAACTTGTAACACAGTCGTGACAGAATTGAGAATCTTCAGATTTGCTTGTATTAACTCTCAAATGTAAAAAACTCTGTTACAATCGACACAAAAAGGTCCAGCCCTGTATATTTCTTTCTATGGTATATTTATACAATTTTACAAATAAGATAGAATCTCAATAGTCACAAAATTTCGGTTATGATAGGGAGGAGAGAAATCGCTCCATTTCTCCTTCTCTGTCTTCACTTGGTGCCAGACGTTTGTCGTCACGCAGGCTCGGTACAGGAGACACATATTTCAACCAGTTGAGATATTAGCCGCGACAGTTCTGCTTGACAGCTGGCTTCAAAGAAGTAACATTCTCATGCTAACTACTACAGCCTATATTCCATCTGTCCATCTATGATGTCGATAGCGCATAATCACGCATTGGATTTAATCATGCATTTATCCACTTGGACTATGTCCACCATAGTCATCTTAGAGATATCGACCGAATCTCTTTCTTCCTTTTCCTTCAGATCAAGCAAGATTTTTTCCACATTCATTTGCATCAACGTCTTGGCACTGCCTCTGCTTTCAATGCCCAGCAGCTCGCCGTCTATGGAATTAAAGGCCTCCTCTAAGGAATTGGTTATCTTTTGGGCTTGTTGCTTGCCTTCGACGATATTATGCTCCCATTAATTTAATAGAATGTTTCCTCTGCTTTGCTCTAAAATGGTGAACCTGGGAGTACCTGCCGAAACCCTGTTGTTCATGGCTATCACAACCTCCTGGAAGGCGACCCGAGCCACTCCGACATCCCTCTCTCTAGCAGATAAGTTCTCAGAAACTTGATTGACCAACAGATAGTTGTCCCGGATCGCTTCCACCTTGGTGAGAAAATTTCTCTGTGCCGCAGAGACTCTGCTCCGAATCTCGATCGCCTGGGATTTGAACATCCCAATATCTATCATTCTGTCCTCGGTGATCTCCACCCTAGCCTGCAGCTATTCGATCCAATCCCTTTGCTGGCTAGCTTGCATCCAACCATCCCAAACCACCAGTTGTGCTTGCTCGAGCTTAGTTTTGAGCATCTCTATCTCGTTCTTATCGGCCAACCTGGCCTGCTCTATTCCTACGCTCGCCTGGTCTTTAGCAGTCTCTATTGTTGTGGACAATCTGGCTTCAAGGGTCTTAATGAGGCGATCTTTTCTTTTAAGTTGGTTTTTCAAGAGCCCGACTGAAAATTGATTTGCCGAGGCATATGCTCCTAGTGTCCCTACTATTTCAGTGGTGAATTGCTCATTCTTTTTTTCTTTTACCTCAGTTATAACTTTATACTTCTTGGCAGTTGAATCTCCTTCCTGGTAGAATTCCCTTTTTACCACTGCCTTTCTCTTCTTATCGAAGAAAAACTCATTAAGAGGGAGTTCTTCTACCCTTATGGGCCTCAATTCTTCATTGAATATCCAACCCACGTCAATATTTCCTTGCACCAACTGCAAGGGGGTAACTGATGTGATGGGTTCCCCGATCTGTTTCATGGATTTTCTCGGAGTAGCGACCAGACTTTGTTTCTTTGGCGGGTTGGGAGTCTTTATTTCTACTTCCGGACTCTGTTTCTTCGGCGGGTCTGGAGTCTTTTTCTCTGCTTCCGAACTCTTCATTTTCTCCCCCTTGTCTTGGTGTTTTCCTTGGTCAAGAGTCGTGTCCTTAGAACCTTCGGTATCCTTATGTTTCGCCTCCGACGTACTCGGGCCCTCACCTCGCAACACTGCGGGAAGACAACTATGTCGATGTTCCTGGAACTTCAGAACATCGGTTCTTTCCTCTAGTGCCAAGGATTGTATCCGGGCTAGAATCTCCTCATAGGACCTTGCTCCTCAGAAAATGTCATCCGAGGGTGAATTCTCATGCTCAAATATCTTGAGCCCGCAATTTACCAAATGGTTGCTCACGACCCTCTGCGGATCGTGCTTCTTGTATTCGATGGAGACCAAATTTAGGTCTTCCAGGACTGCGGCCTCAAATTTGGCATGCCTAAAATTTAATAAAGAATAAGAATTCAAATGAACAGGAAAAGACGACCATACCTTCTTTCAGTACCCTTTAATTTCCTTGCTTACACCGCCAATTACCATTTGTCGGGCAACCTCGCGACACGCTAGCTTGTCGGGAATGAAAAATGGCAGTGCATGCGGGGGAACAGAAGCCCCAAAAACTCTGAGATATGAAAATTCTGCTTCTACATACCACTCTGCTATGCTGCTCATATTTGTTACTATGCTTTCCGAGATCCAGGGTGGCGAGTGACCAAAAATGGCGACATGCAGGGGAACCATCACCCAGTTAAAAATTTCATATGAAAAATTTTCCGCTTTGTTTTCCCATAGTTTTTCATGATATACATGTATGGGTTTGTCTTCGGCTGGAGTCCAACTCCAGCTCATTAATGGAAATGGTGTCATAGAACAAATTGCGTCCATAATATATGTGGACATGAAGAATGAAGACAACTTCCCATTCTCTTTCTGCTCTCGATACTCTGTGACCCAATTGGTCAAGCTATCTGAAAGCATCTTTGCCCAGTTAAAGGAACTGCCTTTGGCGACCTGAAACATTAGAGGCACCCACGCAAAGAAAAAGTGCGATGTGTCCTCTTTCCCATATAAACGACATGTCATTATGGCCACATATTTGTACTGCGGTTCTAAAGAAGCGATTGAATATATGTTGTGGCTATCAGCTCTGAACTTCACGGTGTTCGAAACCCAATCCTTTATCAAACTGGACATGGTTTTATCATACTGTATGCGTTCCCTCTCCTTGAACTCGTCCAAAAACTCAGCGCCATATATGTGGTCGGACGTCGTGGGTAGCTTATACATGGATTGCATATGTTCCAGCCTGAAACTCCTGATGGTGACTTTTTGCTCGTTCATGATAGTCCTAGTCGATATGTCCACATGATCCAATGCCCATCGGACCATGTCATAATATGGAAGAAACTGTGGCCTGGATATTACTCTGTGCATTCTAGATTGGACAACTATTTTGTACTTGGTGGTTATATCATCTCTTTCATTGCCATCGGAGTCGTCAGAATAATCCACCAGTTCTGATTGCAGAATATCTGAAACATATGACCAGTTAGGGACCGAGTTGATACTTCAGGCCGAAGTATCAGAGACATTGTCTGATCCTTGTCCCGAAGCCTCAACATTCACCTTTGATGCTTTTCGCGGAGCCATGGCTGAAGCTTGCATTTTATCTCTTCTGTGATAGAACTGCGTATACATACAGAAGTCAGTTTACTCAGATATAATATGCTATGCGTAATATGAAATGCATTTGTTATAATAAACCACAATTCTTATATATATTTGAAAACTCGGTACCTTTCAGAACAAGCCTGTCAAATCATATTTAGAAATAAATTTTGCCGTAAAAATCCGATCTTATATTCATAGATTTACCCGATTTCCTCATTAATGTCATAAATTTTGGCGGTTTCAAAATCTCAGTTGGCCTATGGAGGAAAAAGGCTACCTCATGAATCATGCAGACATCAAAGTGCGGGATATTCATTGATTCAGCTTAATTAACCCGGTTTTACCACTGTTAACAATGTTTCAATACTCGTTATATCAGGGATTCTGTTTTAACACTTTGAATTTCTAACATTCAAGACTGCGAAGATCGATTTGATTAATAAAAAGGTAATCGTGATTTGGGGCTTGATTAATTTTATAATTATTATATTTTCCATATCATGACTCAGAGCTTCGAAGATAAGTTCCTAGGAGAATTATATGCCGAGTTGCGAAACCGCGAGATCACGACAACATGACTTAATTAAAAAGGAAGATAATCTTGGATAAAACGATCAATTAATTACGTTATAACTGCATCGTAATTTCGCGAGTCGGGGTTTACACAGTGAAATTTTTGAAAAGGACAACGCCGAGTGGCGAAATGCCGAGAGGATCTCTTACCATGGTTTATCTTTTACCCTTAACCTTGACATGAGTTACTCAAATAAGGACCTCGTGTTCTCGGTTATCGAGGCTATGACAATAAATTTTAGGGTTTGGCAAATGACGAGGCGTGAAACCCCGATGACGTTCAATCACGAGTTAGGAAAAACTTTACCCTCGTTATTGTCTTGAGTGAAAAGTTAAAATGATTTCTCCATTTCGTGACTCGGTATGTGTGAATTACATGAGTTATAGTATCCGACCTACGAGATCTCAAAGTAGAACAAAAGAGGAAACATTTTTACGAAAGGTATGACTTGTTTCGAGAGTACAATAATGATCGTTTCTCATGTGATAAAGCTTCAGAGATATTGATATCTCAGAGGGGAAAATGAAAACCATTTTTTAGATTTAAAGCTTTAAAAATGAAATTTGTGATGGGCTAGAAAAACAGAAGCGGCTCCAACATAGGCTCCAACTAGGGATCCTGCCTTCCTATGAGGCGGGAAGAACAGTAGACCATGTGCCAATATTGGGTAAATGGAGTCAAAATCTCAATCAGGCGAACAAGTTCCTGAGAAGAGGGTATCGAAGGGGGAAAAAGATTTCGTTCTTTACCTTGGAAAGATTTTACAAAATCAGATATTCTTTTTAAACATAGTTGTAGTTCCTTTCACAATTTTCCCTTTCCCACTACTAAATTTAGGTGTGTTTTAAGACAATTGAAATAGTCCTAGGAGACCCAACAGATCTTGCGGCAATCGGCTTGCACCAAAAGAATAAGATTATATTTTTTTATTGGGGAGTCCCGTTTGAATTTGGGATGTGGATCAGGTTTTAAAAATAATTGGTTACCAGAGTAGAGTGATATTCATGTATAATAGCCTTACAGATATCTCAGATATTGCTTTACTACCAGCAAGCCTATTCAGTACCCCGGTGAAGTTATCTGACCCCTTTTACTGAATTTCCTTTCACCACTTCAGAATATATTCGTGCATTTAAATGTTGAGACGAGGGCAATCATTTATGAATTTCCTTTCATCATCCCTTGGACTAGGTGGGGCCAATCATTTTTGAATTTCCTTTCACCACCTGTCTTATAATTTACTTTTCAGAACGCGAAGATGGGGGCAATCAGTTTGTATCAGGGCTGATATCTGTGTAATATTTTGTATTATAGGCCTGCCAACTTACTTTGATTACTCGGTACCAACCTTCCCTTGACCTTCACAACATCTTCATTCTTAGGGAGAAAAAGGAAAATAGCTTTTTAAGGGCATTCCACTTGAGAAAGCTTCAATCCTCTTATGCCGTTGAAAAACCTAGGAAAGTTAGGATCACTCTAAACGTTCCTTCACTAAGCAGGGAATCGAGTAGATGTGAAGGCCCACATTCTTTCCACAATCTGCTTTGCAGCTCATGAGGTTGGAACGAAAATGTTTTATCCCTCCGTATATGAGACAGAAAGATGGTGACTTTATAAAAGGTAAGCCCTAAAATAGAAAGGATGCCAGGTAGTGATTCACTGACTGGAAATACAGAGGTCAAACAAATCAAAACTGATTTTTCTAGATTTTTCGGGGATAATTTACTTTGACTGACCTTTTTAGATTTGGCGAATTCACTTAAATCGTCTTACATTTTTTTAAATATTATCAAACCAAGAAACAACTCTGTTATCTATCAGTTTAGCTGATATTGCAGTTTGAATGGCATTACCTCGGTTTTTCTTTAATAGTCTTTAATAACATGTCTTTTGAGAAATTGTGTTTTACCTTTTCCTTTCACTTTCTTTGTGTAGTATGAAACTACTTTAGGTATCACCTGATTATGCCGATTTATTTCTGACAGTGACTTTTAGATTACTTTTCCTGCTTGTTTCGTATGTAGCTGGAATCCTGTAAAAATCAAAATACGAATCTTATTTGAAATGTGTCGAAAGTTCATGAACGAAAAAAGAAAATCAAAAGAAATGTTTAAATGAAAATACATATATATACACAAAATTTTATTTTATTTTTTATTTTATTTTTATTTTTTATTGAATCCGACGACTGTTATGTCATGTAATGCTTTAGATACCGCCTGTTGACAGGGGCATTGAGGACTTCTCCGTCTATATTTTCCAGTAGGAAAGAATTTTTTCCTTCCGGAGCTGAGACCCTGAATGGTCCATACCAGAGGTGGTCAAATTTACTATGCTTTGTTGCTTCCTCCTTTCTTGCATCCCATCTTAGCACTAAATCACCTGGAAGGAATTGTCTATCCTTTTCTTTGTGGTCAAACAATTCTTTCATGTCATCTTGGTACTTCTGCATCTTTTCATGAACTTCGACTCTATGTTGTTGAACCTCAATCAACTGATTTATTCTCCTGGTTACATGATTGGGTTCCTCATTTTGATCCCACCATAACTTCATCACTGGTAGTGCTAGGTTTATAGGTAGAACAACATCTGTCCCATAGACCATTTGAAAAGGCAAAATGCCGATAGACCTTTTAGTGTTGATGTGGTTTGCCCATAATGCGTATTTTAAGTGCACATGCCATGACCTTTTATTTTCATCCAATACTTTCTTGATTATATTTACTAGGCTCTTGTTAGATGACTCGGCCAATTTGTTCCCCTGGGGGTAATATGTTGTGGAATGGCCAAGAATGATGTTATACTTTTGACAGAAGTTGATCATAGCCATAGATTTAAAGTCCTAGGCATTGTTAATAACTATCTTTTGGGGACAACCGAATCTTGACAAAATATTGTCTTCCAAGAAATCGATTACCACCGCGTCTATTTCCCTCTTGGTTGGAATGGCTTCCACCCACTTAGTAAAATAATCTGTAGCTGTTAAGATCCACTTATGTTGAGCACTGGAATGGGGATTAATTTCTCCTATGAAGTCTAGACCCCATTGCTGAAATGGAGCCTCAGCTTTGACTGGAACTAGAGGCAGTGATGAGAGCTTCTGTTTACCTGCGAATAGTTGACAAGGGTTGTAGGCACACACTTTAGCATTGACGTCCGAAAAGAGTTTAGGCCAGTAGTACCCAGCCCTCAAGATCTTGTAAGTTGTAGCTCTCCATGCGTGATGCCCCCCACAGACTCTCTCATGAAATTCATCTATAACCTGCTGAGTTTCCGATTCAACTAAACATATTAACAGGACACTGAGTGGATCCTTCCAATATAGCTGACTTTTGGTGATACAATATTTAACTGCATGGAGTTTTAAAGTTCTATCTTTGGATGGTGATAGTTCATTTGGGCATTTTAGAGATAGCAGGTATTACACTATGTATCTGTACCAGCTCGATGATAAGAACTTCTCTTCGATCTTGTTTGGATTTGTTTCTTCATTCATCTCATTTAGGTGTGTGTCTTCATCGCTTTCCTGCAGGCAATTGATATCAAGGGCTCTGAAATTTGACTCCCCTAAGAGTTTGTCTAGGCCTTACCCTTTTATCAATTTGCTCGGTTTAACTTCCAGGTCGAACTCTTGGATTTTAGCGAGCCATTGCCCTCTTTTTTCGTCACTATCTGGTTGAACCAATATATCTTTCACAGAACTGGTAGGCATGTATGCGTTTATCTTTGAATGTAGTACATAAGTTATAAATTCCTTTAGTGCTTTTACCATTGCGTACGCCTATTTTTCTATTATGTCATACTTCAGTTTTGCGTCTCTAAGGATCTTGCTAAAAAACGTGATCGGTTGTTTGAATCCTTCTTCATTCTTCTATAGGAGCACCACGGCTATAGTATGTTCAGAGGCAAATGAGAAAATAAGAAAATCTTTTAGATAGTCTAGGCTTGCTAACACAGGTGCCTCGCTTATGACTTTTTTAATATGCGTGAACGATGCTCTGGCCTCGGTTGTCCAATTTACTCCATTGTCTTTCTTCAACATCCCTGTGATCAATTTGACAATCTCAGCGAAATTGGGAATAAACCTTCATAAAAAATTTATTCTTCCTAAGAAAGATTGAATCTCTTTTACATTTCTGGGAATACTTATAGTATCTATTGCTTCAATCCTCTTAGGATCAATTCTGATTCCATCCCTAGATATGATATGGCCCAAAATATTACCTTCTTGCAAAGAGAAATGTGATTTCTTTGGATTCAAAGATAGACCAAACCTGTGGCATTTTTCGAAAGTCTGTTTAAGATGGATCAAGTGTTCTTCATTGGTTTTAGAGAAAACTGTCAAATCATCGAGGTAAATGACTATGAACTTGTCCCTTTCTCCTATGAAAGCGATGTCCATAGCGTGCTGGAATGTAGCCCCTGCATTCATCAAACCAAAAGGCATTTTGTCATACATGAACGTACCCCATGGTGTGGTGAAAGCAGTTTTTTCTTTGTCTTGTTCATTCATGGCGATTTGATTATAACCAGAGAACCCATCTATCATAGACATTCGGTTTGCTCCAACTACTTTTTCTAGCACATGGTCCATTTTGGGAAGAAGATAATTGTCCTTGAGAGACGACTTATTTAAGTTTCGGAAATCCACACACAGTCTGATTTCTCCATTTTTTTTCCTGACCGGGACCAGGTTTCCTACCCAGTCCGAGTATCTCATAGGTACGATTATTTTCGCATCTAAAAGTTTCTTAACTTCCTTTTCGATCATGGGTAACAAAATGGGGTTAATCTGCCTAATCTTTTGCCTAAACAGTTTGACCCCAGGATTCAAAGGTATCTTGTGATCAATTATGGAAGTGTCATATGTTCTTAACTCGTCATAAGACTAGGCGAAAACATCCTTATAATGTCTGAGTAGGTTTTTATACTTACCTTTTACTTCGGGAGGGAGGAACTTGGATATTTTTACCACCCTGGATTCTTTTTCAGTTCCTATATCACAGTCCTCCACTTCTTCTGGTTGGGGCTGTAAAGTGGATTTTACCGGTACGTCATTCTGATCAAAAAGTCTTTCTAAAGGAATCAATCCTTTCGGAATCTGGTTTCTTTTGAGGACCAGCATACGATGATCCACAATTTTTTCTCAGAAGGTTTCGGGATCTTCCCTTTCTTGCATGATCCACATCAGGTCATTTTGATTTTCTTGGTCTGCATGAGTTTCGAAGAACTCACCCACTGCTACAACAAATTTCTTAATTTGTTCATCATCTTCAAAGACCTGCCACTATCGGATATTGTCTGGTATAGAGTGTTTTTATCTGATTTCAATGTGATACTTCAATTTGAAAGTCGTGGAAGGAGAGAAGGTTGAAGCTGCTTTTTCCAATACATCAACATGTAAATTCTCTGTGCGAGGGATAAAGTGGACATTTACTGATGAGAAAAAGTTTTCCATGAGATCCCAAGAACAATTTTTATATATTCTTAATATGGCATGCTTGGCTAGGTACTGTCGGTTTATTTGTTTGACTATTAAATCGGCATCACCATATACCTCCAAGTTACTTATATTTAGCTTCTTGGTAGCCTCTAGTCCTAAGATCAATGCTTCATATTCTCATACATTGTTAGTGTAATCTATGTCCCACTGCAGTTGGTAGGAGAAAGGAACAATGAACTTACCTTCAAGAGCCACTAAAAGCACTCCTGCACCTGCCCCTTCAAAAGATAAAGCACCGTCAAAATACATTTTCCAAACCCCGGTGTTACACAGATCCTCTATCATGTGACTTGACTCTTCTCTCTCTATATCGATTTCCATCGGACAACCATCCAAACCATCATCAAAAGACAAGATGCAATTTCCCAGATCTTGGTCTGCGATGTAAATAGGGAAATTGATTGGGTTTTGAGGGTCACTCACTGTATATGATAATCTCGTTTCTCTGTACAACCGAGTGAACTGACCACCGAACACAGGAATTGTGGAAAACGTCATGTCCAATTGAAGAGAACCCCCCAACTTGGCTCCCCATGACCTAGATAACAACATGCCATACTTAGGGGGAATATCTGCGATAACCACATCCATCAGGATACACTTAACCGGGACCTATGCCAGGGTAACTACCAAATATTTTATCATCCCCATACACTTAACCCTTATTGAGTCAAAAGAATACATATTTCCATAAGGTCTTGTGATATGGAGACCCAACTTGTCCATTATAATCTTAGGCATAAC
Organism: Picea engelmannii; assembly: GCA_009831015.1. Lineage (NCBI taxonomy): Eukaryota > Viridiplantae > Streptophyta > Pinopsida > Pinales > Pinaceae > Picea > Picea engelmannii. The sequence continues at coordinate 455,657 of ML787583.1, read as the reverse complement.
GTTATGGGAGGCTCCAGAGTCTAACATACAATTATGTCGCAACTGATCATACACATTCAAAGTGATATAAAAGGGAGCAATGGTGTCTTTGGCCCCTTCGAAATGGGGACCAAAGGTGATGTTAGGTTTTTCATCTTCCAAGTTTAAAACATCAGACTAGATTTCTAGCTCAGAGACACCCATCGCTTTGGTAATTTTCTTCCGATAAATGGGGTTTTTAGCTAATTCTACCAAAGGGATTGGTATCTTAATTTTATTTATCTCATTTTCAAAACTGAAAACTCCGCTCACCTTGTCTATTTCTTTGGTTGAGACTTCTGAATCCTTCCCTTCCGACTTATTTGTCTGGACCTCTTTATCACTCATGGTCCTGGTTGAAGACGTAACTTTATTTACTGGTTCGGTTCCTTGTGCTTGGGTTTCAACTTTTTCCACTTCGGACTCTTGTGTGCTTACTACTTTAGTTTTGTTGTTGGGTAATAAGGTCTCTTCTGAAGGAGGCTCATAAGCTTGACCTCTTTGGAGGATTTTCTTGGGTTGATTCGTTGAGGTGGGCTTACTCTTAGATCTTAAGTTGTACTTTGGTTGAAACTCAGCCATTATCATCTCAATTTTTGGTTGAGATCCACAGAGATCAGTGTGATCACCTTCTTCACCCTCATTCAATGGTTATGGCGTGTTTAGAGATTTTTCAAGGTCTTCACAAGTCAGATATGGTTGAGTGCAATCATCACCGAAGTTCGTGACATCATTATCCGAATCTCCGAAGTCTTGAAAATAATTTGCTCCTATAAAATTTTCATTCTTTAAGGGAGCTTGTATTTTTTGATCTTCATTTTTTATTTGTCTTTGTTGGTTCGGGGGGTTGGGGTTCCTCTTGAAATCCATTTTTGGGAAAGAGTCAGCTTTGGCTTGTTCGAGCTCCATTCTGGATATTTTATTTGACAGTTCTTTGATCACTCTGGCCATATCGTCCACCCTATCCTCTGTGGATCTATTAGACCCTGAAGGACCTGCCTTTTCTCTAAAGCATTTGATCTCTCAATTTCCGGTTTCTAATTTAGATTTAAGCTTACCCAAAGCCATCATATTAGAATCTATTTCTACCGCATCGTCCTGCATTCGGTTTAGGGTGGCTCCCCTTCTTTCTCGCAGAAGGAGTGAAAAATCCAGATCGAAAGCTCCGGCGAAGGTCACTTTGGCTGCGGGCTGGGACGGTTTAACCTCGGTTGGGATTTTATTGTACAGTTTGTTGAATCTTTGAATAAATTCCATGACTGTTTCTGAGTTCTTTTTCCTTAAAGACCCAAATTCTGTTAAATAATATAGATGGTCTTTTCTCTTGCCCCATTGTCTGAGGAAAGCATCTTCCAAAGCGTCATAAGACAAGATAGATGCTGCAGGTAGGCTCCGAAACCAAGTTCGGACCTGACCTTTGAAGGTTTGGACAAGAAGTCTCGAGTATACATCCTCATGTTCTATACCTAGGATATCGGCAAATTGATCGAAGAAATTAATATGTTCAGCCGCGGTCAGATCCCCTTCCCTGGTGAATTTAGGTAATTTTTTTATGTAATTCTCGGGAAGGTTGTGTAGAGGGATGAGCAATACTAAGGGAGCATATCTGGCTACAACTTTCACGAAAAATCTGGGAGGGGGGGAAGGCCCTTGGCATCCAACTCCTCCTAGAGGGGCTCCTCCCCCTCCTCCTCCGATAAACCCTCAACCTCCTCCTACAAACCCTCCACCTCCTCCTCCGGCAGCTACCATTTTTATTTGTGGAAAGTTATAAAGGGGGTTTTGGAAAATTAAAAGTGACTCTTTGTTTTCTTCACAAAGAGGAAAATCCGACAAGGGAAGATAAGGAACGCGAGGACTCGGTTCCTTAGATTTGCAAGAGGCGAAATCAGGAGAACCAACGGGTGTGGAAACTGAGTGTGTAACACACTCTTCAGACTTTGGTGAAGTCGAGAAATTCAACTAAAGGAAAGATGGTATGTCAAAAGCCGAGGAACTTTCAAGAGGGCCCTTTCCTTTGTGTACTAAGGGGATTGTCGGACAAATCTCACTCCTAACCTTGGAGCAGCTTGACGTTGAATCTTTAGCATCAAAGAGAGGACTGAGCGAATTTGAGGGTTCAGAAAGACTCTTAGTCTTCAGTGACAAGGTTTTAAGTTTGTAAACTGCAGCGGTTGGCTTAAGAGAGCCTCTCGCCTTTAGAATTTTTTCGAGATCGGTAATGGGCGTAATCTGGTTACCATCTAGGTTTTGTCTGGTATTCCTTCAACTAGATGCCAGTTTATTACTTGTGGAGTCACCAAGTGAAAGATTAAAATCCCTAAAAGGTGTGTACTCTTTGTTCACTATCAAAGGGTAACACTTTCAACGAAAAAAAAATGTCGTTTTCCCAGGGAAAGTGATCTCGTAACTTCGGTCCCCGACAACGGCACTAGAAAGATGTTGTTCCTGAGGCTATAATTAAGGCTTAGAATTACAGTGTCAAGGCATCCGAAAGTGGGTAAAAGATGGGGAAGAGAGAAACGTCAACCTTCGGAAAAGGAAACTAGGGAAGATTTCTATGTTGACGTTGTCTGGCTTCCAACTGTTCCTGGATAGTTATATCTTGTTCAATGGCTGCCCATGATTGTTCAAGTTCGACCCAGTTAGTAGTTGTTTTAAGAATAGTGTCGAAAAGGTTCAAGGCAATGTGCGTTTGGTTTGATAATTTGGGTTCGATATTGGGCTATGTTGGTACAGGACAGTCATGGAGCAACAGTAAAAGTGTGAAAAAACTTCAGAGAGAGATTAAGTGTTGTCTCAATTTGGTCGTATAAAAGAGAATTTACGTTTTTAGGAATAAAATAGGGATGCAAATCAAAGGCTCTTTCCCGTAACTATATTATATTTTAATAAAAGGTGTGAGGTGGGAGAAAAACATTTAGTTGTCTATAGTGTAAGGCTCCTATCAAGGGATAATCTCACGTATAAACAGAAGAGGAAAATTGTAAGGAAATAACCGATGTAGTAGAGAATATGTGTAGAATTCTGAAAATGTAGACTGGTCTTACACCCGCTGATAGCTGGTACAGAGGAAAAACAGTAAACAATTATAGAAAACTCAAAATTCATTCACTATAGTAGTGGTCGTACTAAATTATAACGAAGCACATCAATTAGGAATATGAAATGAAACGAAATATGAGATACAAGGAAACAAACTTGTAACACAGTCGTGAGGGAATTGAGAATCTTCAGATTTGCTTGTATTAACTCTCAAATGTAAAAAACTATGTTACAATCGACACAAAAAGGTCCAGCCCTGTTTATTTCTTTCTCTGGTATATTTATACAATTTTACAAATAAGATAGAATCTCAATAGTCACAAAATTTTGGTTATGACAGGGAGGAGAGAAATCGCTCCATTTCTCCTTCTCTGTCTTCACTTGGTGCCAGACGTTTGTCGTTGCGCAGGCTCGGTACAGGCGACACATCTTTCAACCAGTTGAGATATTAGCCGCGACGATTCTTCTTGACAGCTAGCTTCAAAGAAGTAACATTCTCGTGCTAGCCGCTGCAGCCTGTCTTCCATCTGTCCATCTATGATGTCAATAGCGCATAATTGCGCCCTGGGTTTAATCATGCATTTATCCACTTGGACTATGTCCACCATAGTCATCTAAGAGATATCGGCCGAATCTCTTTCTTCCTTTTCCTTCAGATAAAGCGAGATTTTTTCCACATTCATTTGCATCAACTTCTCAGCACTGCCTCCACTATCAATGCCTAACAACTCGTCGTCTATGGAATTAAAGGCCTCCTCTAAGGAATTAGTTAGCTTTTGGGCTTGTTGCTTGCCTTCGGTGATGTTATGCTCCCATTCCTTTAATAGAATGTTTCCTTTGGTTTGCTCTGAAATGGTGAACCTGGGAGTACCTGTCGAAGCCCTGTTGTTCATGGCTATCACAGCCTCCTGGAAGGCGACCCAAGCTGCTCCAGAATCCCTCTCTCTGGCAGATGAGTTATTGGAAACCTGATTGACCAAGAGACAGCTGTCCCAGATCGCTTCCACCTTAGTGAGAAAATTTTGTTGTTCCGCAGAGACTCTGCTCCGAATCTCGATCGCCTGGGATTTGAACATCCCGATGTCTATCATTCTATTCTCGGTGATCTCCACCCTAGCCTGCAGCTATTCGATCAAATACCTCTGCTGGCTAGCTTGCATTCGACCATCCCAAACCACCAACTGTGCTTGCTCGAGCTTAGTTTTGAGCATCTCTATCTCGTTCTTAACGGCCAACCTGGCCTGATCTATTCCTACACTTGCTTGGTCTTTAGCAGTCTCTGTTGTTGTGGCCAATCTGGCTTCAAGCGTCTTAATGAGGCGATTTTTTCTTTTAAGTTGGTTTTTCAAGAGCCCGACTGAAAATTGATTTGCCAAGGCATATGCTCCTACTGTCCTTGCTATTTCAGTGGTGAATTGCTCATTCTTTTTGTCTTTTCCCTCTGTTATAACTTTATAATTCTTGGCAGTTGACTCTCCTTCCTGGTAGAATTCCCTTTTTACTACTTCCTTTCTCTTCTTATAGAAGAAAAACTCATTAGGAGGGAGTTCTTCTACCCTTATGGGCCTCAATTCTTCATTGAATATCCATCCCGCATCGATATTTCCTTGCGTCGAACTCAAGGGGGTAACTGATGTGATGGGTTCCCCGATTTGTTTCGTAGATTTTCCTAGAGTAGCGACCGGACTCTGTTTCTTTGGCGGGTCGAGAGTCTTTATTTATGCTTCCAGACTCTATTTCTTCGGCGGGTCTGGAGTCTTTTTCTCTACTTTCAGACTCTTCGTTTGCTCCCCCCTTGTCTTGGTGTTTTCCTTGGTTGGGAGTCACATCCTTAGAACATTCGGTATCCTTCTGTTTCACCTCCGACGTACTCGGGCCCTCACCTCGCAACACTGCGGGAAGACAACTACGTCAATGTTCCTAGAACTTTAGAACATAGACTCTTTCCTCTGGTGCTAAGGATTGTATCCGGGATAGAATCTCCTCATAGGACCTTGCTCCTTGGAAAATTTCATCCGAGAGTGAATTCTCATGCTCAAATCTCTTGAGCCCGCAATTTTCCAAATGGTTGCTCATGACCCTCTGCTGATCGTGCTTCTTGTATTCGATGGAGACTAAATTTAGGTCTTCCAGGGCTGTGGCCTTGGCTTTGGCATGCCCGAAATATAATAAAGAATGAGAATTCAAATGAATAGGAAAAGACGGCCATAACTTCTTCAAGTACCCTTTAAGTTCTTTGCTTACACCTCCAATTACCGTTTGCTGGGCAACCTCGCAACAAGCCAGCCTGTCAGGAACGAACAATGGCAGCGCATGCGGGGGAACATAAGCCCCAAAAACTCCGAGATATGAAAATTCTGCTTCTACATACCATTTTTCTATGCTTCTCATATTTGTTACTATGTTGTCCGAGATCCGGGGTGGCGGGTGACCAAAAATGGCAACATGCAGGGGCACCATCACTCAGTTAAAAATTTCATATCCAAATTTTTCCGCTTTGTTTTCCCATAGTTTTTCATGATATACATGTATGGGTTTGTCTTCGGTCGGAGTCCAACTCCAGCTCATTAATGGAAATGGTGTCATAGAAAAAATTGTGTCCATAATATATGTGAACATGAAGAATGAAGACGGCTTCCCATTCTCTTTCTACTCCCGATTGGTCAAGCTATCTGAAAGCATCTTTTCCCACTTAAAGGAACTGCCTTCGGCGACCCGAAACATTAGAGGCACCCACGCAAGGAAAAAGTGTGATGTGTCCTCTTTCCCATATAACTGACATGTCATCATGGCCACATATTTGTACTGTGGTTCTAAAGAAGCGATTGAATATATGCCATGGCTATCAGCTCTGAACTTTGCGGTGTTTGAAATCCAATCCTTTATCAAACTAGACATGGTTTTATCATACTGTACGCATTCCTTCTCCTTGAACTCATCCAAAAACTCAGCGCCATATATGTGGTCAGACGTCGCGGGTAGCTTATACATGGATTGCAGATGTTCCGGCCTGAAAGTCTCGATGGTGACTTTCTGCTCATTCATGATAGTCCTGGTCGGTATGTCCACATGATCCAATGCCCATCGGACCATGTCATAATATGGAAGAAACCATGGCCTGGCTGCTACTCTGTGCATTCCGGATTGGACAACTATTTTGTACTTGGTGGTTATATCATCTCTTTCGTTGCCGTCGGAGTCGTCAGAATAATCCACCAATTCTGATTGCAGAATATCTGAAACATATGACCAGTTAGGGACTGAGTTGATACTTCGGGGAGAAGTATCAAAGACATTGTCTGAGACTTGTCCCGAAACCTCAACATTCACCTTTGATGCTTTTCATGAAGCCATGGCTGAAGCTCGCATTTTAGCTCTTCTGCGATAGAACTGCGTATACATACAAGAAGTCAGTTTACTCAGATATAATATGCATTGCGTAATATGAAATGCATTTTTTATAATAAACCACAGCTCTTATATATATTTGAAAACTCGGTACCTTTCAGAACAAGTCTGTTAAATCATATTTAGAAATAAATTTTGCCGTAAAAATCCGATCTTATATTCATAGATTTACCCTATTTCCTCATTAATGTCATAAATTTTGGTGGTTTCAAAATATCAGTTGGCATATGGAGGAAAAAGGATACCTCGTGAATCGTGCAGACATCAAAGCGCGGGATATTCATTGATTCAGCTTAATTAACCTGGTTTTCCCATTGTTAACAATGTTTCAGTACTCGTTATATCGGGGATTTTGTTTTAACACTTTGAATTTCTAACCTCCGAGACTGTGAAGATCGATTTGATTAATAAAAAGGTAATCGTGATTTGGGGCTTGATTAATTTTATAATTATTATATTCTCCATATCACGACTCGGAGCTTCAAAGATAAAATCCTAGGAGAATTATATGTCGAGTTGTGAAACCGCGAGATCGCGGCAACATGACTTAATTAGAAAAGGAAGATAATATTGGATTAAATGATCAATTAATTACATTATAACCGCATTGTGATTTCACGAGTCGGGGTTTAGATGGTGAAATTTTTGAAAAGGACAACGCCGAGTGGAAAAATGCCGAGAGGATCTCTTACCATGGTTTAGCTTTTACCCTTAACCTTGACATGAGTTACTCAAATAAGGACCTCGTGTTCTCGGCTATCGGGGCTATGACAATAAATTTTAGGGTTTGGAGAACGCTGAGGCGTGAAACCCCGACGACATTCAATCATGAGTTAGGGAAAACTTTACCCTCATTACTGTCTTGAGTGAAAATTTAAAATGATTTCACCGTTTTGTGACTCGTGATGTGTGAATTACATGAGTTATAGTATCTTACCTGCGAGATCCCGAAGTAGAACAAAAGAGGAAACATTTTTATGAAAGGTATGACTTGTTTCGAGAGTAGAATAATCATCGTTTCTTGTGTGATAAAGCTTCAGAGATCTCAATATCTCAGAGGGGAAACTGAAAACCATTTTTTAGATTTAAAGCATTAAAAATGAAATTTGTGACGGGCTAGAAAAACAGAGGCGACTCCAACACCTCTAATAGATATTTCATGTAGTTCACCCAAGTATGACTAATTTGGTATGAAATCCTTTCATTTCCACATCACAACAACTTTTGAAATGATCTCAAATTTGATGATTTAGAAACAACTTCATCATTTTTGTTGTTTACATATTATTTTCAATGAAATATAAGTTAAGCATGTACTCACACAATGCATTCAAATAATGCATTCAAGCATATATAACACCATGCATGTGTTCATATTCACCACTTGCACACTTTCATAACTACTCATGCACACCTACTCAATGCATCCTTGCATTGATTCAAGAATTCCACATTCCTGTATCATACATTCCACCATGATGAGTTCGAAGGTCTATTAAATTCATTGACACATCATCCAACCACCTCCCCAATACTTTATTGACCATTTGTATAGCTTCCCATTTAGCTCAACATAACACCAATTATATACCCCTTCTATGCTAAATAGTCCCACGGGCATACTATAAGGAATTTCTATTCTTTACATAGAAATCCCTCGAGAACCCTTCCCCTCTATAGGTTATGTTTAGTGTTGGAAAGAGGGTTGCAGTCCAGGGTACCAATACAAGTAGGAAGATCATTGGACACTTGTGTAGAGCTATATCATTTCCATATCAAACCACATTATGGACTCACACATGTCTATCTCTGATGGAATTCAATTCCATATAGGATTATATCTCCTAATATACCTTGGTTATTACACATAACCAACACAACATGGCATGTCTTTTATTTCATATGAATGCATTAAAAAATTAAACAACATTTATATGTCCAAGGATTCCCTCCTTTACCACACAAAGTGGGATATCATTCCCATAAATAAATCCAATTAAAATAAACATATCAATCAATATATCAATCCTGACTAAAGGAATTCTTACCTAAATTCCCTTAAGCATTTATGCAACAAAAGCATACTAAATCCATACATGCATGGTTGCTAACAATTTATTGGATGCTACCTAACCAATTTGTGTTTTATAGGGGCTCACATACTCATTTCACCTACCTTTTGACCATAATTTTAACATCCCCATATTGGCCTTATAAGATTGAATTTCATATGCAACAACATAATCAACATCTCCATCCATGCTATCAAACGTTTCCTGGTTACATAACATCGTTAGCCTTATTTAATCATCATAACATCTTTATTGCATATATATCAATAGACTACTCCCAATCTATAAGCATGATATATATATATATATTCCCAAGCATTTTCATATGCACTTATAGAATATATATATGCATCAAGCATTAACTCTCAACATGCCTACTAGTGCATATGCATTCTAGCTACTAATATCATGCAATTCTAGAATTCCTATGTTTTAAAAGTATTAACTTCTAGTATCTCTTTCAACATTAAGAACTACATAAAAGTAGTAAAGAAAGAGTTAAGAAAATCCCTCTCATTATTATGACCACCTTATTGGACATGCTAATCTTTTGTTTCTACTACCAATTCCTCAGAAGCCTATAGCTTGATGTAGCATTTATCAACTTCTTTTGATATCTTTGGCTATCCACAAATCCCACTGAATTCTTGCAACATTATGTGCTCTCACTCTATGCATTGTTTCTCCTTTTTCTAAGAAATTCACAACAAATTTCAACTAGGCCACTTTACATTTCTAGCCATTATATCATATTAGTATTCCTTCAACATTTGCTTCCTTTTATGGGACACTATTTCACAACTTTACCTTGCTTGAACTTTCCAGCACTTCTACTGTTGTAACTTGAATTACTCCATCTTAATATTGATTTTTCATGCTTATTAAAGTTTTCCATTGTGTGTTTTATGATTTAGAACCATGTAAAAGAGTTTATATATCAATGTTTCGAGTAGATTCACTACTCATCTTCAGGGAAGAGAAAAAATGAGGGGAATAAGGTGACCAATTGTTTGAAGAAATGTTTTGATATAAATAAAAATATGGTGGAGGAAATAATGAAAAAAAATCGGTTGGGAAAAGAAGGAGATTTAAAAAAAAGGTCAGCCTGGAAAAAGAGAAGAGGAAGAGGCAGAGGAAAAGGAATTAGTGGTTGAGGTTAATTAGCGAGGCCCAAGATTGAATAAGCTAGAAAACATATTATTTATTTATATTGTAATGGTGTTTCTCGATTTCTCTGCATTCTCTAATAGGGTGGATAGAGTAGTAGGGATCTCTAGCTAAAAGTTTTAATTGGTCAAAGAAAATCATGTGTTTGGTATTAGAAGAGGTTTCAAAAATGGAATATTTTTTGGTTCACCTATGGTTTGTGTCGAAGATATGCTCCTTCAGTTTAGTATAAAAGGAGATACCTATTTGGACAATGTATGAGGTGCCACATGAACAAGGGATTTCATAGACCCCTTAGTGGTTGAGGGGATTTTTTTTTTCCTTGACAGAGGTAAAGGAGTTTTTGATAGTTTTGGGAGGTTTAAATATGACATTGAGGTTTAAATAGTTTGAGGGGTAGATTTGGGTATGGTATTGTTTACATTTTTAAGGTATTTAGATATTTTATGGTTGGAATAGCCATAAGAACTCCAATAATGGCTATTCCAACCTTAAAATCTCTAAATCCATCCAAAAAATACACAATCCCATATCCAAATCCACCCCTGAAACTAACACCTCCCAATCATTTATTCCTTTCATCAAAGGTACCACCGATAAAATATCCAAAATCCTTTGAAAAAATAACATCAATACCATACTTAAACCTCCCAAAACTATTCAAAACACCTTTACCTCTGTTAAGGAAAAAACAAATCCCCTCAACCATCAAGTGGTATATGAAATCACATGTTCCTGCGATACCTCCTACATTGGCTAAACCAACAACTCCTTTCAGAATATACTGAAGGATCATATCTTTGACACAAACCACAGTCAAACAAAAAAAAATCCATTTCCAAACACTCTTCGAATTCTAAACACATGATTTTCCTTGACAAATTAAAATTTTTATGTAGAGATCCCTACTAATCTACCCACCTTATTAGAGAAGCCATAGAAATTGAGAAACATTATAATAATATAAATAAAGAAGATGGTTTCTATCTTATTCAATCTTGGGCCCCACTAATTAACCTCTCTTGCAAGCTCAACCACCAATTCCTTTTCCTCGTCTCTTTTTCCAAGCCAACTTGTTTTCCAATTCTCCTTTTCCGAACCGACGTTTTTCATTATTTCCTATGTCATTCTTGTATTTATATCACTGCATTGCTTCAAACAACTAGTCACCTTATTGTCCTCATATATTCTCTTTCTTGAAGATGAATAGCGAATCAGCTCGAAACATCGATACCAAAAATATTTTACATGGTTCTAAATCCAAAAACACACAATGTACAACCACAATAATTGTAGAAACGTAAATAAAGCAATTATTAAACTTGGTGAACTATTCAACAACAACAATGATGTAGTTGTGTCCTAGCCAAAGAGAGCTTACATGTCATAAAATCAATACCCCATTTTGTAAAAGGGCCAACAATAAATAATTCTTGGATTTCAAAGTGGAAAATTCCAAATCAAACTCCTGTAAGATGAAAATCCATTTGGAATACTTTCCCCCGGTGATTTGTCAGGTCAAAATATGTTGCATTGGGTTGGATTTAGCTACCATATAGTTTTACGAAGAAGAATTTAATGTCTAAGACACTCGATAACATGAACCGCTACAAAAGCTAACTTATGGACACATGAATAATTAAATTAAGCACCTACAAGACCCTTACTAAGGTAATAATTCACATTTTCAACTTGTGAACTGTCCTCTTGGATAATCACCATACCAATGGTGAAACTAGATGCAACTAGATAAATCCAAAATTTCTTATTGTAGTTCGAGTGGCTCAACAATGGGGCTCATACCATGATTGTCTTCAAAAAATCAAAATAACATTGGGCTTGGTCATCCCATATAAAAGGTAGACCCTTATTCAAAAGGTGCATGAAACCTTTTGAAATCTAGACATTTCATGATGAATCTTCACATAAAGTTTTCCTTCCCTTGCTAACTTTGAAGTTGTGCAATAGTGCACGGGGGAGGTAACTACACTATCATCTACACCTTTAACGAATCAACTATGATCCCATAATTGAACACAATGAAACCAAACAATCTATCAGATATCACACAAAAGAGGCACTTATGATGTTATAGTACCAACATCGAGTTCATACAACACAAAGATGGGACATATGATTTGCATGACTTTGGGATTGAACCACTAGATCATCCAAATATGCTTCAACAATTTTCTTGATGTCACTACAAGTATACAACATGGCCCATTAGAATGTAGCACCATCATGTTTTAGACCAAATAAAAACTTTCGATAAGAAAAACTCCCCTAAGGATAGATAAATGCAGTCTTATGTTGGTCTTCCTTCTTTATCTGAATTTGAATATAACCAGAGAAACCATCCATGAAGGAAAATATTTCACTATTGTCAAATTCATAAATGATATGATCAATGAATGGGGTAGTATCATATTATAATACACATGTATAGGAGGTTTTGACATGTGCATGTTGGCATTATTATTTGTGTGTTGTCATTGATGGCAACATGACTCAAACATGTAAAGTAATCAAAGAAAAAGGAAGATCACCTTGGAGTAGAGGAATATCGCCTTGAAAAAGAAGTAGTTTGTGATCAATGTTGATCATGATAGGATCAAAAATGATATTTTGTTCCTAAATCTCAAGAGAGATAGTAGGGAAAGGATACACACACAAAATTAGAGCATGGAAAGGATGAAGGAAATCTCATATGGGAGTGTGCATTACAGAAGTGCTATCGAGATTGAAATACCCACAGTAAAAATCCAGAAGAATCCTATTCATTGACGTAGTTCTCAGGACAATCCTGGACCATCATATCGTGCGGAAGCCAGTGCCCATTAGATCATATTGAGAAAATCCAAGAAAATCCAAGACCATTAGATCGTGCAGAAGCCAAAACTTGCATAGAAGAACCCTCCGTATAGGATCCTAGAATCCTATTTGACCATTCAAAATTTGGGAGTAATCATAACCGTTAGACCAGTTCGGTATCTATCCTGATTGTTAGATAGAACCAAGTGGAAGGAAAGGATAATCAAACCCCATAAGACACAAAGTATTGAAACCTATGAAGTCATGAAGTAAATGATGACCATCATATATCGAGGAGAAAATTTTGGTCGGTTCTAAGCCATTGGATCAAGCAAGAGATAGAAATATTTGGTACTTTGGAGCTTCACCACTTCAGTGAATATTTGATACAAGGATGAATCCACGTAGCCCTAAACTCCTAAATTTAATGAGGGTCATTAGATATAGGAAATGCATGGCGACCATTGGATGAGGGTAGGAGGGTCCAATAGTGGTCAACTTCAAAGCTGACCACTTTGGCAAAAAGGAGTCTGAAACATGTAAGTTTACCCGAAGGTCGAAGCACCAAAGTAGTGAACTCTCATTGAACGTAGGATCAAAAGAAGAACTAGGAAATCCCATCGACCGTTGGATGAAGTAGTGGAAGGGAAGGAATAGTCAGTCCAATTTTGACCACTTCGGGATTATGAGGAGTCCTAAACAACTAAAACCCCGTAAGCCATAAAGTACCGAAGCTACAAAGTGAAAATCCATGATCTAGGAGGGAGACGTGTGGCAGAAGAGAAAGATGACATGTTTCCCAATCAACTTGTGACAAGTGTCAAGGTATAGTTGGCACATTAGGTATATGAAAGTCACATATCAAGTTTACATGTGGCATCCAATCAGCCAGTGCCACGTCAAAAATGACATCAGCATTCCATGTCACTATGGAATTATATCCTCCATGGATATCCTACTTCTCCTACCAACAAACATGTTCGAAGCACTGAATTCTGAAGTCACAAATTAATGTTAGTCATTGATCTAAGATCCACCATAATATCTCTTGATTGTTTGATCGAGTATAGTGGAATGATAGGGTAAGCCCGATGGTAAGCGATCATCAGTACTTTATGAACACTTCGATCAGTAAAACTCCTGGGGAGTTGAAAAAAACTAATAGTGGTAATATCCCAGAGTCTTAGAGTGTCAGAGCCTTGAAATAAGATCTGATCGTATGTCAAGGAGGAAGATCCATGGTCAAGATCCAAAAGCACAAAGTAACGTGTGTGAAGATTAACCTGGTGGAGGCAACGTGCTTTTGATCTGGACCATTGGATGGTATAGCTACGTGGAAAACATCTAAACTATACACACTTGTGGGAAAATTTAGTTTGGGAGAGTTGAAAGATTGCAAAGGCAGAAATCCCAAAGGTTACAGTACCAGAGGACTTGGTTCCAACACCAGTCGCGTGATAAGGTAAATAATTTAATCAGGAGCACAAAAGGGTCTATAATTAAATAAGCCCTCAGAAATTTGAATATGGTACCATGTAGGAGAATAAGGGAGAAAAGAGAAAGCGCTAACAGAACAACGCTTGGAATGATTAAGCCTATGGTTTTGAGTCTGCGGTCACTTAAAGGAAAGATAAAGCGCCTGGGGTTTAACTCTGTTTCCTGTAGGAAACTCAATAAGAACACCATACCAATACAAAGAGTTGGTAAAATATCAAATATGATTCGTTGAAGAACTGGGGACACAACAAAAGCGTAAGAATGAAATAAAGAGGCATGGGATCGAGTTAAAATAAATCTCTCCATACCTGTGATTGATTTAGGAAAATCCCTGCTACTAAATTGAAAATATTTCATGATAATCTATGAATAATAATAGAGGAAGATATTAATTCTAAAATAAAAGACAAACATTATTATTGTTAATTTAAATGAAGAGGTGCAATGGTTCAAACAACGGGACACAATGCTTCAAAGCTCACACCAATTGGAAGACTATATAAGAAAGAAATAACGGTGAAGAAGAAGGTATATCTGCATTCTAGATCAAGATATCAAAAGAAGAAGCAGATTCCAAGAAGGAAAACTGAAGATACTTATGAAATCAGGGTGGAAGGGAGGAGCAAGGAAGGATCCATACCCTTTACTAAGAAAAGTGTGAAAACAAGGGAGTCGATGCTTCCTAGGTTTGGTGCCCTAAACCAAGGGAGCTAGTGATTTCTAGGGTTGGTGCCCTAAAACAAGGGAGTTGGTGCTTCCTAGGGTTGGTGACCCAAAGAAGGGGATTTGTGTCTCCAAGATTTGGTTCTCTAAAGAGGATTGGTGTCCTTCACAATAACAAATTATTCTTTATAAACTTTGTAATTCTTGTTAAGTACTTATATAATTGGTTTTTAAATACAAGTCCATTGTTGATATATTGTGATGATAAATAGAATAACAAATTAATTATTGTTTGTTTAAAAATGTAATACTGATTCACACCCCCCCCTCTCAGTATTTCTCACAGTGCCAACTCTAGTTAAGCCCAAGAACAATATTGGTAGAAAAAGTTGCATCTATAATGTATGAATCCATGTAAAATGTGGTCATATCCCTAATTCTTGATCTAGATTGGATAATTTTATTATTTTTCATCTATCTTGACTCTTTAAGAGTGGAAAAATTGGAGGAATCAACTTATAGGGTCATTTTAATGGCAGGTCCCAGTTTGGAAAATTGGGGTTTGAAACCTTCTAGAGCCATTTTGAGGCATCAAATGTCATTATTTAGGGTCAAAAATTTCCTAGTAACATATTGGACCTCGTGAAGCTATTATACACATCAATATCTTTCCAATTCTACAAAAATCGCATCAATAAGAGCTTGTATGAAAAAGGTATGCCTCTCAGAAGTTGACCTACTGTCTTGACCACCATAGTACGAGAGGATGCTATGTTAGCCCCCGTTACTCACACATATGGGGCTAGCCACATATGTAATTTAAAAAATATTCTATAAGGTCATAAGACTTATCAAAATTGAGAGTTGAGGAAGTGAAAACCCTACCTCTAGATGGATATCGATCTATGTTAAATACCGACCCATTAGGGGGAGAAGGTGTTCCATTCTATGTTATTGTATTTCGTTCCATAGGAGAGTAGAACAACTGGGAGAGGGAAATTAGAGAGCATAACAGAAAAATTTAATGTTCTGTATAATCCTGACATGCCACAAGTCTTAGGTAGCTCCATAGAGAGTGCCTTCTCCTTTGTGCTTTCATTATTCCATACTAGAGAAAAGAGAGCAGAGAAGGCTCACCTTTTAGGCGTGTTTTCTCCTGTAAAGGTTTCCTAGAGAAAATATTTGTGTTGTTTTGTGGGTGGTGTGTGATTTTATCTATTTCATGTATAAGAAGAAAATCAGTTGGAATCTAAAGGAACTTAACCTTCATTGTGTGGATTTTGGTTTTATTTATTAGATTTGTTGTGACGAACTGTTCTAGTGGAATATCCATGATAGTTTACATATCATATTGGTATTAAAGTAGGTTTTCTTAGGGAATTATAGAAAGTTGTAAGGATCTAGGAATCGATTTAAGAAGGAATTCATAGAACCCTATCCAAGGTTGATGAGTCTGTTCATAATAACCCTCAAGATCTGATAGAGGAGATATTTGTGAGGATGGAAGAACATGTTTCTGACATATATCAAAATGTGTCCCTCCCCATGGAGGCTCTCGCAAGAACTATTACACTATTTATATAAGTTGGAGGCTCGAACATAGAGATCGGACCAGACATGAAATCGAGAGATAATGAATACCCATAAAAGGAGTCATGAAAATAACCCGAGAAATAAAATTTGAGTTCGAGTGACATTAACCCTTCATAGTCCTTATTCAAGATGGAAGTGAAAGTGGACACAAATCCATACTGTTGGACATACTTCACACACACCTAGGAATTATTTTTCCTAAGATTTTCCCTATGTTCACTAGTCATTGTTTAGTCTCATATAGTCTAGGGAGAATATTCTCTTCAGTTCACACTTCAGTTTTATTAGTTGAGTGGAGTCTAGATGCCACATTGGGATCATCACCATGCAACATTGGGATCATCACTAGATAATGTGAATTATCCTTGGGATTATCACTTGACTAGCGCATTACTCATGATTCTCTGATCTCCTCCTCACTTCACTCTATTTCAGTTAGTTAACTGAAGACTAAGAGATGGGTTAACTCAGACTAGGTGGCAGTTAACTCCCGTAACTTCCTGAGAGACTAGACTAGGTGGTAGTTTAATCTCGTAACTGATGGTGTGTGTCCATAACACTCTATACCACCACTGTGGAACGTTCGTTCTCCTTCAGTGCGCATTAGTTGAGTTATATAGAGTATATCATGTGTAAATTATCATTCATTCATTTGGTTAATGAGAAATATTCCATTCTTTTTCTCATGTTTTCTCTTTTCTCATATTTTCTCTGCAAATTATGTATGCCATTTTCTAGATAGATCTTTTATGTGCAGGTTAAACACATTTACATGGTATCAGAGCCGACGAATTTCTAGGAAAAATACACACTAGATTATTTTTGCAGGTATCGAAGATTGAAGATAGTGGAAAATTGGAATATCCAAAAGAATTCATTCTTACACCATACTGTTTATTTGTGTGGAAGGAAAATATGATAGTGCATATTGGAAGCAGAGGATTATACATTGTTATAGAAATATTTGCATCACCCTATGCAATCTTACAGAAAGGGCCTTATTCCATTCCCCCATGCAGACTTACTTTCCCTGATTGATAAATCCAGAGACAAAAAAAAATATTTTTCCACTTGTACACACCTTGAAAGCTATACAACAAGTGTATACGCTGGCTGCTCCACTACAACCCCCATACATAGAGATTTGTGCCAGAAAATCAAAATTAAATGTCAAGTTTCCATGTCACGATAAGAGATCTCTAATCCTTGGCCTTCGATTTACTGGAAACGTTATGACTCATCCCTTCAGTTTCATTTTTAAGGCTATGAAGAAGTCAATTCTGAGCTATGGAAAGGAGGAGAGAATTCACCTTTGAGAGAAAAGTTATTCTGGAGAAATTATTACTTCATTATTGAGTCTGCATCCCTTTGTCCTT
Source organism: Picea engelmannii (assembly GCA_009831015.1). NCBI lineage: Eukaryota > Viridiplantae > Streptophyta > Pinopsida > Pinales > Pinaceae > Picea > Picea engelmannii. The sequence continues at coordinate 438,004 of ML787583.1, read as the reverse complement.
TAAGTCTGAACACATTGTTCAACCCCCAAGCTCTTCCCTTATTGATAGAGAACCTATTTTTCGCCCTTATATGATCTTTCCTTTCGTGGAGGATTGAAGTGGTGGAGGCCCAGTTGGAAGGAACTCAGTTTATTGGTTCTGAACCGTGCCGACAGGGAAGTCTGTAATGTTTTCACTTTTGCTGATCATTTACTAATAGAAATACTCCTTTCCAATCCAATTGATATCTTGCAAATATATGTGTTATGATCCATGGGCATGTTTGTTTTGTATATTGATGGATTATGTTATCTAATGTGCTAACGTATTATATCATCACTATATGCTTTCTTTGCTTGTTTTTTGAGAACTTGTTGCAAGTATAAAGCTTTGGGTCAAAGTGATAAACAATGGACATCATCAAATGTTTGGACAAGGTAAGCCTCTTTCTTACTTCTCTTGCACATTAGTGTATATAGCATATGCTAGAATTGAGTCGATTTCTATAGTCATACCTGTCTGTTGTGGTTCACCCTAGCCATACTGGGATCAATCTTCTTTCTTAGGGTTTGAATTACTTTTCTCCTTAGAATACTCTCGTTTCTATTGTGGTTCTTGTCATATCATTGCTTGACAACTCCTGTTCACTCTGGGTCTACGTTTTCAACCTTTCTCCCTTACCTAGCCTTGTTTCAAAGCATATACGTGCCTTTTTGCTTGACAGTCGCATATATAGGCAGGCTATCTCACTGCAAGCTACGTATATACTCTATGTTTGCTCAAACAGTCGTGTACACCATTTCTCCTTTCCTGTTTTCTTGGTGTGGTGTTTGTTGGGTGGGATTTGATCCTTTTTGAGCCTTCTTACGTCTCTATAGTGCCTGTTGAGTACCTGTGGGATGACAGGAAACCCTCTTTTGGTTGAATTTTTGGGCGAAGTTTTTCTCTTCGTTTTTTCATTTTTATTTTCCTTGTACATTGGGCTGGGTGTTTCATTGCTTGATATACTACTTGAGTTATCTCTCTTTTATACACAGTAGGGATATATATCATGTTACTTTTCAGTCCATGCATTTTCAGTTTCGATATATTGAAAATACAAAAAAAAAATTGGCATTTTTCATTGCTTGGAATCTTTTGTCTTTTGAGTTTTTATCATTAGCTTAGTGCATATAGTGAAAGATTTCATTTCTTACTTTTGAATCACAAAGTTGAATTTGAAAATTGCATCCTTTTAGAAGCATATCATACATTAAAAGTTAAAGTTAGACTTTGCATTATTTTCATATTTAATTTCTTGCAAAGTCATAACACCATGAGTTTCATCACCATACCTTTTTGAGTAATCACAGCCATAAAATCAACGCTATAATTTAAAAGTTATTAGTAATGATTTTATTTTCTAGGGTGCACAAACTAGCCTAGGATTTAGTGCCATGGAATAGGATTTTGTGAGTAAACTTCTCCAAGGAAATTAAATCAACATATGTGTATGAGAAAGGGAGTTGAGAAGTCCATTGTATAATTGGTAAGATCAGGAGGATCCGCTCACACCGGATTTAATCATGAGGTCACGCAAATTTGGTTGAAGGGATAGGCCCCTGGTTGTGGATTTATTCATATTTGGGTATCTTGCTAGTGCCCATACCTCCGTGAGAGGCGGTGCTTTCAAGGTTTCAGGCTTTGCTACCCTGCCCATACGATGATCCATACTTATGACTGCTCTCTTGTGCATTGGTTATACAGTGGTTTATTAGTTGCTTGACTTAGGTGTCTCATAGGTTACTTGCAGGGGTTATTTTGTAGGTACCCTGGGTCAGATAGGGGTCAGAAAACACACAACCTTTATGGAGGATTACCTCTCCGGGGGATCTGACCGACTAGTTATTAAGCCCACAAGGGCCCTTATAACTGATTCTGTTACCTTCGAGCTTTAGCAGGGAGTCTCAGGCCCCTCTTGGGCGAGACATAACTTCTTTAGGGAGGGAAGCTACTCAACCACTTTACCCCATTTGCATGTATATTGGTTGTTTGACTTTTGGTATGCTCTTTGATTACTAGTTGGCCTTAAGAGTCTATACTGATTTCTCATTATCATGGATAGTGGAGTCCCTTTGGCTCCCTCGTTTACCGCTACCTACCCCATGATGCCTACTCATTTCATGGGGACAAATCCTTTTGTTTTTCATAATGGTATGCAAAACTATGGCACTCGATCCAGGCCTTGGGTCTCTAGCCATTCTCCTGTTGATATATATTCTCATTTACCATCCTTTGTCTCACCTCATTATGTGAATACAAGTTTTGGGTATGGGGGCATGATGCCTCCTTATTCTCCTTCTCCATTTGGTAGGATTCATATCCTTCAAACACCTCTTACGGTAGGAGGTTTGAATCTTCCTTCCTAAGAGTCCACTATGTGAGAAGTAAGTGTCCAGTTAGGCAATCTTTCTACTTATTACACTCCGTCCACTTATCCTTCTTCTGCTATGTCGGTTCCTACGAACACTTTTACCATGGAAGACCTTCGTCTCTCCTCTAGTGTTTCATCCAAGGGAAGTTATTTTAATAGTATGTCCAACCCTCTTCACGAAGTTCCTTCATCTGGGGGAAACATATATCCTCACATGAGTAACCCTTTTCATGTCGCTTTCTCTTCGTAAGAGGCTTAATCAGTGTCGATGCCCTTACAACACTCTATGAATTTGTATGGAGGAGGATACTATCTTGTCAGACATGGTGTAAACTAGGATCTTTCCTAGCTTCCAATTTCTCAAAACCAATATTTCCTTGGACCTTGGTCCAAAATGATGCAATCAACCACCGCCAAAAGTCCAGTCACTACATGTCATACTGGCATTATATCACCAACCTTTGCTAGTCATGTTGGATATTGGTCGACAACCTTTGTAAGTCATGTTGAATACCTGCAACTAGCCGCTACAAGTCATGTTGGGGGCACAAGTCCAGTCACTGTGTGTCATAATGACATCATATCACCAACCTCTGCTATTCATGTTGGAGATTGGTCGACAACCTCTGCAAGTCATGTTGAAGAACTACAACAAGTCATTGCAAGTCATGTTGGGGGTACATGTTTGGTCACTGCTAGTCACATTGCACATGCATCACCAACCTCTACTAGTTATGTTGGGGATTCATCACCAACCTCTGCTAGTCATGTTGGAGATTGTATACTATCCTCTGCAAGTCATGCTGGGAGCATGTCACCATCCACTGTAAGTTATTTCAGGGGAATTCATATGATTGAGAAGCCTAGACATTTCAGATGTAAGGCCAAATTCCTTTGCAGGACTTGCGAAGGAAATTCCCTTACTTGTTTGTGTCCTGCTTTTGTCGGGATACCGAAAGCATGGTTCTCACTTGAGGACCCTTAAATTTCTAGTTCGTCTATGGTTTACCCACACTCTGTTCCTTCTTTGGTTGATATAATAGTCATGTCGATGAAATCTTCGGCTGACACCCCTTTTCCTTTAGGGGTAGATGCATCCTTTGACCTTGTTATCTCACATCCCATTCAATCAGTGGTCATGTTGATGAAATATTTTACCAACACCTCTCCTATGTTTTGGGGTGATGCATCTCTTGACCTTGTTGTCTCACATCTTGTTTAACCAATGATCGTTTCGATGCAATCTTTGATGGAAAACACTCTTTTTTTTTTGGGTGATGCACCTCTTGAACTTGTTGTATTTCATCCTATTCAACCAATGGTTGAGGAATTGATCGTGCCGATGCAATATTCGTTCGACCCCACTCTTCTCTTGGAGAGTGACAAGCCTATGGGAGTGTTCGCGCCAATGCAATTTTCGGTCGATCCTTCTCTTCTGGATCTAGTTCTATACCTTATATGCCATGTACTTAGAATTTCTAGTGCTATACCTTCTGCACAAGGGAGCATTCCACTCTCTTCGAGTATGCTTGCTCCAAGTCCTAGGGTGGTTTCCTTTGGTTGGAATGATCTTGTAGAGCCTCAACTTCCTTCTTCTACACCCTTCCAGATAAAAGGAATTCTTTGATATATTGTAGATAAGGTAACCTCTGCAAGTATTTTATCCCCCTCGACTTGGAAAGCTTCGGGTCTTCCCAAGATTGTGTTGGCTCTTCGTAAGTTGATGACCTTTCACAGAAGTTATGCACAGGAGCCTTGGCCTCCCTCGTGACTTGCCACCTAGAATCTCTCAACGAGTCTGAGTTAATCTCTTTTCCCACTTGTTCAAAAAGAGAAAATATTGTCAAGTGATTTTTCCCTTTCATAATCGTTAAATTGGATTTGAAATATCACGAGTCTTAGTTAATCTCTTTTCCGACTCATTATCAAAAATAAAAAAGATCGTCAAGTGAACTTGTCTTTTTCACACTCGTAAATTGGTTTTGAAAAGACGTATATTTGGCACAAGTTATCCCTTTTTCACACCAAGTAGACTAAAAGACATAAAAAATGACATTTTTTGGCATTAAGTTGTGATTGCATCTCATGCCCTTGCTTGCAGTATCGATCCTATAGTCGTTGTCTCTTTGCGTTATAAATCGTTTTCCTCAGTAGTTTTGCATCCTCAACCAACCAGAGCCTTGTTTATATCCTTCACAATTTTGACACCCTGTACATAGGAGGGAACATTCCCCTGAGTGTCCATCCCGCATGCACTTCCCTGCATGGAGAATAGGTACATTCCACTACTGGAACTAGTTTTTCTTACTTGTGACACTCGTTTCCTCCTCTGTATCATAGAATTCGTTTGTCATGAAAAAACAAAAAACATGGGCGGGAAGGGAGTATTATCTTATATCGGTAGAAGTCTTGTCACCTTTGAACAGAGAAAAAATTTATTTGAGTCCATTCATCATAATTTTGGGTTTAGCATGGCATTAAGATGTTGATCTCGTTACAGAGTCTTCTCTACCGACTGGTTACTCTTCCAGTCCCTACAGGGAACTTCATTGATGCCTCATGCATCTCATGATGTTATCATTGGGTCTATGCCGCTAGGGTCCACCATATGTCTCTTTCTCTTGTTCAAAGGAAGTCTATCAACCTATGTCAGACACTCCTAAAAAATCTTGACTTTTCATGTTGACCATACCCTCAGTTTGTCTCAGAATCACTTGATACTTTAGTCCTATCATGCACCCTGACCCTACTTCCATAATTGGTGGATAACCTTGAACCCAACAGTCAACATTTCATCATTGGTCACTGACTGGGTGGTTTCCCTTTTGTTCGACGGCAATACATGTAATGATACCAAGCCAAATTCTTTCTTGAAATCACTAACTACTACTAATTTATACAAGATTCATCAACACATGGAGATCACAATATATTCAAGATGTAGAAGAACAAGAAAAGATATGACCTTTTTATTATGAGCAATGTAAGATCAATACAATAGATGGCCGATCTGGCATAAACCTTAGATGGCCATACAAGCAATAGATATGAGCTGCTACAAAATTCTCCCGACAATGCAAAATAAGCCTCCAAAGGCTGGATATACAATGAAGACTGAATCAAGCAGATCTGAGGCATACTAATGCTCAACTTCCAAGCTGGAAAGTGCCACGTCCTGCTAGGATGCTGAAGCCCTCAATAATTCAGCCCTGCTACCAAAAGTGTCCAATCATCCCGAGAAATATGCCAAATGATAGATCAGGCAACTGTAAGGACAACCCAGATGTCCAAATTCCCAAATCCACTCTCAAACCCTGTAGATCTGAATTCCTCCTTGAATGGTGTGCCCCACTGGATGACTGAAACCCTAGCTGGTTCGACCCTGATGAAGGAGGCCTCCAAGTGCTCTAAAACTCTCCAAGAATATAGATCGGGCTATGAGAATCCCGTGGGAGAATTTTTGGACTCAGATCTCAAGCAGATCTCCCTAGATCTGAGTTTGACTGAATCACAGGACGTCCCTTATGGCACCAAGATGTCCCAATCTATAGAAAAATGTAGAATGATGATAACCCTCCAGAAAATCCCTCAAATGGATGGTCCTTCCTCTACAAACAAAACCCAACTGTCAGAATGGCCCCAGGCCCTCAGGATAAGCTAGATCGAACCTCCCTCTAGATGATGGTGCACCCTTGCTGGAAAAACAAGAACACTACGGCCTGCTACCTTCTGAAGCACTAGATGGAGATGGGCTGAGACAAGAATGGTGTGGAGGAGTCTTTCATCCCCAAGACCAAGCTGCAAAACAACGTGAGTGGATATTTCACCACTGAGTTTCTCACAAGGGTTTGTACAACAAACTCCCAAAATGAATGCTCAAGAGCAATAGCAAATGCTAATCCAAAACCAGAATGAGTAATAGGTGTACCCAAGCCTCTTACTTATACTTTTCCTTCTAATTCTTTGTTGAGTTAGGTTAACTCCTAGGGTTAATCTTCTATTCTTCTTTTGAGTTATCTTTTACTCCTTTATCCTTTTCCTTTCTTAACTCAACTTAAAAATATAACTTTTAACTTCTTGAATTTTCCCCCCCTCAGTGTGAGACTATGACCTAGTGGGGGTGCCCAGGCCACTGAGTCTCCTCATCACCTCTCTATGAGGCGGGGGACATTACAGTCTCCCCTGCTTGAAATTGCTTGTCCTCAAGAAATTCCAAACCTGTTTCTCTAACCACGTGCTCCGTCTCCCAAGTGGCATCCTCAATGGGTAAATCCTTCCACCTGATCAAATACTCCTTGATGCTTCGGTTTCAGAGCCTCTTCTCTCTGACTTCTAACACCTCCTCTGGAATCAAAACAAGTTGTCCCTCCTCATCCATGGGAGGTAATGCCTCAATAGGCCTAACGTGTTGACTGAGGGCTTTCTTAAGGCACGAGACATGGAAGACATTGTGAATTTTTCTACCCTGTGGAAGCTCCAGCTCATAAGCTACTGCCCCTATCCTCTTGTTGACTCTGTAAGGTCCAAAGAAATGTGGTTGCAGTTTCTCTTCTCCGCTTCTTTTAATGGAGGCCTGCCTGTATGGATGCAACCTCAAATAGACTAAATCGCCAACCTCAAAGGTATGATCAACTCTATGCTTGTTTGCTTAGACCTTTTGTTGGTTTTGTTCCCTCTGTAAATGATCCTTCAATTCCCTGAGAATGTATTGGCTTTGTTGTATCCAATCCTATACCATCGGAGCCCTGCTGTCACCAAATGCAATCTCCACAAATGATAAAGGATCATAGCTATATAAATCTCTTAAGGGTGACATGCCAATGGACATATGTTGGGTGGTGTTGTAACAATATTCTCCCAAATGTAACCATTTGACCCATGCTTTCTGTTGTCCTGCTATGTAGTTTCTGAGGTAACCTTCCACCCATTTGTTGACTATCTTAGTCTGACCATCTTTCTGAGGGTGATAGATAGTACTAGGAGTCAATGTTGTACCCACTAATTTGAACAACTCCTGCCAAAACATACTCATGAATCTGTTGTCCCTGTCACTGATGATGGTTTTGGGTAGGCCATGTAGTCTGAACACCTCTCTAAAAAATAATTTGGCCACCTGTGTTGCACTGAAGTCTGTGGCTATGGGAAAAAAGTGTGCAAACTTCGTCAACCTGTCTACCACCAAGAGAATGCAATATTTCCCCTGTGCTCTCGACAACCCTGTGATGAAATCCATGGATATACTTTCCCACTTGTGCTCTGGAATAGGTAGGGGTTGCAACAGTCCTGTAGGGTGAGTGTGCTCATCCTTTTTTTCTTGGCACATAGTGCATTATTTGACATGCTTCATCACATCTTCCTTGAGGCATTTCCATGCAAACCTCTCTCTCACCTGCCTGTACGTCTTACTGATGCCTTGATGCCCTACTACTAGTGAGTTATGACATGCATGTAGGATCTTAGCTTTGAGAGTTGATCCAGGAACTAAAAAGATACGGCCTTTGTAATAGATGAGGTCATTTATGACCTTGAAGTTTTCGTCCTATATTTTCTCGTCCAATAGTTGACAAGCAAACTGATCCTTTGCATATTCCACTATCAAGTGTTCCTTCCAGTCGACTGACATACCGAACATGGCAAAAATGGATGGCCTTCTGGATAATGCATCGGCCACTGCGTTGTTCTTCCCTTTGACGAATTCAATGTCAAAGTCGTAGGCTTGTATTTTTCTTACCCATTTTTGTTGTCTTTCATTCAAATCCTTCTGCTCCAATAGATATTTAAGACTGTTATGGTCTGATTTGACCACAAACCTTGCACCTACCAAATATTGCCTAAATTTGGCTAGTGCATGCATGATAGCCAGTATTTCTTTGTCATAAATGTTGTAAAGTAGTTCAGGACCCCTGAGTTTCTTGCTCTCATAGGCAAGGGGGTGCCTATTCTGCATCAACACGGCCCCTATACCTTCCCCTGAGGCATCACACTCCAAAGTGAAGGGTATGCTGAAATCTGGAAGAGCTAGAACTGGGTAGGTGCTCATGACCTCTTTCATTTTCTCCATTGTGACTTGGGCCTCATCATTCCATTTGAAGGACCCCTTTTTGGTCAGGTCATTCAAGGGTGTGCACAACTGAGAAAACCCTTTGACAAATTTCATGTAGTATGTGCATAGGCCCAGGAATCCCCTCAGTTCTGTGAGTGTTTTCGGAGTAGGCCATTCCCTAATGGATGTTATTTTCTCCTGGTGTACCTGTACCCCTTTTGCCCCTATGATGTGTCCCAAGTAAAGCACTTCTGTCAT
>ML787583.1:355325-420392 GCA_009831015.1 Picea engelmannii | reverse complement strand
AGCTATCATATGCCTAAAACGGAGATCGTATGCAAAAGTTACGACCCCGGGAAGTTGATGCACCAACTTACCCAAACGGGGCCCACATGACTTTTGGCGCTTCATCTCCTAGGGTTAGGTTTTTGGATGTCTATGACTTTTGGCATTCCTGTCGATTGTAAAAAGGCCTTCCGAGCCTCATTGTAATCATCTTCTTGCGAATGCGAGTAGCCGTCACATCTCTTCTCAGAGATAAGCTGCCACCATTCTAGCGAGTCTTTCACTCTGTATTTTTACAGTCTCTGTACATTTCTTTCATTAATAGAAATCGTGTATTACTGTATATCTGTGTTTATCGTTGCATCTCTGATACATTTCTGTTATATTATTGAATATCCGCGATATCTCTGTTCATTTCCTTATTATATCTCCGCTCTCATTTCGTGCCGAAAATAATCCGGATCACTTGAGGCCTTTATTGAGTCTCTAATACAAGAGAAGAACAAGTTCATCAATATGGGAAAAATAAAAGGCCCAAAGCTGCATGCACTTACTATGGAAGATGGTAGTGGTCATCAAAATCATAAATCTAAAGACAAAGTTAAAAGGAAAGCACATGCAAATCTAAAGAAGGAAGGGTACTCAAAACCCTTCAATGATGCCTCCAGATCCAAAGGTGGAAAGGGAAGAAAAGGGGAGAGATGCACTTACTTCCGTAAAGGATTCCATCCATAATCCATATGTATGCAAAAAAACATAGATCAAATGACCCAAATACTTCAAAAAAACAACCTTGGAGATCGCATCCCCAAGGGTGCCAAGAATAAGAAGCTAGAAGATCAAAATCCCAAGAAAGGAAATTCTATCCCTGCTTTGATTTCCATCAACTCCTCTCCCAATGCTTGGATTTTAGATTCAAGAGCATCACACCACATGGAATACACAAAATAAGTCTACTCTTTATTAGATGCATGCAAAGGTCCTCCTTTTGTGATGGGGGAAAACTCTCCAGTCGAGGTCACCGACAAAGGAAGAATTGAACTCACAACCAAAAGCTTCGAGAATGTGCTACACGTTCCCAAACATTCTGTCAATCTTCTCTCCATGTATTAGATGAAAATATCTGGCACCGAAAAGAGAGTTATATTCACACCTGATGCTGTGGATATCTATGACATGCAAATAGATTCCAAAGTTGCTACCGGTGAGGTAAATCATCAATCCATACTCTACACATTTTTTGAATTTATTGAACCAGATTATGCATTACTGCTTACCCATCTTGATGAAAGCAATAGGATATGGCATGAAAGGTTCGGGCATTTAAAATTCATATATATGAAACAACTTAGCAAGCAGGGAATGGTTGATGGTCTACCTAACATCCACTTCTCCAAAATAATTTTTGAGGGATGTGTTCTTGGAAAACACCCTCAAGAGAAATTCGAAAAAGGAAAGACTCAAAAGGATTCCTTTCCTTTGGATCTGATCCATAGTGAATTCATGCTCATTTTTGTCGATGATTTCTCATGCTTCACATGGATTTTCTTTCTCAGGAGAAAATCATAGGTCTTTCAACAACTCAAAGATTTCAAAGCCCATGTTGAAACACGGTCAGGAAAGAAGATCAAATCCCTACGAACAGATAATGGGGGGATTATCTCAACCATGAGATACAAAATATTTGTCTTGAGGCCATGATTCAATTGTAGAACATTGTTCCCTATACTCTGCAACGAAACAGAGTTGTTGAGTGGAAAAATAGATCTCTAAAAGAGATGGTATATTGCATGCTACATGCAAAGTTACTTCCATAGAGATTATAGGATGGAGAACTTAATTATGAAACCTACATCCAAAACATATCTCCCCATAGATATTTCAAGGATAAGACCCCCTATGAGTCTTAGAGCCGCCTCAAACCAGAAGTGACGCACTTTCTTATATTTGGTTCTCATGCATGCAGGGCCAAGATTCCGTTTGAGAAGAGGAGAGAACTTGATCCACAAAGCCCAGAGTGTATATTTGTTGCATACCTCGACAGTGTGAAGGGATACAAACTCATTTATCTCTCCTCAGACTGACTCATCATTGAGCGTAATGTCCAATTCAAGGAAAGTATCTCGCATATACCTCAATAGTCGCATGTAGAGACTTTTTTTCTTCCATCTGTCAGAGATGATGAGAATGCACCTGCCAACTCTTCTTTAGATGAGAGTTATGATTCAAAGGATGCAGATGATTCCGATATATATTCAACACAATCATATGCAGAGTCAGTGCAAGAAGATGCAGATGCAAAGATAGAGCCGAGGCCCAAGTGGGATAAGAATACTCTTCAAGATGCAAGAGATATTATTGGGGATCCAAGTGATACTAGGCGGACTAGATCTGATTTCGAGGAGCCTCCTCTTGCACTCACTCCCATTGACCCAATTCTGCCTAGGAATATTTTCTTGTTCAGTCTTCAGATACACAGTCCTATGGGGAGGCTACCAGGAATCCGTTATGCAGGAGGAGTACAACTTCCTCCTCGAGAACCAAACTTGGGATCTGGTTCCCCTTCCTTCAGGAAGGAAACTTCTCAGGTGCAGATGGGTTTATAGGACCAAGAGCATAGTGGATGGACAAGTTAGTAGATACAAATCTAGGCTAGTTTCCAAAGGCTTTCAACAGGTGCACGACATTGACTATGATGAGACCTTCACTCTAGTATTGAATATGGATTACATATGTTTATCTCTTTCCATTGCACCAACCAAGGGATGGGAAATCCATCATATGGATGTGAAGAATTCATTTCTTCATGGTGATGTCTCTAAGGATGTCTATATGGAGCAACCCCATGGATTTGTGCAGGATTCATCTTTGGTCTATCGACTGAAGAAGTCCCTTTATGGCCTCAAGTAGGCCCTGAGGGCATGGCATGCCAAGATGGACTCCTACCTTCTGTCACAGAACTTTGTACATTGTGAGTCATACCTGAATGTTTACGTGCTCAAGATGGTTGATTCACTTCTACTCCTAGTTCTGTATGTTGATGATTTTTTGATCACAGATTGATTGAATTCAACGATTGTTGTAGTCAATATGATTCTACATGATAGGTTCTTGATGACATACATGGGTCCGCTACATTTCTTCATTGGACTCGAGATCAGTCAGGATGCATTGGGCATCAAACTATCTCAGTCCAAGTATGCACGAGATCTCCTTGAGATATTTCACATGACAAATGGAAAGTTTTCCCTGATTGCTTTCCTATCACGAGTCATACTTGAGGAGGGCGGGGACACTCCACTGGTGGAAAACACATTGTACAAATATCTAGTGGGGAGCTTTCTATATATCACACACTCCAGACCAAACCTCTCTTATGCAGTTGGAGTAGTCTCTAGGGGAGATGCATGAGCTACATTGGATGGATGCAAAGTGTATCCTTTGATACATACATGAACCATCACCTTTGGGATTCACTATGCAACAAAATCTACATTGGACCTCACCGAGTTCATTGATTCTGACTGGGTTGGTGATACCATTGATTGCAAATCCACATCTGGTTACTCACTCAATCTTGGGTCCAGGCCTATATATTGGTCAAATGAGAAGTAGGCTTCTATTGTTCTATTTTCAACCAAGGAAGAGTACAGAGGGGTAGTTAACATAACCATTCATGCTATGTGGCTACAACATTTTCTCATGGAGTTTGGCATTCAGTTTCATCGATTGATCGTCATCTGGTGTGACAACCAGAGCACTTTGAAGTTATAAAGAGATCCAATTCAGAGGCAGAGGATGAGGCACATAGATATCCACATGTACTACATCCAAGACTTAGTACACGAGAGAATCGTTGAATTGTAGTTTTTTGCTTCAGCAAAACAAAATGCAGACATATTCACCAAGACCTTCACTGAGAAGAAGTTCCATTCTCTGTGTAGTCATATTGGAGTGATGGACACAATTNTCCCTCTTTCATCATTTATTTTAGTGTATTTTTTTGTATTTGGGTACCTAACATGGCCTTGTTGTTGGGACCCATTCTTTATTTTCACCATAGTGATTTTCAGGGGGGGTGTTGGATATACTTTACACACACCTAGGAATTATTTTTCGTAAGGTTTTACCTATTTTTACCAGTCATTAATCAGTCTCTTATAGTCTAGGGAGAATATTCCTCTAGGATAATATTCTCTTCAGTTCACACTTCAGTTTGATCAGTTGAGTGGAGTCTAGATGTCACAATGGGGTCATCACCATGTATCATTGGGATCATCACCATGTAACATTGGGATAATCATTGGATAATGCACATTGTCCTTGGGATTATCACTAGACTAGAGAATTACTCATGATTCCCTAATCTCCTCCTCGCTTCACTTCGTTTCAGTCAGTTAACTGGAGATTGATAGACTAGTTAACTCAAACTAGGTGGCAATTATCTAGGGGGTTACATAGTCATCTACGAACCCAAATGTACTTGTCAATTATCTAGGGGGTTACATAGTCATCTATGAAATAAGGTGATTCTCTTCGAGACAAGGATAGTGGATGAGGTGTGTGTACATGCATAGTACCTGGAAAACATAGGCTAAAGAAAGGGAAACCAAGTGTTTCTAAGAAGAAAGAGTACTAGGGAGATTATAAAGAGGGGAGGAAGAAGTGGAAAGGGGGAAAATATAAGAAGTAAACAACCACTACACATAATTAAAAATATCCCAACAACCATTGCAATCATTTCAACATTGAAGACCACATTGAGGAAAAGTGTTGAAAACTACATCCAGAGTTGAACCCGAAGAACCACAAGAAGGATGAAAAGAGAAAGAACCTTCTAGACACAAATTTGAGCAATCAAGTTGAAAGTATCTGTAAGGTACCAAATCTATATAATAGCATGAAACAAAAACATTGCAGTGAATAACAACAAAACAAAACAATAGATGAAACCATGACACCAAATAATACGTTTATTTCATAGGAAACAATGTTCACTTTCCTCTTCAAGGGGGAAACCTCGACGTTTTGTTACAATAATTCTTAATATAAAACTTATCATATCCTCTACTCCTATTTATACTAAATATATCTATCCAAAAGAACAATCTAGAGGAAGATACTTCTAGAAGTGGAAGATTCTATTAGGTCTTCTTAGATTTGACTTATTATTCCTTACTGCTAGTCCTTATTAATATTGGTCTTTATTACATGGAAATATATTATTCTACCTACATGAGGGGTTAGGGAGGTTAGGTCCGTAACATGCCCCCCCCGTTGAAGAACAACCTTGTCCTCAAGGCTTAAGATGAGGAAATTGTTGGAGAATGGAGGTCAACTCCGAGGTGGGGTGGTCTGGAGTTTTATCATTCCACTGAACTAACACTTCCTTGATGGTGCGTTGACGGAGACAATGCTAGTGTTGGTCCAAGATTGCTTGTGACTGCAACCATATGGAACCTTATTCATCCAACTCAGGGAGACTGGTTTGAGTTTGGCACTTAATTCCAATCATCTTCTTTAAGAAGGCAACACGAAAAATGAGATGGAGCTTCAACTGACTGGGTAGATATAAATGGTAGGCCAACAATCCCACTCACTTGAGAATTATATAAGGACCATAAAATTTGGTAGAAAGTTTATGAAAGTGTTCAAATTTCAGTGAATTCTGCTTATAAGGTTGCAATCGAAGAAACACCCAACCCCCTTCAACAAATTCATGTTTGGAACAACCTTGATCTTATTGTTTCTTCATGTGATTCTGAGCCATGACCAAATTGTCTTTAAGGGTACGAAGGATATGCTCGTGGATTGTAAGATATTTTTCAACCTCCTAAACCTTCGAAACCCCTAGCATGTATGAGAGAATTGATGGTGGCTTTTGTCCGGATACTTATTCAAAAGGAGTCATGTGAGTAGTTGTATGGTAAGATATGTTGTACCACCATTCACCTAGGGGTAACCACTGAGACCACTAGTTTTGTATCTCAGATGAAAAACAACTCAAATATGTTTCCAAACATTTGTTGACGAATTCAATATGGCCATCCATCTGGGGGTGATAGGTGGTGTTGAGATAAAATTGGGTGCCCTATAGAAGGAACAATTATTTCCAAAAAATGCTAGTCAAACTGGGATTTTTGTTAGATACAATAGAATTAGGCATGCCATGAAGCTTGAAGATATTATCCATGAATATTTGAGCCATTATGGATGCATTGAATGGGTGTTGAAGAGAACAACAGTGAGCATATTTGGAAAGACGATCGATGACCACCATGATGACTAACTTATTTCCCAATTTAGGTAATCCAATAATGAAATCCATAGAAATATCTCACCAAATAGCAAGAGGGATCGGAAATGGTTGGTGTGTTCCCATAGATTTCACTATTTATCCCTTGTTACGCTGATATAACTCACATTCAACCACAAAGGTGTAGGCGTCCTATTTCATACCATCCCAAAAAAAGAACGTTTGACCCATTCATAGGTTTTGGTAAACCTTGAATGCCCATCTGTGGGGGAAGCATGAAGTTCAAAAAGCACCGTGGATTTATATTTTGATTTCTTGCGTAAATACAAATGACCTTTGTAGCAAAGATATGCATTTTTCTAAGAGTACCCTAGAGAAGATGGAGAATTGTGTTGCAATTGGTGGATTATGCTAGAAATTTTCGGGTCTTGCAGCCATTCCTAACGAACATCTTGGAGCCAATCTGGTACAATGAAGGAGAGGAAGAAAAGGAACATGTCTTCTTCATACTTCCAAGAGAGAACATCCACAACTACATTTTCCTTTCCCTTCTTGTAAATGATCTCATAATCATAGAAAAATATCTTGGTCACCCATTTTTTTTTCTTTGGTGATGAAATTTGTTGTTCTAGAAAATACTTGAGACTCTGATGATCAATTTTGATTTGGAAGCATTGTCCCAATAAATAGGGATGCCAAAGATTCACAACATGCGTAATAGCTAACATTTCCTTTTCATAAATGTATTGGCCCAAATGTATCTTTGAAAGTTGTTTACTGGTGAAGGACAAAGGCATGCCATCTTGCATGAAGATGGCCCCAATTCATTTCCCTAAAGAATCAAATTTCAATACAAAAGACTTGGTGAAGTCTGGAAGTTCTATCCCATGGGTCAAGCACATATCATCTTTCAAGGCTTGGAAGGAGTGATCAACAATTGGAGTCCAAGACAAATAATTATTTTTAAGGTGAGAAGTGAGAGGAGCTACATTTTTTCCATAATTCTGAACAAAATTCCGGTAATATCCCTTTAAACCCAAAAAAAAAATGCAATCTCTTAATATTTTTAGGGTGAGGCCAATCTTACATAGCTTCAATTTTCTTAAGATCCACCCGGACACCATCCTTGCTAGTAATATGACCCAGGTATTCCACTTCTGAGGCTCCAAAGGCACATTTAGATGGTTTGAGTAAAAGTTGGTGCTTAGAGAGTAGATGGAGAACTTGATTCACATGGGAGAGATGAGATGTCCAAGTTTTACTATAGATGAGAATATCATCAAAGAACACTAAGACAAAATGACTGAGAAAAGGATGAAAGACATCCTTCATAATACTTTGGAAAGTGGAGGGAGCATTACACAAGACAAAGGGAATTACCAAGAACTCATAGTGACCCTCATGAGTTCAAAATGCAGTCTTGGGATTGTCTTCTTCTTTCATATAGATCTAGTGGTAGCCATAACGTAGATCAATTTTGGTGAAGTATTGAGCACCACTCAATTCATCCAAGATTTCATCAATTACAAAAATGGGGAATTTGTATTTTATTGTGATTTTGTTGAGGGATCTAAAATAAGGAAACATGTGCCAAATACCTTCTTCCTTGAGTACCATGACTACAGGGGAATAATAGTGTAACATACCCAACCCCTTAATTATCCCTTCTAGGTATGGGGCATCAAATTTTCATTTTCCCTGGTTCATTTTTGATCCCTTACTTAAGAAAAACCTTCTTAATCAACTTCCCCAAAATTTACATCTCTCACTGTGTGCTTGCTCCAACTAGCGGGGTCTTCCTTGTGACGTCAGGCTGAAAACCGGGAGCTAAGAGAATACGTTAGAAAGGTTTTGGCACTTTGAAAGTTCCTAGTTTTTGGGAGTTCCAAAAGTGTGGTCAGATTCTTAGATAATTGAACAATGGAGGGGATCAATGGTTCAAATCCTCTGCCAAGATCTATAGTTAAAAGGGGGGATTCAATATTCAACATGGAACGCTCCTTTTTCCTAATCCCTGAAGTCCTGAAATACCGCCATGTGTCTTATCCCTTCGTCGATCTTCATTCCATGTGTTCAGTGTTTCAGTGATCGAAGAATGTTGTTGGGATTTCGGCGTTCGGTGGTCGCCTATCCATGTTGAGCATTCCTTTTTACCATACTATGCCCAAATTCCCAAACTCCTAAAATTTCACCACATGGCCTTGTCCCTTTGACGTTTGGCATTCAACGATTTATGTTGGATGTTTATATATTGTAACATACCTCAAAACTTCTGAACTCCCGAAGTTATCCAAACTCTTAGAGTCTTGTATACGTCACAAGCCATGTTGACTAGGTGGGCACGAACCAGGAATTGACACGTGACAAGGTTCGAGAGATGACACATGTCATAATCTAATAAGCACAAGGGATGGATGAATCGGCCAAAATTGGGTGAAACGTGGCATGCGTGTTGTGATTCCACATCACATCTAATGATGTCATCAAGCCACATGATCATAGACTGATAACTGCTCAGTCCTTCAATATAACAGTTCGTAAGATTCCACATAGATCCATAGATCTACAATTCCAATTACTTTGCAACTCCGGGCTTCGAAGCTTTCCAACTTCTCATGTCACAAATTACCTATAAAGTCTCTAATATGGCGCCAAGTTTCCTCATCCTACCAATAGTTGAGATTCACTTCGGCGCTAGTGACTTCAATGGTTTCATACTTTGTAAACTCTTGGATGGGTTCCTCCAGAGTACAAAGTCTCTTAACTACGAGATCTCTTGCCACGTACCCACTCATCCAACGGTCTTAGTTCAATGGTCAACACTTGACAGGGAATGAGTAGGGGCCATGTATCACTCCATGACACGTTCCTGGTTAGTTGGGTAGTCAAGAGTGGGTCCTTTAGATCGATGGCTTGGATGGATCTGAGGATCGACGGTCCATGTCAGTTTGGAAATTTGACATTTGAGAGATCGATGTGTGTGTCTCCCAGCTTTCCCTCTGGACCACGTCGGATCTATCGCCACGTGTACCTAGCATCTACGATGAGGATTTACTTTGACTTATAGATCTTTGGGGGAAACTCATGTGTTTCTAAATCATTGAATGCCCGAACTCCCAGATAACTGTTGATCGGTGGACACGTGTCCCTCCATTATCAACAGTCTAGATTAACTTCATGACTTCGACATTTGGGAGTTTCAATGCTAGACCACTCCTAATCCCCTAAAGTATCACTTCACCGAAGGGCTTAACATGTCCCTTCCTATGTCCTATCTATATTTTTGATTCACGACTTTGGCCTTCGTCTATTTTCAAGGATCATGGAGCACCAGTCCCGAAGTATCGAAGTCAAAAGATCTAGCTCCTTTCGAACTAGCACAGGGTTCCTAGGCCCTGGTCACATGGGTATCTTGGAAAATATTAGGGACTCAATGCAATATTATTTTTGCACCAAAGGGGTTAAGGGCATGGGAATGATCCTTCGATCATATGAGTAAATAGTCTACAGGAAAAACTCCCTTCTCCTATAGAATCAAACTTGACATTCTCACTAAGGTAAACTTCACAGGGTTTGTAGGATTTAGATGTTTTCTGTCAATCCTACCCCATCTCTCCTATGGATTCACATCTCATAACTCTCGAACAAAAAACTGAGATAAGTTGAAAACCATGAAGTATAATAGTTTGCAGAAGAAAAAAAGCCTATCTAATAGCTGTTCAAATACTGCAAGACTTAACCATAAACACAGACATTTCACCATCACATCCAACATATTACACAGGGTGTGAAAATACTTATCAAAACTAGAAAATGTGAAGCAACCGTTGAAAGGGGTGCTCATTTCCTCCCAACTATAGGCACAATCACTCCTGATGTATTTACCACTGGCCACCCCCAAGCTAGACCATGATTCTTTGGGAGATTTTATTTCTTTGGGCTCCACAAAAGTCAGGGACGAAGGTTACTCTCCTCCTCCCACAAGAACTAGGTGTCTAGTTTTCTTTACTTCAAGCAAGGAGCTCTACACAAGTACTTCCTCAGTCACTCATCAGCCTCATTTATCATCATGTAACCAACCTTGTCCATGGCTCCTTCCAGCCAAAATGAACTTACTGCTCAGGTTTTCCTTTCTAGTTTTGATTCAAAGTATCCTTCCCTTTTCTTCTCGGGAGAGTTTTTTTTCTACTCTTCTCTCTCGCTACTTTGTCTCTGTCCTCGAATTACCTCCTTTATTTCCTTCCTCGGAAATTTTGCATGGGTATGAATCCAAATTCGTGGTTAGGCCTGGAAGCCTTACTAATGGGTACCCTACCCCATCCCCCCATTAATTCTTGAGGATGGCCTTCCAACTACCAGCCTGATTAGTAATTCATTTCTGGGTCACAGGATTGTTGAGAAATTACACTCGGTAGGTATTGGTCTGGTGAGGGTCATCTCAATCATTCTTAGTTTCCCCTCACCATCTCTCTCATAGAAGCCATGGTCTATCTTGGAAAACTTTCCCCTCTTTCATCAATTGTGCAATACATATTCAAATTCTATTAATAACATAAATTCATACATTGACCCTTTTATACAAGGTTCATCAAATCAAACATTCATGCACATTTAGTCTGCCATAGTCTCTTGTCCAGTTATAGTTATATTTACAAACTGGGGGAAACAAGGGTATTACAATCCCCTCCCCCTTAAAGGAACATCGTCCTAGACATTTTATCTACTGATGTGCTCTGTATATACATAAGTAAACAAAAATGGATATGCATGTCTCATGGCATCCTCCATTTCCCATGTAGCGTCATCTGGGACAAAGTGTTTCCACTGCACCTTGACCTGTGAAATGGTTATGTTCTTGAGTGGGGTTTCCTTCCTATCTATTATGCATTGATGTTATGGTAGGAATTCTCCCAAGGGTTCCACCTGAATCACAAACCAGTCAATAATATGATTAGAATCATGTACATACTTCTTTAATAAAGAAACATGGAAAACATTATGTTCCTTCAATGTGGGAGGGAGTGCTAGCCGATAGGCTACTGGTCCCACTCTATCCAAAATGTCAAAGGGTCCACAATACCAGGGTGCCATCTTGGCACATGCTCCCATCCTTAAGGAGCTTCTCCTGGGTCTAACTCGGAGATACACATGATCCCCTACTTTGAACTCTCTAGGATTCCTTTTCAGGTCTGCATAACTCTTTTGTCCATCCTGGGCTATCTTCATATTTGTCCTGATCCGAATCAATCGATGTTCCATTTCCTTTAGCATATCTGGCCCGATTTTAACTCTGTCTACTGGGTTTTTCCAGTTGATTGGAATGTTTCATTTCGTTCCATAGAGCGCTTCTAAAGTACTCATTTTTAATGACTCTTGATAGCCATTTTTGTAGGCAAATTCTACCAGTGGTAGGTAGTGCTCCCACTTATTGGGTTGATGCATTACATGCATCCTCATCATGTCTTCTAATACTTGGTTTACCCTTTCTGTATTCCCATCAGTTTGAGGGTGATAGGTTGTACTAAAGAGTAATTTTGTTTCAAAACCAACAAATAGAGATTTCCAAAAGTTTGAAGTAAACTTTGTATATTTGTCAGATATAATTTCCTTAGGTATGTAATGCAGTCTGAATATCTCTTTCATGAAGATGTTGGAAATATCTATTTCCTTGCAATTTGTCTTGACATGTATGAAGTGAGAAACTATGCTTAGTTTTTCCACAACTACCATGATGACATCGTTCTTTTTGGTTGATCTTGGTAATCTTGTGATGAAATCCATGGAGATGGTTTCCCATTTCCATTCAGGAATTGGTAGGGGATGAAACAACCTTGTTGGGTGTTGGTGCTTTGCCTTGACTTGCTGACACTCTAGACACTTATATAAGTAATAAGCTATGTCCTTTTTCAATCCGAGCCAATAAAATAGTTTCCTAGAGGCCGTGATCATTTTCTGATAACCAATATGACCAGTATATGGTATCTTGTGTAGTTCATCCATTATGAACCTCTTCAAGTCATCACAATTTGGAATATACAATATTCCCTTATAGGTTAGCATGCCTTTATTAAGCATCTAATAACCTTCATACTTCATCCTTGTGGGCTCTTTCTTTAGGTATGATGTCACGTCTGGAAAAATGCATTTGTTTCTTGTGAAATTTTAACTCTCTCTTTGATGTTTGATTCACTGGTGCTTACAGCTTCCAAGTGAACTAATTTCATACTTCTACTAAGGGCATCAACCACCCTGTTCTCCTTTCCTTTGATATGTTTCATTTTGAAATCAAACTCACCAAGGAGATCCATCCACCTAACTTGTCTCACATTGAGTTTTGGTCAGGGTCAACTACCACTCCTTCCTCAAAAATAACATGGTGTAGGTAGTGAACTTGTTTCTAGAAAAAGTCACACTTACTGAGCTTAGCATATAGCTGATGTTCTCTTAGTACATCGAGTACTAGTTTGATATGTTCTTTATGCTCTTACTTATTATTGGAATAGATTAGGATATCATCAATGAAAACCAACACAAACCTATCTAAGAAATTTCCGAATACATTATTCATTAAGCACATAAAAGTGGTTGGTGCATTGGTAAGCCCAAATGGCACCACCACAAATTCATAGTCACCAAATATTGTCCTAAAGGATGTCTTCTGGATATATTCATCTTTAATTCGAACCTGATGGTATCCATAACTCAATTCAATCTTGGAGAAGATGGTAGCATCTACTAATTGGTCAAACAAGTCATCGATCCTTGGCAAGGGATACTTATTCTCGATGGTCATCTTATTGAGTTGTCTATAATCTATTCACAGTTCGAGTGTGCATCTTTATTTTTCAAAAACAAGGTTGGTACTCCCCATGGAGACATACTAGGCCATATGTAGCCTTTTTACCACATCTCCTTCAACTGTAGTTTGAGCTCAACTAGCTCTGGTGTACTCATTCTATAGGGTGTTCTAGACATTGGCACTGCTCCTGGGACAAGTTCTATTGAAAAGTCAATATCCCTTCTTGGAGGTAGACTTGGTACCTGATGGGTGTTCTATATGCACTAAAAACACAGTAAAAACCCTCAATTAAATTGTCAACCCAGGGTAAGTAAAATTAGAGTTGTAGAAAAATATATGCCAAAGGTAGAAGGTTGATAGGAGTTTAATCTAACTAATGAAGGTAGATATCTAAGGCTAATCTACTCAAGAAAAACTATCTAATGAACAAACCCTACTAAGCAACTTGAAACTAGGTAACCTAAGTACTTTTGGGCCAAGGGTCGATGGATAGTTCCTAAGAAAGAAAGTAAAACCCTATGTAAAGAAAACTAGTTCAACAATAAGCAATAAGAAAACTACTAAGCATATCAATAAGCAAATGACAAAAGCAAACTATTTTAACTTGCCAACCGACATTCAATGAGTAACTACCCTATGAAAGAAAATAAATAAGAAAGGAAGCAAAAGCACCTATCTAACCTATTAAAGAAAATAGACAAGAAAGAAAAGACACCTAACTAACCTACTAAAGAAAAAGACAAGTAAGCAAAGGCACCTAACTAACCTACTAAAGAAAAAGATGAGTAAGTAGAGGAAACTAACTACTGCAAGTAATCAAAGTAAAACTTCCCATTGAAAAACTATCTAGCCTAAGAGGCAAGTGGACTAAATGCTTAATGCAAAACTATTTCTAATGCATGAAAGGAAATCTAAGAGGCAACTGGACTAAATGCTCAATGCAATGCATCAAAGGAAATCTATTCTATTGAAAGCAAGAAATATTAACAACTAATTCTTAATCTATGATAAGCAAACTACTATCTAATCTATCAAAGCAAAGTCTATCTATCCTACAACAACAAATAAGACTATTTTCTAAGCTATGAAAGCAAGAAGTTGTATCTATGAAAGCAGGAAAACTATTCTTTAACCTATGAAAATTCAAATATAATGTTGGTGGTTGTGTGAATGTCTTCGGTGTAGGATAATATCTCGATGGCACTTGATAACAAAGGACAATTCCAATGGTATAAGCTCAATACTAATTTCAATGGAAAAATGAAAGGTATGGATTAAACAATCCAATGAGAATTTAGCCATGACAAAAATAATGTTAAATACCCTGCATATTCATGTATGAACCATCAACAACATAACGATATCATCATTATTTAACTAAGAAATTTAATTGCATTTTAATTCTAGGAAAGGAAATTGTGTAAAATAAAACTATGTTATGTCTACTCTAACCATTCAAACTGCAATAAGGAAATAATTGAAAACATAAAGTAAACTATGATATTAAAAAGTAAATTAAAAATCTACATTAACAGTCAACTAATTAAATGAAATCTTATATAAAACTGAAGTAAGCAAGTTGTAACTAAAAAACTGGAACTAATTCTATCCATCCATCAAATCCCTGTCAAAGAAAACCCAAATCAAACTCTGTTCTATTCTAATTAAACTTTGTTTTAAACTAGACTATAAAATCATAAAAGAAAGCGTAATCTAACATCTAAATGCACATGGGGTTTGTATAGAGACTTGCAAGTCTATTCCTAGTCTACAATATCAGTGCATGCTAATACATATCATCATCTAACCTGCAAAAGAGAATTAAAACAACTAAGCTACAACAAACTAGTTAGCACAATAAAAACATGTATGTACAGAAAATAAAGAGATCAATTAAATTAAGAAATGCATAAATAAACATGAAGACAGTTACCAGACTGCTGGGACCCCCAACAAGTCATGGTCATTCTCTAAAATCACACCACGAGCTTAGCAAGATGAATTCACCATTAAAACTTGAAAAGACAGTTCTAGCATAATTTTGGCAATGTAAATTATGAAAATAGAGTAAAATCGTTTTCTGACAATTCTAATGCTTATGCTACTTGGTTAACTATCATCTGACCATATTGGTATTTATAAGATTATAGACCAAGTGGTTGACCACAGTAGGGTCAAACCACTTCTAATTTCAAAAAATTACAATAAATGATGCCCTAACTGATAAAATAGAGCGAGCCAATAGTTGCCCTGTTTGGACAACTGAAAATAAGTTGTCTGGAGCTCAGTAGCTGGAGGGGGCAAGGATAAACAAAACCCACATGCTCGATTTTCCCATCACTGGCCACCAATACCTTAACCACCAAGTCACCCTGTGTTTTTTTGCAATATGTAGTGCTGGACAGAGTGTTGGATTGAGTGCCGGAACGAGTACCGGATCATGTGCCAGATCAAGTGTCGGAACTAGAAACATAGTGCGTTTTTTTCCCTGTAACACCAGAAAAAATGTGAATTAGCTCTTGGAAATCACAAAAACTGATGAATTATACTTGATATAGTCATTAAACATGAATTATACATACCTTAGGGAAATCATACCATTTTATCATGAAATTCTTCAAAAATCTCCTTTAAAGTATGAAAAACACATATGTACATGTGGCAAAAGTGTATAATAACCGTCATGAAAGTGATCATATCTCGGGCTCAACATTACCCCCACACTTATGATTTTGTAGGTCCCACTGCAAACAAAAAGAAGTTACCCCTTGTGACTAGGCTTGCTTAGGAGGATCAACTTTGGAAGCCTCTCCTTCTTGTTATGTAGACTTAGCCTTGTGCCTCTTGTGTTTCGTTAATTTTGCTCTGAGGCTGCGGTTATATTTTTTCATTTCATCAACCAACCACTGAAGGGATTTGACCTTTTCCTGAAGCACCGCATTTTCATGATGAAGGTGTACATCTACTATCTCTCTCTCTTCCAACTATTGGAGAAGCTGATGGTTTTCTTTTTGTAACTTCTCTATGGTTGGGACAGAATTGGTGATCTTTGAGGAAGGCTTAGATCCTTTGAGGGATGTGGAAAATCTATCAGTTTTAGGATCTAAAATGGGCATGGGTGAAGTAGGAGTGATGGGAGATCAGTAAGGTGAGGTAGGTTCTAATTTTGTTTTCCTTAGTGGCACTAATCCATCCGCAAAGACTTCCCTAGGTTTCTTATGAGGGCTCCCAAGGTCGAAGAACACTTGGATGTGGTCTGAAGAAGGTGGAGGTTTTGCATAAGGCTTGGTTCTTGTGTTCCAGGTACTATTCCGAAAGGGTTCCTTACCAAATTGATTGGCTCCCCTCTTGTTTGTAGGAATTATGGGAAAGTCTTGTTGCATTACTTTTTGAATATTTTTAGGTGTAGGATCAAGAGAGAGAGAAGGCATTGGGGGGTCAACAATGGGCTTCTTTTGGTCTTTTCTCTTGGTCTTTTTACCCGTTGAAGAAGTAGGGATATAAACAAGCATTTGGTATTGTTCTGGCAAAGAGAGGGTTTTTGCAAGGGAGTTTGGGGTTCTTGGAGAGTGAGGCTTGGATGGAGAGATATTTTTTAGGCTAAGTGGCTTTTTTCCGGTCTTAACTGTCAAGTGAGGGTTTGAAAATTGGTAGATAAAGGCAAGAACGAGGAGTTCGATCAATCCATGGTGGAAGAGACTATTGTGGGGATTAGTCACATTTTCATATGGTACCTCAAATGACATCTCATACGGCACCTCATACAATACTTCATCCGGTACCTCTATGTTAAGTGCATTTTCACCTCTTATAATGGATAGCCTACAAATTTGAAGTGTTTTTGACAATCACAGTAGTTAATGAGTAGAGGCAAGATGCTCCATGCTCACTCAATATTCTTGCATATGACATATAATGTCAAAAACCTACAATGTACGGGTTATAGCAAGCATACAACATGTATTTTCAATCCTACAATATGTAGTTTGTAATGAAATGATAAACCGATAAAGAGTGGTATGTTAAGTATGCGTTCAGTAATTTATAGCACACATGAGTTTAAGCATTTCAAAAATAACATGACTATCATTGTAATAACCCGTATCATGGTAATAATACAAAAATTCTTGCAAAGACTTATTTCTCTAGGCAATGATCATTTGTCAGCTCATGAACCCCTCCCCCATACCTAAGTATTGTGACACCTCACAATCAAACGTATAGGAAACTAGTCAGTATCCCCCAATAGCCGAAGATTTATAGTATGTCATGTGTAAAGATAAAATTTTACAGCTTGGTCTGATGAGACAGTTAGAAGATGGCCCCACCTATAGGATAATAGATCCTATATATAGATAAGAAGAGGTAGGCAAGAGAGTTTCAAGATAGTCTTAGAATTATTTCACAATGGAAATTTTATGAGATTCATTAACCATAGCTTAACCACACATACTTCATGTCATATTTGTCTGCAAGTAATTTCGTACATCAGGACAAGTTTAAATTTATGATTTATTTTTGTCAAATTATCATCCTCGCTAGGTAGAATGCCCCACTGCCAACAAGCATGTTTAGTACTCCAGCAGGTTTACCTAGTCATACCATAGGTGGGTACCCACTACCAGCATACATGTTCAGTATCCCGGTGGGTTAGCCTCTTAAACCCTCAGAGACTAGACCTCTATCCTTTAAGAGTTTAATATATGATTGCTTATGCAAGAAGATGGGGGAACAGCTCTGAAAACAATTTTTTCTTTCTTTTTTTCAATTGGGATGGTATTTATGTTAGAGGATGAATTTTCGTTATATACTTAGTGATTGTCCCAATGTAAGGGGTACTTAAGCGGGTGTGGCCAATCTAAAGATATGATATAATCAAGTTATTTAGTGTGTTGTGGATGGTACCATTGAGAAAGAACATAAAGGTATCTCTAGGCTCAACTTGCTTTCTTACTTTGTAGTTATTGTGATGTTTCCATGAATAACTGCTAATTAGACTTCCTTGTTACTCTTTGATAAAGACACTTGACTCACTTACTCAGGTTTCTTGGAAAAACTGTACGAGAGACCTCTAGGCTTGATAGTTATGGTATCACTTCCTTATACACTGGTGAAGAGTTTCAAGAGCAACTGCTTTAGAATTCCTTAAAAAAATGAGAATGTTTCCAAAAATATGGCTAACTACAGTAATTCAATATTCATTTGATGTTTTAGCAGACACAAAATTCAAGTATAACAATGTTTTGAAGAAGAATCCTTGAAATTGTGTACTCCTGGTGAAATAAATACTTACAAAAATATCTAGAATTGCCTTATTAACAAAATGAAAAAACTATTTACATATATACAGTAGGAAATTTAGAAAAAATTTCAAGAACAAGGGGGGACTTCCCCATATACTAAGGCCAATACCTTGTCATATGTCATGACCTATAGAAAATATTCTCTAGAAATGGTCTTATGATAAAATTTAAGTCGGTGTCCATTTACCACAAAGGAGACTTGTCCATCGTCAATAATTTTTACAGCTCCATTGTCATATACAGTGTCTACCTCATAAGGGACCAACCATCGGGTGGTGAGCTTGCCCAAACAAGCTCACCACAATAGGGCCCAATCACCAGGTTGGAAGTGTTTCTTCTTAATAAACTTGTCATGCCACTTTCTCCTCTGGTTATGGACTAATATCATCCGTTGGATGGAATCTTGTCTGATTTCATCCAACTCGGTCAATTGTAGGGCTTGTTTCTTCTGAGCTTCATCCAGGTTCAATCCTTTTTCGGCGGAAATACGGAAGGTCCTTACTTGGAATTTTATAGGTAAAAGTACTTGTTTCTCGTACACTAGCTCATAAGGGGTATGTCTAGTGGTATTTCTCCAAGTAGTCTGATATGCCCACAAAGCCTCTGGGAGCCTATCAACCCAATCTTGGTGATGTAACTGAACAATCTTGGTCAATATGGCTTCCATAACTTTGTTTGTACATTCTACCTAACCATTGGCTTGTGGGTGGTATGGAGAAGATTTACGGTGTTTAATCCCATATTTCTATGTCAGCTCTTTCATCATCTTGGAAGTGAATTGAGTGCCTTGGTCGGTAACAATTTCACGAGTGACACTGAAGCGGGTAAATATGTCTTCATATATGAATTTGACAATAGACTTATATGTATCCCTGAATAGGGCTTTTTCCTCTACCCATTTGGTGACATAGTCTGTATAAACCAAAATATAGTTCTTCTTACGGGATATGGGTGAAATTGGTCCTACAAAGTCGAGGGCCCATTTTTCGAAGGGTTCTATCATAACTTTGGCCTGCAAAGGAATTTCTTTAGATGACGTAGGTCTTCCTATCCTTTGGCAACTATCAAAACTTCTCACATACTTGGCAGCATATTTGAAAATGCTAGGCCAATAGTAACCCGAATGTAACACCTTATATGTTGTACGTTTGTCAGAAAAATGGCCACCACATGGTCCATCATGAAAACTTTGTAGTATTTCAGGTACCTCATCCTCTCGAACACATCTACGAATAATCAAATCAGGACCTATGCAAAAAATATCATGACCAACCCAAGAGTAATTAGCAGTTTGTGTAATAATTTTCCGCTTTTCATGAGGTGACAAATGAGACGGTAACTTCCTAATGGTTAGATATTTTTCCATATCCTAAAAACATGGGGTATTGACAGAGAGGGAAAAAGATGCTCATTTGGGAAACTATCATCTATAGGGATATCATCATCCTCATCTTTTATTCGAGAAAGAAAGTCATCTACTACATTATCCTTTCCAGGTCCGTCAAGCATAGTGATGTTAAATTCTTGCAATAACAAAAGACACCTAGTCACTCGGCCATTAGTTATAGGTTCGTTGATGAGGAACCTAATGGTAGAATGATCAGTGTGTGCAAATACTTCATAACCTGTAATGTAATGACGAAACTTGCTAATAGCATGAACAACTGCCAAGAACTCCTTCTCAGTGACTATGTAGTTTAACTCAGCAGGGGACAAGTTCTTTCTTACAAAATAAATGGCATAGGACTGCTAATCCTCTTTCTTCCCTAATACCCCTCCTATTGCGGTGTCAGAGGCATCAGTGGATATATGAAATGGGAGATTCCAATTAGGCCCTCTAAGAACTGGTGCCACAAACAACTTAGCTTTCAGGGTTTCGAAGGTAGTTTGACATTGCTCAGTCCAAACAAAATCAACACCATTTATCAATAATCCAAACATAGGTGCAACAATCTTTGTAAAATTTTCAATAAATCGTCGGTAATATCCGACATGTCCAAGAAATATTCTCACCTCTTTCTGAGTCTTGGGGGGTGGAAGTCTAGTAATGACCTCAATCTTTGCAGGATCAACTTTTATCCCTTCAGATGAAACACGATGTCCTAGAACCACTCCTTTAGTTAACAACATTTTTCATAGTGCTTTTGATATTTTGTCGACGTTTCGGATCCACAACAGGATCCATCTTTAGGACGAATTAGAGAAGCAATCGAAATCATCAAAAATCCCAATAACCTAAATCAAGACAATGGCCTAGAGATTAGTGATAGTTGGATCCCACTCATCCGGGAAAGAAAACATTATTAACCTCAGAACTCTAGTACTTACACCCTCACTTTCCCGTACCTTAACTTAACCTGTTCATTAAAAAACCAACCTTATTAAAACCAATTTATACCAACCAACCTTACAAAAACCCCTTTGACTTACATTAATAATAACATTTTAAACCTAACTTAACCTTAAACCATTTCAAGACCAACCTAATTGATTCCAACTTATAGTCTTCTACCACTAATATAACAAGAATAATATTAACACCACCTCATTATATTAACCCTAAATTTAACCTATAATTAACATAAAACTAATATTAATAATATTAAACCACTAATATAACAATAATAGTATTAATTAACCCCTAAATTTAAAATCACTTAATTCATTAATTGACTAAATCACTTTTAAATACTTTTTTGAAAAATCCCCTCAAACTTAGGGTTTCACTTAGCCAAACACTAATATAAAAATAATAATACTAATGCCACCTCATTAAATCAACCCTAGTTTTAACCTATAATTAACATAAAACTAACATTAATAATAATAACACCATATGGTTATCAATTTAAACCACCAATAATCTTAACACTACCTCATCAAATTAACCCTAGTTCTAACCTATAATTTAATATTAACACCGTCGAATTAAACCACTTAACCCATTAATTAACTATACCACTATTAAATACCTATTTTAAAATTTAAAACCACCTAATTCACTAATTGACTAAATCACTTTTAAATACTTTTTTGAAAATTCTCCTCAAACCTAGGGTAACAATAATAATACTAATGCCACCTCATTAAATCAACCCTAAATTTAACCTATAACTAACATAAAATTAACATTAATAATAACACCATATGGTTATCAAATTAAACCACTAATAATATTAATATTACCTCATCAAATTAACCCTAGATTTAACCTAAAATTTAATATTAACACCGTCAGGTTATCAAATTAAACCAATTAACCCATTAATTAACTAAAGCACTATTAAATACTTTTTTGAAAAATCTCCTCAAATCTAGGGTTTCACTCAACCGACCTTAGTTTTCCACCCGCCTCATCATTATTTATTAGGGGTTCCTCTCTTATTTTTCCTCAGGCTTTTTTGTCCTGAAGATGGATCCTGTTGTGGATCCGAAACGTCGACAAGCTCTCAAAAACATTTTTCATTTTTCATGGCTCAGAGATAGGTTCATTTCCTGACATCTGATGAGGATTTTTTCTAAGTTGTCTAAGGCTTCCTTGTAAGTGTTGCCATAGACTGTGAAGTCATCCATGTAGACCTCCACACAATCATGAATAAAATTGGAAAATATCCCTAGTAGTGCTCATTGATATGTGGCAGGAGCATTACACAATTCAAATGGTAAGACCCTATAGGCATAGGTACCCGAAGGACAAGTAAAGGTAATCTTGTCCTGGTCCTTGGATGCTATTAGAATCTGGTTGTACCCGTTGTACCCATGTAGAAAGGAGAAATACTTCTTTCTTGACAAGGTATCTAGAACTTGGTCAATGAGAGGGAGATGAAAGTAGTCTTTCAGAGTGGCCTTGTTGAGTTCCCAGAAATCAACACAAATTCTCCATTTCTCGGTCACTTTCTTTGGAACCACTACAAGCGGGGATACCAACTTACTGTCAGAGATGGGACAGATAAATCTGACATTTAGCAACTTTTGAATATCCTCCTTGACTATGTCTTTGAGTGTTGGGGTTTCCTAATAAGTGTCACTTCCCCCTGGGTATATATGTGATGGATGCATGTGTCAGTGTGTATACCCTTCATGTTAGTGTATTCCCAGGAAAATGATCTTGTTTGTTGTTTAAGGATATCTAATAATTGTTTCTATTGGTCTGTATCTAGCCCGGAGTTTATATGTAAAACTTTCCCTGGACTAATCTCGTAGGGCATAGTATAAGACATTCCAGACTCATCTATTTCGAAAATAAAATATGTCGAAGACAAAATGGATGGGTCTAATTGTTCTTGAAATTAGTCCCCAAACATGTACTCAAATTGGGGAAAAGACTGTGGAAAATCCACACATGTGATAACATAAATGAACTGGTTTTGCACATTTTCTTGTGTATGCTCCTGAAGTGCCCTTGCTTGGTCACTAGGAAATACGGGTTCTTCCCAATCTTCATTCTCGTATGGAAATTCAAGCCACCATAGATTCTCCATAATAGGTTGAGCTGGAGGGTAAATGGTGAGATTTTGGATAGAGAGACCATTTGAGATGGTCATTTCTCCTTCTCTACAGTTGATAAATGCATTGGTTGTGGCTAGCCAAGGTCTTCCCAAAATAACGAGGTGGCCTTTGGCAGGATCCTTTTAATGAATGACAAGAAAATCTACAGGGTACTCCCATGAGGCTAAAGTAACCATGACATCATCTAAAATCCCTTCAGGTATAACCCTAGTCTTATCTGCTAATTCCAAAATGGTTGGGGTAGGCCAAAGAAGAGGTTGTAACTGTATTTTTTCCAAGGTAGTAGCGGTCATAACATTGATGGATGCTCCTAGGTCTATGAGATTGTTTCCAATGGCGACCTCATTAATGGTTATGGTCACTACTGGGTTTCCTAGATTCCCATATTTTTCTAGCTTTGGCTGCTCTGATATGTACTTAGAGAGTCCTCCTACCAAATGTACTATAGGAGGGTCCTTCTACTTCCTACCTGGCTTATTGATACATAATTCTTTAACTACCTTATGATAGATTGGAATGTCTTTAATGGCTTGAAGCAGAGGAATCTTGACACAAATATTTTTCAATTCATTCAAAATGTCAAATTCCGGTCGGGTGGTAGGTTTCCCTATTACCAATCGGTCTGGATAAGGAGGGACCTTCATAATTTGTGAAGGTTCATTTTGGGGAAGCTTGGGTTCTTGATTCTTTGGGATAATAACATCTTCCCACCTAGTGTCATCCATGGTTTATTTGGTGGTTTCTTCTTCTTCCTGTTTCTGGATGAATACTTAAGGTCTCTTCCTATCTAGAACTTTTCTCGATCTTAGTTGAATTTCTTGTAATGGAACATGAGTAATAACATATGTGAGGAAGGCCTGCATCTCAACATTGTTAAGAGGTTGAGGGGGATTATTATTGGGGTTCGACACTGGATGTGTCGGTAATTGTGTCGGTCTTGGGTAACTTTCATTTTGATATTGTAGTGGTTGTTGTTATGGAATAGGAGGTAAAGGTAGTGGAACAAAACCTGGCAGAAGCTACAAAGTGTTCGATGGGAACTAAGGATAAGGATGGTTGGACATAGGGATAGGTGGAGCTTGAGGGTTTCCTTGGTTGTGTCCTCCTCTCCATCCTTGAATCTAAGGATGTTGGTACTGAGTAGACCAGTTTTTCCAACCTAGTGAGTTCCACTGTTGTTGTTGATAATAGGGTGGAACTTGAGACTGTAGATCCGGGTATGTGGGTTGATTCCTAGGCTTCCATGGCCTCCTAGGTGCATAAGAAGACTCCCCAGGATCTCCACTCCTATAGATGGCTAATAAACCGGGCAATGATGGACATTTTTCAATCACATGGTCTTCTTTACAGAAGCCACAAACTAAAATGTTATTTAATAGGCACTCCCTTGAGGAATGCTTCCTCCTGCATCTTGGGCAATATATGCTCATTGTTGCATTTTCCTCCTCCTGTTTCTTTTTGAGTTTAAGGGTATCCAATTGGGAACCTATTTTGCTTAAGATGTCAGTCTTAAATTTTTCTAAAAGGTTCCCTATCTCTGCTCTTGTAATACCACCTGAACTAACTGGTTTTAAGCTTCTATTGCAAGGGTCTCGAACATTCTTCCTTGTTTTGGCTCTATTCCTTGAGTAATTTTTACACATTTCACATATTTCAACAAATGGTTTATGAGAGATGTCACCTGATTCCATCAGGTTAAGCATCCCTAAATATTCTTCTGAAATTCCCTTAAGGAAAAGATCCCTAATTGCATCCTCTGGGAGGTCATGGTATTTTGACTTCTGGGAGATATAACTAAATCTTTCCATATAATCTTTGAGGGTCTCGTCTTCTAATTGTTGGATTTTAAAATTTTCATTACGAGACTCTTTGGTCTTGCAGTAGTCTTGGTACTTCTTGAGAAATATGTATTTCATGGCTTCCCAAGACCTAATATTGGATTCTCGCAACCCCATGAACCATCTTAGTGAAGAGTCTTTGAGGGTGGTAGGAAAGAGTTTTAATTTCTGGGTATCTTGTATGTAGTTGTAGCTCCTACACAAGATGTCAAATTCAAATAGGAAGGTGTTTGGATCTTCACTGTTTTTACTGTAAAAGGTAGGCAGTGATGATAGAGGAATATTCTTCATATTGACATTTGGAGTGGTGTCCAAAGTCGAAAACCCAAAGGTATTTTTGGTTTGGTTTCCAGTTTCTTCTTCCTCCCCATGTCTTACATTGTTATGGTCCTCATGATCATCCATATTGGCTTGGTTTCCAAAAAGAGAGTACCTAGGTGGTTTTACCTTTGAACAAAAAAATGTTTCCCTTTGATGGAAAGGTCTTCCTACATATTGGATATATGGGACTCTACTCGAGCTAGTTGAGACTATTGGTGCCAAATTTTTTGTGTCAATTTGAGAGATAATTACATTGGCCGAACTACCAAACAAAAGATTCACCTGTTCAGGGTGTATGATATCTTTAAAGTTAGGGTCCCCTGGTGGTGGTGTAAAAGAAAAGGTTGTATTGTTTGGTTCTATGGAAGACTCGAGTGGTCTTTCCTCCTATCCTAATATGATTGATTCTTCAATTTCTTTTTCTATAGTGCTCCATGTATTAGTCTCTTCAGAGACTATTTTATCTCTTTGAGTTGAGCTAGCTCCTATTTTTCGGTATCGGTCTGCGGATTTTATAAGTGGAACGTTCCTTCCTTCAATGAGATTGGAAGGAACCTTGGTTGAAAGGTCTGATTTTGATCTAATGTATCTACCTTGTGGGTCTCTAGGCCTATTCATGAAACAAAGAAAAAACAAAAAGAAAAGCTACCATATGGTTCCTAGGTCTATTCATGGAAAATAAAAACAAAAAGAAAAACTACCATTGGGTTTGGTGGAACCTGCTATAGCAGATGCACAGGTTCTTACCTCTCATCTTAAAGTTCCCCCACCACCAAACTAATGCTAAGGTCTAGAAACGATCTAATTCCTAACTACTTCTTACCTTGAGACAACTCCCCAACAACGGGGCCAAAAATGATGGGTGTTCTATATGCACTAAAAACACAGTAAAAACCCTTAATTAAATTGTCAACCCGGGGTAAGTAAACTTAGAGTTGTAGAAAAATATATTCCAAAGGTAGAGGGTTGATAGGAGTATAATATAAGTAATGAAGGTAGCTATCTAAGGCTAATCTACTCAAGAAAAACTATCTAATGAACAAACCTTACTAAGCAACTTGAAACTAAGTAACCTAAGTACTTTGGGCCAAGGGTCGATGGATAGTTCCTAAGAAAGAAAGTAAAACCCTATGTAAAGCAAACTAGTTCAACAATAAGAAATAAGCAAACTACTAAGCATATCAATAAGAAAATGACAAAAGCAAACTATTTTAACTTTCCAACCTACATTCAATGAGAAACTATCCTATGAAAGAAAATAAATAAGTAAGGATGCAAAAGCACCTATCTAACCTATTAAAGAAAACAGACAAGCAAGAAAAGACACCTAACTAACCTACTAAAGCAAAAGACAAGTAAACAAAGGCACCTAACTAACCTACTAAAGAAAAAGACGAGTAAGCAAAGGCAACTAACTACTGCAAGTAATCAAAGTAAAACTTCCCATTGAACAACTATATAGACTAAGAGGCAAGTGGACTAAATGCTTAATGAAAAACTATTTCTAATGCGTGAAAGGAAATCTAAGAGGCAATTGGACTAAATGCTCAATGCAATGCATGGAAGGAAATTTATTCTATTGAAAGAAAGAAATATTAACAACTAATTCTTAATCTATGATAAGCAAACTACTATCTAATCTATCAAAGCAAAGTCTATCTATCCTACAACAACAAATAAGACTATTTTCTAAGCTATGAAAGCAAGAAACTATATCTATGAAAGTAGGAAAACTATTCTTTAACCTATGGCAATTCAAATATAATGTTGGTGGTTGTGTGAATGTCTTCGGTGTTAGATAATATATCGATGGCACTTGACAACAAAGGACAATTAGAATGGTATAAGCTCAATACTAATCTCAATGGAAAAATGAAAGGTATGGATTAAACAATCCAATGAGAATTTAGCCATGACAAAAAAAATGTTAAATACCCTGCATATTCATGTATGAACCATCAACAACATAACGAGATCATCATTATTTAAATAAGAAATTTAATTTCATTTTAATTCTAGGAAAGGAAATTGCGTAAAATAAAACTATGCTATGTCTACTCTAACCATTCAAACTGCAATAAATAAATAATTGAAAACAAAAATTAAACTATGATATTAAAAAGTAAATTAATAATCTACATTAACCAACAACTAATTAAATGAAATATTATATAAAACTGAGGTAAGCAAGCTGTAACTAAAAACTTGAACTAATTCTATCCATCCATCGAATCCCTGTCAAAGAAAACCCAAATCAAACTCTGTTCTATTCTAATTAAAATCTGTTTTAAACTAGACTATAAAATCATAAAAGAAAGTGTAATATAACATCTAAATGCACATGGGGTTAGTATAGAGACTTGCAAGTTTGTTCCTAGTCTACAATATCAGTGCATTCTAATACATATCATCATCTAACCTGCAAAAGAAAATCAAAACAACTAAGCTACAACAAACTAGTTAGCACAATAAAAAAGTGCATGTACAGAAAATAAAGAGAGCAATTAAATTAAGAAATGCATAAATAAACATGAAGACAGTTACCAGAATGCTGGTGGGCCCCCCAACAAGTCATGGTCACTCTCTAAAAGCACACGACAAGCTTAACAAGATGAATTCACAATTAAAACTTGAAAACACAGTTCTGTTATAATTCTGGCAATGTAAAATATCAAAATAGAGTAAAATCATTTTTATGACAATTCTAATGCTTATGCTACTTGGTTAACTATCATATGACCATCCTAGTGGTATTTATAAGCTTAAAAACCAAGTGGTCGACCACAGGAGGGTCGAACCACTTCTAATTTCGGCAAATTACAATAAATGATGCCCTAACTAATAAAATGGAGCGAGCCAATAATCGCCCTCTTTGGACAATTGAAACTGAGTTGTCTAGAGCTCAGTAGCTGGAGGGGGCAAGGATAAACAAAACCCACGTGCCCAATTTTCCCATCACTGGCTGCCAATACCTTAACTGCCAAGTCACCCTATGTTTTTGTGCAATACGCAGTGCTGGACAGAGTGCCAGATTGAGTGTCGGAACGAGTGTCAGATCAAGTGCCGAAACTAGAAACGTAGTGCGTTTTTTCCCTGTAACACCAGAAAAATGTGAATTAGCTCTTGGAAATCATAAAACATGATGAATTATACTTGATATAGTCATTAAACATGAATTATATGTACCTTAGGGCGATCATACCATTTTATCATGAAATTATTCAAAAATCTCCTTTAAAGTATGAAAAACACATATGAACATGTGGCAAAAGTGTATAATAACCATCATGAAAGTGATCATATCTCGGGCCCAACAATACCTCTTCTGGGGATACATATTTATATTCTCTTAATATGGGATGGTTCTATAGGATGGGTTTCTCATTCTCAATAGAGTTTAGTACTTTTATTGCATACAAGGGACATCCCTTTATGTAATATTTCTTCACTTGGAGGGCTCATATTTGTCTCACTAAGATAGGATTTTGAATCCCTTGTAGGGTTACCCTTCTTCCGTCTTCGTTTTCACACTCCAAAATTTTACTATAACAGTTCAACTTGGTTTTGTGGGAAACCGACCAGTCCATGTCAATCGGTAGGTCATAAGATCCTAGAGGAAGTATGTTTAGGTCCACTTGGGTGGGCAACCCACTCATGACTAATTGGCATGTTGGTATGACCTCTGTTACTTTTATTTTGGTTCTAGTGGCTAGTTGTATCAGCCATAATTTAACATGTTTAACTTGTTGCAATTTAAATTTCTCAATAGATTGATGGTAAACATAACTCAAATTAGAAACAAGGTCAATTAAAATGGAAACAAGATGGTTGGAGATGATACCTTCCATCTCCACCACTGAAGCTTGGTGGTCAAATTGTCTATTATCTAAGGCTGCATAAACTTGAGGTAGCTCCTAGCCACATCATTGATTATGGTAGCCTACCGGAAATTGTATATTCTTCCATTATTCTGTTGCCTATGCAGACAGTCCCTTAGTAGACGTTCCTCTCCACAACCCCAACATTTCAAGGGTTCTCTCTTCATGTTATCAGTCTTACTTGGAGCTTCTCTGAATGGTTTATTTCCACTCTAGGATGGAAAATTTGTTTGATACACACATATGGCAGGAAGAATCATCCTAGAGCTCTTACCAGGGCTCTTAAATATTGAGGTTTTAAACACATTCTTCTTGAATCCTGAATTATTTTTCTTCTTCCAGTCTTCATGGGGTTCTGTCTTACTCAATAATTTCTCATAGCAATATCTTGCTTTTCGAATAGTATCTTCTAAGGTATTTGGCTCATCAAAATCAATAATGTCCACATAGGACTGAGGTAATCCACTAATAAATCGTTTCATCTTTACCTTTTCATCCTTTATATAGGGTACATACCTCATCAGTTCGAGAAATTTGTTGATATACTCATCTATGGTGAGTTGTCCCAGCTTGAGTTTATATAACTCCTTGGTGTTTCCATCAAAGTATGTTTCTGACTGGTACTTCTTATTGAAGTATTTCTCAAATTGTTTCCATGACAAGTCCTTATCATGGACTCCTTTCACATTCATAAGGTCCTCCCACCAAATGGAAGCCTTCCCATTTAGGTTGAAAATGGCTATCTGATCCTTTAATTTTTCAGAGTAGTCATGGACTCTGAAGTACTTCTTCAAGACGAGTAACCAAACTTCTTCTTCTTCCCCCTTCTTAATCTCTCCATCGAAGGTGGGTGGTTTGGGTTTCTTGAATTCTTTAGGATCACGACTCTTGGAATGTTTCCTCTTCTTTCCTCTCATCTGAGAATGGGAACTAGTTTTTCCACTAGACGATTCCTTGGAGTTGTTAGTGTCCTCACCAGAGGAATCTTCCATTGAATGTCTCTTGGCTCCATGTTGGGCCTTCTTTGAGGTGCTCCTCCTGGTGTGGCCACTTTCAGGACCATGCTTCTTTATCTATGGTCGACTTGGATTTTTCTTAGTATGATCCATGTCCACATGACTATAATTTGGACCATTATGCAATTGCCTTTGTATATCTGATAGACTTTTCATTAGGATTGCATTAATTTTTGTTTTCTTTTCCTACTCCTTGATCAGCCTTTCATTTTCAGCCTTATAACTCTATAATTATGCCATGAGGCTTCTTACATTTTCACCCAAATTTGGAGGGGTTTCCACCGCCCTCCTTTCATTAGATTTTTCCTCTCTATTGTGGGAGCTCTCCCCCAACTCTTGATGTGTCACCATCCTTTGCGTTATATTCCTCCTGTTGTTCATTGACTGCTTGAGTGTTGATAAAAAAGTTTATGTTAGTTACTAATCTACCCAGTCATGAACAACACATATCATTGCAAGGTGAAGTCAGTTCTTTATTTGGAAACATTAGCAACCTATAGTGCACACTTCCAAAACATCTATCAATAGTATAAGGGGGTAAGGTAGGGTGTTACCCCATAATTTCTCTAATAATATTTTAATGCGACTTGTGCATGAGCCCAAGCAGGCCAAGTGTTGTTGTCATGCTCTGATACCAATTTGTAACATACCCAACCCCTTAATTAGACCTTCTAGGGATGGGGCATCAAATATTTGTTTTCCCTAGTTCATTTTCGGTCCCTTACTTAAGAAAAACCCTCTTAATCAGCTTCCTCAAAATTGACATCTCTCACTGTGCACTTGAACCAAATAACGAGGTCTTCCTTGTGACCTCAGAATGAAAATCGGGAGATAAGAGCCTACAATAGCAAGGTTTCGGCACTTCAGAAGTTCTCGGGCTTCGGGAGTTCAAAAAGTGTGGTCATATTTTCCTATCGCCGAATAATAGAGAGGATCAACAGTTCACATCATCTGCAAAGATCTATGGTTAAAAGCAGGGATTCGATATTCAAGGCAAAACACTCCTTTTTTCTAACCCCCACAGTCCTAATATACTTCCATGTGGGTTATCTCTTCGGTGATCGACATTCGACATTCTTCGTTCCATACATTCAACGTTTCTATGATCAGAGATCATTTTTGGGATTTCAGTGTTCGATGGTCATCTATCCCCGTTGAGCATTCCTTTTTACCATAATATGCCCAAACTCTTGAACTCTCGAAATTTCTCCACCTAGCCTTAGTTGTTCGGCATTTGACATTCTGTAATTTATGTTGGATGTTTTTAGATTGTAACATACCACAAAACGCCCAAACTCCTGAAGTTATCAAAACTCTCGGAGTCCCGTATACATCACCTATCACGTCAACTAGACGGTCATGAACCAGGAACTGACACACGGTGAGGGTCGAGGGTTGACATGTGTCCTCATTACGGGATGACATGTGTCATACTCTAATAGGCACAAGGGATGGGTGAATCAACCAAAAATGGGCGACACGTGGCACACGTACTACGGGTCCACATCACATCGAATGAAGTCATCAAGCCATGTGATCATAGAGTAATAAAAACTTAGTCCTTCAATCTAATGGATCGTAATATTCCACGTAGATCCATAGATCTATAGTTCTCATTACTTTTTATCTCTGGGCTTCATAGCTTTCCAACTTCGCACGTAGCGAATTCCCCAAAGAGCTAAGTCTCCAGAGTCTCTAATTTGGCACCAAGTGTTCTCATCATACCAACGGTCGAGATTCACTTCGGTGCTTATGACTTCGACGGTTTCATACTTCGTAAACTCTTGATTGGGTTCCTCTGAAGTACGAAGTGTTCATACTATGGGATCTCTTTCCATGTACCCACTCATCCAACGGTCCTAGGTCAATGGTAAACACTTGATGGAAAACGAATAGGGGCCACATGTCACTCCACGATCTGTTCTCGGTTAGTTGGGTAGTCGAGGGTGGCTCCCTTAGATCGAAAACTCGAAAGGATATTGAAGGATCCGAGGTTCGACGGTCCACGTCACTTTGGCAGTTCGACATTTGGGAGTTCGGTGTGTGTGTCTCCTGAATTTCCCTCCGGACCATGCCAGATTTGTCGCCACATGAACCTAGTGTCTACGGACATGATTTTCTCTGGCTTGCAGAGCTTCGAGGGAAACTCACATGTTTCTAAATTGTCGAATACCCAGACTCCCGGATAAATTTTTATTGGTGGACACATGTACCTCCATTATCAACAGTCTAGATTAGCTCCGCGACTTCAAAATTTGGGAGTTTTGATGCTAGACCACTTCTAATCCCCTGAAGTAGCACTTCCCCTAAGTGCTTAACACTTCCCTTCCTATGTCCAATCTAACGACTGGTAGAGGTATACATTGGATCCCTTAATGGATGACCCTCATCGATTCATGACTTCGGATATTTTCGAGGATCGTGGTGTCACCAGTCCCGAAGTTCCGAAGCTGGAATAACTAGCTCCTTTCAGACTAGTGTAGGGTTCCTAGGCCCTAGTCACATGGGTCTCTTGGAAAATATTAGGGACTAAGTGAAATATCCTTTCTATAGAAAATGGGTTAAGGGCATGGGCACAAGCCCTCGGTCAGATGTGTGAATGCTATAAAGGAAAAACTCCCGACTCGCACATAA
Source organism: Picea engelmannii (assembly GCA_009831015.1). Classification (NCBI taxonomy): domain Eukaryota; kingdom Viridiplantae; phylum Streptophyta; class Pinopsida; order Pinales; family Pinaceae; genus Picea; species Picea engelmannii. The sequence goes on along the minus strand of ML787583.1, from coordinate 387,859 downwards.
TCGAACTTGAGGGTTCTCTCTTCTTGTTATCAGTCTTACTTGGAGCTGCTCTGAATGGTTTATATTCACCCTGGGATGGAAAATTTTGTTGATACACACTTATGGTAGGAATACTCATCCTATATCTCTTACCAGGGTTCTTAAATATTGAGGTTTTAAATGCATTATTCTTGAATTCTAAATTCTTTTTCTTCTTCCAGTCTTCATGGGGTTCTGTCTTACTCTTTAATTTTCATAGCAATATCTTTCTTTTTGAATAATATCTTCTAAGGTATTTGGCTCATTAAAATCAATCATGTCCATGTAGGACTGAGATAATCCACTAATAAATCATTGCATCTTTACCTTTTCATCCTTTATATAGGGTACATACCTCATCGGTTCAAGAAATTTGTTGATATACTCATGTATGGTGAGTTGTCCCAACTTGAGTTTATAGAACTCCTTGGTCTTTCCATCAAAGTACGTTTCTAATAGGTACTTCTTCTTGAAGTATTTCTCAATTTTTTTCCATGACACGTCCTTATCATGGACTCCTTTCATATTCCTAAGGTCCTCCCACCAAATGGAAGCCTTCCCATTCAGGGTTAAAATGGCTATCTGATCCTTTAATTTTTCAGAGTAGTCATGGACTCTGAAGTACTTCTTCAAGATGAGTAACCCAAATTATTCTTCTTCCCCCTTCTTAATCTCTCCATCGAAGGTGGGTGGTTTGGGTTTCTTGAATTCTTTAGGGTCACGACTCTTGGAATGTTTCCTCTTATTTCCTCTCATCTGAGAATGGGAACTAGTTTTTCCACTAGAAGATTCCTTGGAGTTTTCAGTGTCCTCACCAGAGGAATCTTCCATTGAATGTATCTTGGCTCCATGTTGGGCCTTCTTTGAGGTGCTTCTCCTGGTGTGGCCACTTTCAGGACCCTTCTTCTTTATCTCTAGTCGAATTGGATTTTTCTTAGTATGATGCATGTCCACATGACTAGAAACTGGACCATGTTGCAATTGCCTTTGTATATCTGATAGACTTTGTAGTAGGATTGCATCAATTTCTGTCTGCTTTTCCTTCTCCTTGATTAGCCTTTCATTTTCAGCCTTATAACTATGTAATTATGCCATGACGCTTCTTACTTTTTTGGCCAAATTTGGAGGGGTTTCCACCACCCTCCTTTCATCGGATTCTTCCTCTCTATTGTGGGAGCTCTCCCCCAACTCCTGATGTGTCACCATCCTTTTCATTATAGTCTTGTTCTTAATTGACTGCTTGAGTGATGATAATTTTTTTTATGTTAGTTACTAATCTACCAAGTCATGAACAACACATATCATTACAAGGTGAATTCATTCCTTTATTTGGAAACATTAGCAACCTATATTGCACACTTCCAAAACATCTATCAATAGTATAAGGGGGTAAGGTAGGGTGTTACCCCATAAGTTTTCTAATAATATTTTTATGCAACTTGTGCATGAGCCCAAGCAGGCCAAGTATTGTTGTCATGCTCTGATACCAATTTGTAACATACCTAACCCCTTAATTAGACATTCTATGGATGCGACATCAAATATTCATTTTCCCTAGTTCATTTTTGGTCCCTTACTTAAGAAAAACCCTCTTAATTAGATTCCCTAAAATTTACATCTCTCACTGTGCGCTTGAACCAAATAATGGGGTCCTCCTCGTGACCTCGGGATGAAAATCGGGAGCTAAGAGCCTACATTAGCAAGGTTTCGGCACTTGAGAAGTTCTCGAACTTTGGGAGTTCCAAAAGTGTGGTCAGATTCTCCTATCACCAAATAATAGAGAGGATCAATGGTTCATATCATCCACCAAGATCTATAGTTAAAAGGGGGGATTCGATATTCGACGCAGAACGCTCATTTTTCCTAACCCCCGAAGTCCCGAAATACTACCATGTAGCTTATCCCTTCTGTGATCGACATTCAACATTCTTTGTTCCATACATTCAACATTTCGGTGATCATATATTGTTGTTGGGATTTCAACGTTCGATGGTCATCTATCCTCGTTGAGTATTCATTTTTACCATAATATGCCCAAACTCCTGAACTCTCGAAATTTCTCCACCTGGCCTTAGCTCTTTGACGTTTTTAGATTGTAACATACCTCAAAATGCCTGAACTCTCGAAGTTATCAAAACTCCCAAATTCCCATATATGTCACCTGCCACGTCGTCTAGGCGGGCACAAACCAGGAACAAGGGATGGGTGAATCAGCCAAAACTGGGTGACACATGGCACATGTACTGTGGGTCCACATCACATCAAATGATGTCATCAAGCCACATGATCATAGACTAATAACTACTCAATCCTTCAATCTAATGGTTCATAATATTCCACGTAGATCCATAGATCTACAGTTCTCATTACTTCATATCTCTGGGATTCAGAGCTTGCCAACTTCACACGTAGTGAATTTCTCGAAGAGTTAAGTATCTAGAGTCTCTAATTTGGCACCAAGTGTCCTCATCATACCAACGGTCGAGATTCACTTCGGTGCTCACAACTTCAACAGTTTCATACTTCATAAACTCTTGAACGGGTTCCTTTGGAGTACGAAGTCTTTGAACTACAGGATCTCTTTCCATGTACCCACCCATTCAACGGTCCTAATTCAATGGTAAACACTTGATGGCGAACGAGTAGGGGCCACATGTCGCTCTACGATGTGTTCCCGGTTAGTTGGGTAGTCGAGGGTGGGTCCCTTAGATCAACAAATCGGAAGGATCCTGAAGGATCTGAGGGTCGACAGTCTACGTCACTTCGACAGTTCGACATTCGGGAGTTTGGTGTGTGTGTATCCTAACTTTCCCTCCAGACCATTCAATATCTGTCGCCACATGCACCTAGCGTCTACAGCCATGATTTTCTCTAGCTTGCAGAGCTTCGAGGGAAATCGCATGATTCTAAATCGTCGAATACCCAGACTCTCAGATAACTTTTGATCAGTGGACACGTGTACCTCGATTATCAACAGTCTAGATTAACTCCGCGACTCTGAAATTTGGGAGTTTTGACGCTAGACCACTCCTAATCCCCTGAAGTAGCACTTCCCCGAAGTGATTAACACTTCCCTTCCTATGTTTGATCTAACGACTAGTAGAGGTCTACATTGGATCCCTAGATCGACGACCCTTGTCGATTCATGACTTCGGCCTTCAATTATTTTCAAGGATCACTGAGTCACTTGTCCCAAAGTCCCAAAGCTAAAATAACTAGCTCCTTTCAAACTAGTGTAGGGTTCCTAGGCCTTGGTCACATGGGTCTCTTGGAAACTATTAGGGACTAAGTGCAATATACTTTCTGTAGAAAAGGGGTTAAGGGCATGGGCATAAGCCCTCATTTAGATGTGTCAATGATATAAAGGAAAAACACCCTACTCCCACATAATTGAAATTGACATTCGCGCTAAGGTAAACTTCATAGGGTTGGCAGGACTTAGACGTTTTCCATCAATCCTACCCCATCTCTCTTGTGGATTCACATTTCATAATGATCTAACAAAAAACTGAGATAAATTGAAAACCATGAAGTATAGAAGTTTGCATAAGAAAAAGAGACTATCTAATAACTGTTCAAATACTGCAATACTTAACCATAAACACAGACATTTGATCATCACATCCAACATATTACATAGTGTATGAAAATATTTATCAGAACTAGAAAATGTGAAGAAACCGCTGAAAGGGGTGCTCGTTTCCTCCCAACCATAGGCATAGTCACTCCTAACATATTTTCCATAGGACACCCCTGAGCTAGACCATGATTTTATGAGAGAGATTCTTTCTCTGGGATCCACAATATTCAGGGATGAAGGTTATTCTCCTCCTCCCACAGGGACTGGGTGTCTGGTTTTCTCTACTTCAAGAAAGGAGGTTTGCACGAGTACTTCCTCAGTCACTAATCAGCCTCATTTATTAGCTTGTAGCCAAACCCTGTCCATGGATCCTTCTAGCCAAAACTAGCTTGTTTCTTAGCTTTTCCTTTCCACTTCCGAGTCGAAGCATCCTTTCCTTCTCTTCTTGAAAGAGTGTTTTCTCTACTCTTCTCTCTCGCAACTATTTCTCTGTCCCCGAATCACTTATTTTCTTACCTTCCTCAACAAGGTTGTGTGGGTACAAATCCCAATTCATGGTCAGGCTTGGAAGCCTTACAGATGAGTACCCTGCCCATCCCCTCATAAACTCTTGAGGATGGTCTTCCAACTACTAGCCTAACTAGTAATTCATTTTTAGGCCAAAGGACTGTTGAGAAATTACACCCAGTAGGTACTAGTCTGGTGAGGGTCATCTTAACCATTCTTGATTTCCCCTCACCATCTCTCTGATAGCATTGATGGTCTATCTTGGAAAAATGTCCCCTCTTTCAACAGTTGTGAAACACATATTCAAATTCTATTAATAACATAAATCCATGCATTGACCCTTTTATACAAGGTTCATCTAATCAAACATTCACTGTTATGACCCAAGGGGGGGAATATATATTGCCAAATGTATATGATATGACCCAAAGAGGGGGAATATATGGGACTAAATGTACATGTAATGTGTAAATACATATGTAATAGGGTTGACCTAGTGATAAGGAGGCCTCATGTGCAAGTGTGAATAGTTATATATAAGAGATCATGTATTCATTATTGACATGTGAATTGTGAAGTATGCAAGGTATTTGGTTATTTGGAGGGGGTTCCCCTATTCTTTAAGGAGTTATTGTGTAACTTATATATCTTGGATTTGTGTGGCTAAATGTATATGATATGACCCCAAGAGGGGGCATATATGGGCCTAAATGTACATGTAATGTGTAAATACATCTGTAATAGGGTCGGCCTAGTGATAAAGGGGCCCCATGTGTAAGTGTGAATAGCTATATATAAGAGATCATGTATTCATTATTGACATGTAAATTGTGAAGTATGAAAGGTATTTGGTTATTTGGAGGGGGTTCCCCTATTCTTTATGGAGATATTGTGTAACTTGTCTATCTTGGAGTTGTGCTCCACGTTGACATTTTGTACATGGTGTGTACTTCTGTAATTTTATGATATTTTGAGTATTTGGTTCTTAATAGTGATTATTTGGTTTATCGTGGATTGCTTGGATAGGATTTTTTTCTATCTGGTGATCCTATGAAGTTGGGAAGTGAACCCAATAGATCTGAACAAATCTGGTAGTGTATGTTGTCATTTCTTTTGAATTGTCCTTTTGTGATTATGATCCATTGCTAGATCTATCCTTTTAGGTGAGTTTTGGGTGAGATCTTTGTAGTGACATTGAAGTGGATTGTTGGTGTTACTACCAATTTCCTACAACCATTTTCTTGATGATTTGTCGGTTTTCTATTTTTCATTTTTTTGTTCTTGTGTATATCAAGAATAGTTTTGCATTAAATTTGAAAAAATTACAAAAACAAATAAATTTGCAATGCTTGTGAGCCTTTGAAGCATTAGAACAAGAGTTTGCATTTCTGATTTTTTTGGCTTGAGTTCTTAGAATAATTTTGGATCTGAACTGTTTGTATGGTTGCTTGGTGCATGAGGTTGAATTTTCAAATTTACAAAGAAATTGTTTTCTCTTCCCTCCTATAGCTAGAATTCATTGAATCAAACGTATTGCATTAGCATATTTGCATTACTTGGTTGGGTCAAGAGTAATACACCATTAAGGTTTTTGTCAGACAGTTGTCTTAGGTCGATGGACAATTGGTCTGGACTATTGGTTGTCATTGATGTCAACCCTTGGAGATTGATATTGTAGATTGATTTCAACCCTTAGTGATTTATGGCAACCCTTAGTTGTTGATGTCAACCCTTGGAGAAGTACGGTAGCGAATTTTGGTAACACAAATGCATGGGTGAGAGGCCCGAGTCTGTTTGAGGTATAAAGGCATGAAGATAAATGAATTTACAAGTAATACTATTCTAGATGGGTAGTATATGTCATGCGCCCATTTCCGGTGATATTTGGAACGTCACATAACTCTTCACGGTCAGAGAGTTACGGCCATATGAAGTTGGTGAACCCTCATGAGTTATCTAGAAGCCCGTAGAAGGTCAAATAAGTCAATTATTCTAGAATCTCCTAGAAGAAGTGTACTAGTAAAATTGATGGTAACTGGGAGTTAATCATGGGTATAGTTGTTGCATTAAGAAAATAATTAAAAATAAATTATTTGCAAAAAGAAGTTGTGATTTTGGTAATTATGGTAAAGTAGTTGCGATGAGAAGATTGAATAGTCAAAGTGGTTGACCAAGAAATAAATTGAATAATAAAGTGGTTGCAACAAGAAGTTATTTAAGGGAAAATAAGTTATGAATTGACTAATTATAGAAAATTTAGTTGCAACTAGGAGTGGGGAACTTACTATTTGTGGAAAGTGGTTAAGTTAAGTGGACAAAGTGGTTAAGTGGAAAAAGGGGCTAAGTGGAAAAAGTGGTTAAGTGGACAAAAGTTGATACTTATAGAAGAAGCTACTTGGAGAGTATAAATAAGAGAGAAAGGGTCTCTCATTAGCACCTATTGAATATGATTTAATATCTATTTTTTGAAAGGTTATTTCGGAAGGTATTAATGGTACAGAAAACATGCGGAAGGAAAAGTGTGGCAGAAAAATTACGGTAGGAAATGTGCAATAGAAAAAGTGCAGAAGAAAAATTGTGGTAGGAAAAGTGCGGCAGAAAAATTGCGGCAAGAAAAGTGCAGAAGAAAAATCGCAGCAGAAAAAATGCGGCAAAAACATCGCAGCAGCAAAACTGCGGTAGAAAAATGCTACAAGAAAAAAAATGTATAGTTTTCATATGTGTAGTGTTGAATCTATGAATCTAGTTGAAACTTTTCCTTGTAAATCTGTTGTATTCCCTCTTCGAAGTTTAGGGCTTGTTGTAGAGTTGATCTGAGAATTATCTACTGAAGTTTAGTATTGGTTCATGTTTGAGGGATTTTGGTTGAGGTATGTTGTTGAAGTTATTGGTAAGATAGAGGTCGTATAACAGTGAGGTTGTGGCACATGGTTGATGTGATGATTTATGGTAATTGATTTATGGAGAGTGTGGTGCATTTCTAGAGGTATCTTGTTGGTTATCTTGGTGTATGTTATTGGTATATGGTAGAGGTATATGATTGGGTACATGGATGAGATACATACTTGAAGTACATGGTGATATTGATACATCTTTTTGAGGCATAGTTTGTTTTGTTTTTGATACATGATTGTTACACGTTGTTGGTTATCTTTGTATAATGTTGATGTACATGGCTGATGTACATGATTGATGTGCATTATTGGCACATGGTTTGAGTGATATTCTTGTGATTTTGGGTATGATATCTATGTTATTAGATATGATATATTGAGGATAGTATTGGTACATTTTGTTGGTACAGGCAAGGCACAGGTATAGGTTGGTTACATGACAGTGGCACAAGTTGATTACAATTCAGTGGCTTAGATTGTTACAGGTTTACAATAGTATATCTCACAGTAACAGTGTGACAATGGTTCCATCATTCTACTTATATTTCAGGGAGGTTGGACAGGGAAAGGATAGGTGGTTGTAGCCACCTTTCGATTATAGATCGAGAACATAAGGGGGTGTAGCCTCCTTCTGGTTGTAGCCAAATAATTGGGGAGTTAGATTGTAGCCTAAGAAACTAGGGGGTTGGAGCCTCCTTCTAGTTGTAGCTCGAGAATTGGAAGTTGGTGCTTCCCTGAATGTAATTCTTGACATATAAGAAAAACATTATGTGGTTTTCTCCCGCATTGGGTTTTCACATAAATATCAGTGTATTTTGCAATGTGTGGATGTGTTTTTTATTGTTTATTATGCATTGATGAATGTTAATGCTTATGATACAATAAGATATTGAAGATGAACATATGAACATGGTTGAATAAGTAAAAAATATACTTTGTAGTTTAAAAGATTAATAATTGGTACAATTTCTCATTATTGATTCACCCCCCTCTCAACAATCTAACAGTTTCATTAATATCCCATTGGCATTAATAACAACCATAAAACGAAAATGCGTAATCTAAAATATATTAGACATTTTTATTTTTTAGTAAAACAACATTAGTTAGGCTTAGGGAATTGGAATAATATTGGAGAGTAAACTCTCCAAGGCCGCAAAAACCACATGTGGGATTCATTAACAAGTGAAAATCCATTATTGCAACCAGTGTGTCAGGAGCCCCTTGTAATATAAGATTTAAGCACAAGGTCGCATTAGGGAAAGTAGCGATATTACCCCTCTATGTTTTTTTTGGTGTTTGTGGTATCGTTTCTATTGCTACGTATACATGGGTTTCGTTGGTGCCACACCTTTGTGTGAGGTAGTTCACCTTTGGAAATTCAGCCTTAGTTACCTTTCCTTTACGTGTGGTCGAACCTGTGATTGTTCTCCCAGTCATTGATTGTAAGGTGTGTTAACGCTCCGTAATTTGCCCAAGGCCGTGGAGGTAGTCACTAAGGCAACATCAAACCGCTTCGAGTCCTGGATCTAGCCCTCCAAAACTCAGATAGATCTCTCTCTATCTGATATAACTTTGTTTTAGTGGGATATTGGGCTAGTTATGACTGTACAAAGTTTTTGATTGTGAGAAATTGAGTAAGGACCGAGAAGGGAAAACTATTAGGCAATGGAGTCACCACATCAAACTTTTCAAATCCTTTTATGTAAGATGAAACTACAGGGAAAGGTAGCTAAAAAAATGGATCTAAGGGCTTTGAATGCAAATAAGAATAAGAGATAGGGAAAAAATCAATATTCAGATGGGAAGCAGTTAATAATTCCCCACATGTCTATCGGAGGACGACATTTAAATTATCCAAAGTCAAGAATCAGAGAATATGTTCCAATGAATTATGTTCTTATTTTATATATTGCATAATTTAGAAATAAAAATGATTGTGGAAAACAAGGAAAATAGTTACATAAAGAAATTACATCACCAGGGTGTTTAACACAAGAATCCTGCAGTTTTTATTGCCTGGATATCAAGAACATGCTCATTGTGAGCTTACATCCCAGCATTGGTACTATTTCTTTTCTAATCCTACCTCCTCCTTACTCTATAAACATAGATATAAATAAAAAATACAATCCTTAGGCTCAGGAGATCAAATTCGATCATCTTGGCTGAAAATAGCAAGTAAATCCCTGAAATTTGGGCCGAATCTATTGAGAATAGGGGTACACTCAGTCATTTTTTTATCCTCAAAAGTGACACCTGTGTAAAAAATGAAGGAGTTTATTGTATATGAGTTTATATGGAAAACAAACCTCCTTCTTTTTCTCCAATTTCGTCTCCATCTCGCCAAAACATCTCCCGCAAAATCGTGACCAAAACAGGAAAAACCAGAAACCTGAAAAAAGGGGCTCAGAAATGGATTTGATTCTACCAACTAGTGGAACCTATACAAAATATGGAAGAGGTTTTTGTTCTTTATCCCATAATGAACAAAATTCTCTCTCATTTTTCGAAAATTCATTTCCATTTTCCCGGAAACCACCTTGGAAGACGACTGATCAAACTGGCAAAAAAGAGCAGTTTTGAGTTTTTCAGGAGGGCAATTTTGGAGGGCAGAGCGGTTTACTCGGACCCCCCTGAGGTGGTAAGTGGTATTGGGAGGGAGGGTAAAATTTCACCATGGGGTGACAAGTTTCCATCCCAATACCACCAACTCGGACCCCAAGGTGTTGATGTGACATGAGGGGGAGGGGGAGGGGGGTGCGAGTTGTACGGGAAAAAGGTAGGTGGGAACTTAGGATAGTTTAAATTTTGGTTTAAATTTTTTATTTTATTTTATAGTTTATGTTTTGTTTTATTTATTTTTTTAAGTGTTTGTTTTAATATTTTGTTTTGTTTATCATTTTGTTTTTAAATTTTGTTTTATTATGTTTATTTTAATTTTGTTTAGTTTTTGTTTTTTAATATATGTTTTTTATTATTGTTTTATTTTTTAATTTGTTTTTAATTTAATCTTTAATTAATATTTCGATTAATAAAATACTAACCTAAGTACTAACTTAATTATTATGTAATTAATTAATTAATAATTAATTAATTATTAACTAGTTTAACATATTTTAATTAATCTAACTACACTAAATTTTATTACTAACATTTTTAACCTATTGTTTCTTTTTCCTAAGCTTGTTTATTCATGCAGGGATAAAATTGGCGAAGGGGTGAAGAAATGAAGGGTGAGGGACTTAAGTGCACAACGGTGGATTAAGGATGTAGCAGTGTGATGAAGGATCGGGCGAAATGGATGGAGGGGGAAATGGAATTAATTGAGTCCAGCAAGACAGATGTCTTCATCATGGGAGAAACATCAAATAGGTAGTTGAAGAATCAAGACACCTATGATTATAGGACCCCAACAAGGTGGAAGCCTTGGTGTCCTTTCCTAGGTAGCCAAAAGAGGTGATTTTAGGTGGGATGTGCCTGCAGTACCCGGGGAAGACATTCATTCATTGTCTCATTTCCCCTAGAGGGTGCCCATCTTACTAAAAGGTACTTGCGTCAGTTAGGGTTGTTTCCTGTAGATCATCAAAACTGCTCCTCATACCTTCGCTAGCCATTCTTGTGGGGACTTCATCTCCCCTAGAGGGTTGGTCTCTATAAGGCCCCATAATCCATTGGTTTGCTTGTTATCATCTAGGATTTTATAAGGGTGTGCTCTTTGATTCTGATTCTAGATCAGCCTTAGGTTGAATTGTGTTTGATTTACACCTACATTTTTCACTGTGGTTGAATTATTGCACCAGTCACGTTGGTTGCAAAGACTAGAACCCATCACGGAGGTACAAACACCTCTCAAGCGACGTGAGGTACAAACACCTCTCAAGTGTCTTATATTTGGTTCGAGGACACTGGTTTGATTGAAGTGGAAGTGGTTGATGAAGGTCCTTTGTCAAACTTTAACCCTCCATTAATTGATCTTGAAGCACCTCTACTTGTCAAGGAAGGGGATATTTTTAGTCAGCCTTTTTCTTTATTTAATAATCCTTAAACCATGTTAGGACCAAGTTTTTCATCTGGTGTAGTTGAGCCATCCAGCCCATCCTCAAGTGGGACTAGGGGAATCTTGGTGATGTCCACATTACCTTCTCTTAACACCATTGAACCTACACTGTCCATGTCGTTTTCTAGAAGTCCCTTGATCTAGAGGACCCTAACCATGTCTTCATTTCCATATGTTAGTATACCCAACATTACTATGCCCGTCCCTTCCATCATGATGCCCACATCTGGATATTTTTGTGGTGGGGGTTCAAGCCTTGGTTTCATTATGGGAGGTGGAACTCCTTCTTCCTCCACAATTCCTATGAGCGGATCGGTATCATCAGGTGCGGGTGTATCTTTTGGGTGGAAATTTCCTAGTGGTTTTGGGGATGTCTCTAGTCAGGATGGGGGCAGTAGTATGTGAGGAGGTTTTAACTTCCCATGTGTTGGCACACCTTTCTCTGGGGGCACACTCCTCAGGGGTAACTTTTCAAATTGGGGAATCTTTCCCTTTATCAATACCTCAGGCTCCATGCGATTTTTCCTTGGGACTAGTTTTGGGAAAAAAATTCTTGGGGAGTCTACATCTATCCTTGGGGGAAATCCCCTCAGTGGCACATCTAGGCTAGGGAGTAGTTATGATCCTAGAAGTGCCACCATCCCTGGGGACACTCACTATTCGAGAACACCTCAGAAGCCTTTTGGTACTAACAATGTAGGGGGACCACAAGGTTCATTTGGGACAACAAATACTTCATCTCCCTCCCAATATTCATTTTATCACTCACTATTACCTTTACTTGCAATGTTAGAATTACCTAATCCATCATGGTTGATAAATGATGTTATTTCTCACAACCCTTCATGGCCAGCTATGCCTGGAAAGTTATTGTCATATATTCCAAAATTCGATAGAAAGATGGGAGAATACCCCTCTAAACACATCATGACATATCACTTATGGTGTTTGGGCCAATTGCTTCATGGATTATAGTGTGAGGCTATGTATTTTCCATCAATCACTGACTGAAGGTGCCGCTAAATGGTACATTGAATTACAAGGTGGTTCCTTTAAAATCTTCAATGAATCTGAAGTGATGTTCCTTACACATTACCAGTTACACATTAGGTATGAAATAGGAATGGAGCTCTTGACTTCCTTGTGTCAATATACTTCCACTCACATTTATGATCACATTCATGAGTGGTGATAGAGACATAGAATGATAAAGACCCAAATCCAAACTAATCGCTTGATGGAGTGGTTCACCAAATCGCTCCTTCCAACCATTTCCAAGGATGTAGCTATTTCCAAAGGGGCAACTAAGGAGCAGGCTATTATCTGTGCCCAACATTCAAAATTAATTTACTCTCATACAAGTACCCTTTATGACACTATCCTCCATGCTCCTAGGTTATCAATAGATCCAAATAAGATAATCCTAGGACCCCATTTCTATTGTGAGTTTGGTTCTATTTCTCATGCCTCTATGAACTAGTTAGTTGACTAGATGGGTCATATGGCTATCCTCACATCCATAAACTACTAGTTCTAGTGCTCAAACTTCTATAGTCCCTACTCAGACCTCTTGGGTGAATTCGATTCAATCCATGCAATCAAATAATCCTCACTAACTTGGACGAAAAAATAAAAGCAATAAGAATAAAAATTTCAACCCTGAGAAAGGGACTACGCCCACCCAAAAGAAGAGTTGGTTCCCCTACACAATTTGTGGGGAGGACCACCCTACTCATCAGTGTCCTTGGAAGGATGAGGTCCATATATTTTTGGCACAAAAGAAGGCCCCACAATAGCTTGTTCTATTAACTCATCATTTTCCCCCTCAACCTCAACATATGGTTGCAACAATCCCGCTCCTCCGCAAGGGGGAATTGTAGGTACCCCTCACCACAAGGGGTCTTCCTTGAATGATTCTATTTTCATGTGTGACCACACAATCAATTTGAAAAATTGATCCAAGAAATATGACGCATTCGATCCTATTCTTGTTGCACATGAACCAACATCTTCTTCTCAGCCTGGTTGCCCTCTTCAAATTGAGAAGCCATATTTTGATGCATTGATTCTCCCCTCAAAGGGTGTTCTTCAATAAATGACACATAATCCAAAAAAACAGGCCACCTACAACTATAGTATTTTGGAATACTTGACCTAGGCCCCTTGTTCCATGTCTTTCCTTGAAGTCCTCCATAGCTTCCTAGCACATAGCAAATCCCTGTTGTCTTCTAAAGGTGGGGTTTATCCCTCTGTGTTGAGTATGATGACCTTTGATCCTGATAAAGTTACTTATAGGATCTCCGATTAGGTTACTTTTCAGATCAAAGTGTGCACAGTGGGGAAAAATGCCTTGTGAATTGTGGTTGATGAAGGAGCCTTGACTTGCATCATGTCTATTTCTTGTTGGAATGTCATTGGATCTCCAAAGCTCGATACATTTGCAACATTGTTGAAATCATCCAATGGTCACATGTTCTAGCCTCATGGAATAATCATTGCCTTACCCATCAAGTTAGGTTGTAAGACCGTATTTGTTGTTGTGGAGGTCGTCAATGCACCTAATGAGTACAATTTTCTACTTAGGTGTACTTGGTTCTATGATATGACTACATTTGTCTCGTTGATATTTAGGGTCTTACACTTCCCTCATCAAGGGAAAATAGTGACAATAGATCAACTTGCATTTTTCACCCCATTCCTTGGATCCAATGTGGGGTCTAATGTACCCTTTTTCGGTGGTACCCAACAATGTTATTTGAGTGTGGGTGTGGGGATGTTCAAATATACTTCACTCATGGGAATATTTCCCCTTCCCCCACCACCTCCTATTGCGAACATTGTTCCTATCAACATGATTTCATCATTTTCCAGTGGATCCCTTGGCTTTGTTGATCCTTGGGTGGTACATCATTTTGAGATTGTTGAATCATATGGAGCACCCATGTCGCTCATTGTGATTGAAATTGGTCATTTGAAAATCCCATGAACATTTGTTGATACTGGTGATCCAGGGGATCAAAATATGATCAAAAATCAAAGTGCTCATAATTGCTTGAAAACAAACTCGTGCGTAGGCCTCATCCTCATAATTCCAACAAAACTTGAATGGGTTCAAATAGACGTCGTATGCGAGAGATATCATGTTCTATCCATTTCCTCAAACATGCCAAATTTTGTTCACTGTACAGTCTGACGTGGCAAGTTCGTACTACTGACGTGGTAAGGTGTTGATTTAGAATATGTGGGGGACCTATCCAGTTTCTAAACATGGCATTTTGGGTACCAAGGATATGGTTCCACGTGGCCTAGACATGGGATTCCATGTGGAACCCCTCTATCTTATACAATTTTGGTTGGAGCCCGCGAGGGTTGAACCCATGACCTCTGGGGAAAGTGGCAACATGTTAGCAGAGGTCAGGCTACCAACTCACCTGCCATATGTTTCTTACTCCTGTATTACTAAGCTACTATTTCATTTTGCAGCACTGTTCATACGGGTGGACTCTGGGCCAGGGATTAGCCCCATCCCTTGATCTCACCACATACCACATGTCCCTTGGTGTGGATTTTACCATATAACTTTACCACGAGACCATCAGTGTGCAGGGTTCCACATTTTTATCCCTCAATTTTTCCATTCACCACATGACTACCAAATGTGTGGGAGGTTTCAAACAAATCTAGACTTGGCGCTAGAACGTGGCCACATGAAGGCCATGCGACTAGGACCTCCGCTGAGAAAGGCACTATGCCTCCTAATGGTGCGACAAATTACCACCTTTTGTGAGATGTGCATGAGTGTCGGGTTTTGGCACAGAAATTCTCTCCAGAGCTAGGTTGTTCACACACAGGTGCATTTTGGTAAGGAGAGACAACAAAGAATTGGGAGAAACTTCCAGGAAGTGATTCCAACTCAATTTTTGTCCAAACTGTTAGAAAAACAAAACCGTGGAGCAATAAAATAAAAAAAATGTGGAAACAAAACACATAAGATACACAATACAATAGAGACACATATTTACGTGGCTCACACAGTGTGGGCTACGTCCACCAGAGAAATTTCCAGGTCCTTCCTTTATTATTATCCAGCAAATGAAGGGATACAGCCTACAACAAACCCGTTGTAATTTCCTCTTCTTTCTCTCATAGTCTCCTATCTCATAATACAATATTATCCATAATTCATAGCTGCAATACATTTCCCTCATAACAGAGGGTTGCCTTCTAGGGAAAAAAAACCTAACATAACTTCTACAGTTAGATTTGCGACCTTATAATGAACGGTCCCACCTCTGCACTCCCCTGCGTGGAAGAGTGTACATACTTCTGGGGTGTAAAGTCTTCATGGGGTATAAACACGGTTGAAAACAATAGACCTATGAATTGGGAATATAATCAGGCTCCACAACCAACATAAACCAGGTGCAGGAAGATCCCAACTAGGGGTTTTTGGACATTCTAGAGCCATTGACGCCATCTATTTTGCATTCTGAGCATTGTAAAGCACTAATTTTGACACTTTGAGAATTAATGAAAATGATCCATTGGAAGCTGGACCAGGAGATGTAGCCCAAGAGAGGGGTGAACTCCTTTATCATTTTTCTTTGTTAATATGTTTACTTTGATGGTTGTTATGTATGTTTATGTTGTTCATGATAAAGTAAAAACTCATTATGTTTTATGTGTTTGTAACTTGATCCTATTACCCAAGCACATATAAATTTCACTTTCAATTTTAAAGAGACTCAAGCCTTTTCATTTTTCAGATCAAGTTGGTATCAGAGCATAGGTTTTTGAAGGTTTCATTGTTTGCAAGTGTTTTTTTATGATTTTTACAAGGTTTAAGCTCACAAGACAAGAAGGTCAACTTGTAGAGCCAAGTTCTCAACTTTCAAGAAGGATAATTACACAATCACCTCAAGGTTCAAGGATATATTCATCGAGTATGGCTCATGAGGAGATTCATGAAAATATTACTTTAGAGGATGAAACTTTCATAAAAGCTTTCTATGATATGACAAAAATGGTGAAAATTTTATTTGAGGAAAGAAATGCAAGGTTGCATTGTGAAATCTCAAATCCTCCAAAGGGAAATGAAGATAGTGGTGATAAAACTCCAAAAGGAAATGGAGGGAATGGTGATACTCCACCTCCTTCACCTCCATCTTCCACCTCTTCTACCATTTCACAACCACCTCCAAATTATCCAAAAGAACATGGTCAAATTCCTCTACAAACTCCTTTCCTTAAGCTTGATATTAAGTTGGAATTTCCTATATACAATGGAGAGGTAAATGCTCAGAAATTGGATAATTGGATTCGTTAGATTGAAGTCTATTGTAGGATACAAAGAAACAAATATGATGAAACTAAGATTCATCTGGCTTCTCTTAGATTGGAAAGTGCAACACTCATTTGGTGGGAAGACAAAACTCAAGAGGACATGAAGAAACATGGTAAAGTTTTATCCTCTTGGAATGATTTTATTGTTGCACTTAAAAAACAATTTTATTCATTAGCATGCATACAGAAAGTTATTATGGATTGGAAAAATTTTAGACAAGCTAAAGGGAAAAGTGTTCAAAGATACACTCAAGAATTTAGAAAAAGGGCTTTGATTTTGGGTATAGATTTATCTTCTCAAGAGACTTTACTCAAATACATTGGAGGATTGCATAGCTACTTGAGGCACACAATACTTATGTTTAACCCTATAAATCTAGGTGAAGTTTGTGTATAGGAAACACATTTGGAAGCAAGAGGGAGGAATGGACCTCAAGAGGGAAGCAAGAAGCCTTTTGTTAAAGGAGACAGGGAAAGAGTAAATTCAAAGGAAATGGAAGAAATAATGCTTCAGTCAAGAAAGAGGGAGAGAACCCCCATGTAAACATTGTTCAAAGGATGGCCATGATGAATACCATTGTTGGAAACTTCAACCTAAAATGAGACCCGAAAAGTTTAGCGATAAGGAGAAACCAATGACTACTGCAACTAAAAAACATGATTTAGGTTATGATTCAGGTGATGAAACAAAGATTACAACCATGGGTTTTCAAAGTAAGGATTCTATTGCAAATACTAGTTCTTTAAGTAGTGGTAGCCTCAATGAAACTCAACATGAAAAAGAAAGAATAGATCTTTTCCACATAAGAATTATTTCAAAGGATACCAAGATAGATACTCTTTTTGATACTAGATCTCAAGCAAACCTCATATCTGAAGACACTGTCAAGAAATTAAAATTGGAAACTACTCCACATCCTAAACCATACCCTCTATGATGGATACATGACAATGCCAAATTGCATGTGACAAGAAGGTGTAAACTTAGATTTTCCATCACTACAAATTTTATAGATGAGGTAGATCTTGATGTTATTCCATTGGATATTTGTGGTATTGTGTTGGGAAGCCCATATTTATATGATAGGAGAGCCATATTTCATATTCATGAGAACAAGTATCATTTGTTTAAAAATGGAGCTGAGTACATTGTTAGAGCACATACAAAGAAGTTGAATTTGTCACTTGTAAATGTTGGAAAAATGAAGAGATTATTCAATGATCGTAAGAATTTTGTCCTCTTGATGATCAAACCCAAAGATAATGTTGAAAAAGAAACTTTCCAAGGTTGTGATGAAAAGTTCAAATCTGATTTATATTGTTGATACTAAGAGGGGGGTGAATTAGTATCAAGTACAATTTAAAAAAAAATTCAACTTATGTTTCAACCAGATTATATATTCAATTATATCCAATGAGCAATGAACAATAGTATAAGAGTTACACCAATACACCACAATACACCATGCACAATATATGAGAAACAATCAATAGTTATTGTTCAAGGGAAGTAATGACTTCCAAGGGAAGCTACAACTTCCAAATATAAAGGAGGGATAAACCTCCAAAAGGAATATACAATCCTCCAATATCAAGAAAGGTTTGACCTCTCCATCATTTCCCCTTCCTTCCACCCAAGAATATATGAGAGATAATAAAATTTTACATTAAATTATCACCATCAACCAACCATCACATAGAACCTGATAATGCTTCCTGAGACTTCTTCAACTTATGCAATTCTTCAATTCTTGGAATACTATGATCTCGTAGATAATATTACTCAATTTATTCTATGAAAATCCTCCAAGTTTCACTCCTTGAATCCTCCCAGAAAAGGATTTATAAGGAAAATGGTAGACCTTATTCAATTCTAGTTTATTCAAGAGAACAAACTTGTACAAAATGCCCCATGCTCAATATTTAACATAAGATTCTAAAATTTGTACAAAATAAACTATAGACTGTACTCTTATCAATGCAATTAGTCTCACTTCATTTGGATTCTCTATGAATATGTTATGATTTTTTTACCCGGAACACTTGTTTATGACTAGCTTATGGACTAGTCAAAAACCCTATCTTCCACAGAGTGTATCTCCAAAATTATAGTGAATAAAGAGCTGAAATTTTTACCATAGATACCTAGATATGTCTTCTCAATAGCCACTGAATTTCACCATCTTAATCATTCTATAAACAAAGTTATAGATAAAATGGTAAGATGTCCTGTAAATAACATACCTTAGAACACATCACCAAAAGACTTCATCCTCCCTTTAAATTCGTCTATCTTTACTTCATATCTCCTTGTTCATTAACAAAATTGTCTGTGTTTTAAAATAAATGTATCATGATATGTATTTATACCCTTTATGTCTCTTCCTTTTAACATTAGGGATGGCATGTAGTTTATGCTTCAATTCACATTGTCATCTTCAAAAATTCATTTATCCTCAATCACGAGGAACCACGTGACGTGCCACATACCACCGGAAGCAGCATGACTTATAATATCCATCCATCGGTGTTGTATCTGCATGTGTAATTTCCTTCATGTCCATCTACTTATATCAACTATTGGGTCCAAAAGCCAATGGCTAGGGTTGACATCAATTACAACAACCAATTTTCCAACAATCTCCCCCTTTGTCATTGATGGCAACATTCATGCTCCCCATGTCCTCATGCTCCTATTTTCTCTCCCCCTTTGACATCAATTGAAAAGGGTGGGGATGTTCCCCCTAATTTTAATGGAAAAAGGTAACTCTCTTCTTTGGGGTTGCTTCCCCTGAACATATAGCACTTAATAACACTTCATTTTTATGGGCTCTTTCTTCCTTGGAGATTTTTCGTGGATCTAGGACGTATATTTTACTTGGTATTCTTGTTTCATTTGAAACCAATATTCCTGAACCTTTGTTGGCACAGGGGAAAACCCAAGGTTCAATGCTTCAACAACACACCAACAAAACCCTAACTACTGACCCTTTCATCATCACCTGCGAAGCAGGAAAAGTCTCACCTTAGGTAGAGGCAGGGGGGGTTACAGGACTCAAGTGTCTGTAACCAAGCTGGGACATAGATCTGTGATTACAACACTTCACAGGGTACTTAGGAACAATGTATATTAATTCATTTTCTTTATTCACATTGCAGATCAAACCCTAAGTACAGCGCGACATAGTAATAATGACAAAATACACACTGCACTTAGCATCATAAGTCAAATCTAAAACATTCAACATATACAAAGCATTAAAACTTCATAGATCTATCTATCTTTCATAACATTCGATGCATTAAGAAGATTCATAGCATAAACATTATAGCACAAAGAAAACCATCAACACAAGATTTACGTGGTTCACCCCAGCGTGGGGCTACATCCACCAACGACTTCTTCTTATTTATTAGTCTTCAATCTCTTACATCCATCCACTCCCGTGCACTAAGCCACAAAGCCAAGCTTCGCATTGGACAAGTGATCTATGCATTGAGCACCAGATCCACCTTCCCAAAATTAGGTCAAGACATAGAGCCAACTCCTCTATTACGCACAAAGCCTTACATACATAGTCAGTTGCATAAAGAAACTTAGAACTACTTGCCTCTTGCACTTAGCTACTTACACTTCTTCCACTAGGATACTTCTACCTTACAATCTTTTCTTATTTATACTTTTACATTCGCTTACAAAAAGGCCTAATCATGGGTAAACCCATGGGCCGACATCCCATAAACCATAATACCCAAAACCCTAATGAACCCCTTGTTGGGTCAACAAAACAAGTATGATCCTGCAATATCAGCTCTGCTTGGGTGCTCCATCTTCGACTAGCCTGTCAAAGTACAAAAGTGTTCAAACCGAACCAATGTTTTCTCAAAACTTGGTCGAGGGACAATAGGCCCCCAACACTCACCCGTGACTCATCCCGAGTCACCCAAATTTGGGCAGTGCTGCTTCTAAGGCCTCGAGCTTAGCTTGATATGCCTCGACCTGCTACTTTGCCTGAGCTTCCTGCTCAACAAACTCCTGGATCAATTTCTCTGTAATAGGCCCTTCCAGGCATTGTTCCACTGTCACAACCACTTGGTCCAGTTGAAAACCTTGTGCTTCGATCTCTTCAAACACTGTGTAGGCTTCTTCTTGCACTGGTTTTAGCCTCTGTGTAACTTCCATTACTCTTCCCTAGATGGCAGTAATCTATTTCTGGACCGCGCATTGTTCTTGTGATCTCTTCATTCTCTCAACTTTAGTGAGCGAATTAATCTATGCTTGAACTTTCAGTTCCTGCTGTTACAACTCCTGTAGTTGTTCTTACAACTTCCTAAGTTATGGATATTTCGTGAGGCATTTGTAGGTTTGCACACTAATGTTTCTTAGCTTCTTTCATTCTGAGGCAAGGATTCTAATCCTTTCTACTGCGCTCTTAGTGGCTTCCTCCCTCTGGTCATGTACTTCCAGCAGAGTGCTTGGAATTTCTTGGATATCTAACTTTGTTACCCTTTCTTGAAGCTACTGGATGGCCTCAACGAACTTCATCACTTGCTTCAACTACCTCATTTTCCTCCTGTGCCAAGCCTGGCACAAAGCAAATCATTATTCTCACCACTTATTTGATTGCAGTCTGCTCTATGAGAAGCTTGTCCTTTTCTCTTTGTATCTTCACTTTTTCCTCCTTGAGCATCGCCCAGAACTCATCTTTCTTGTTTTCATACACGGTTACATAGTACCACGCAACTTGTAGTTTCTCCAAGATCTCCTCTTTTTCTTTCTTCGGGGCTTTTGTGGCCTATTCCTTTTCTTCTTGGATTCGCTGAAGTCGAGCCTCTGTTGCATCTGCAAGTCTTTGAATTTGGGTTGGTTCACCACCCAACTCTACAGTCTCCAATGAGGAAGGCGCAATAGGTACTGCACAACTCAATTGTATGGCTCATTGAATTTCCTTCAATTACTTCTCAATTCTTAAATACAACTCTTATTGCTTCACGTCATATCTCTGTAACAAGTCCTCATACACATCCTCCATTACTCTGTGGACTATACTGATGTCATCCTCCATGAGCGTAGCCTCTAGTTGGGGATTACTGGTGAAAGTATTCTTTCTTGCTGAAGGTTTTTGCGGAGAAACCTTCCTCTTCTTTGATGTTTCTTCCTTGGTAGGGGGAGCCTTCAGCAGTGTAGCTTCTCTTTCTCCTTTTTTTTCTCCTTCTTCCCCTCCTACTTCTTGATTTACTTCATCTCCTCCTCCTCCTGTGGGTGAGCCAGGTCTAATTTCTTCTGAGGCGTTGTCCACCTCATAAGTCTCTATGTTCTGAACTTCCTCCTTTTTCTTCTTCTTATTTTCACTTGTCTGTCCTACATGCTCAAACTGGGTGACCAAGTGGCTTTCAATGATGTAAGGGTTAGAGATTTATTTATCATCAACTGGTACCAAGAACTCCGTCGACCACTCCTTCATGATTTGTTCCATGTCTTCATCGTTAAAGTTATAATAAGACTGTAATTATTCCTTACTCTCATCTCTACACGTAGTGATATAAGTAAAGTGTGGATCTGCATGAAACTTAGCAAGTGGTCTGTACTGGTGCAAAGTACGCAGTGTCATGCAATGGAAATACTCAATAGCAACCTTCAGTTGTTGATAGTAGGCATGGAACACTGTGTTCGACTGTCATTGCTTTGACATATCATTCATATACCACAAGGTAGAAAATCTAGCTGCTAGTGGCTCTGATGGTTCAATTTTTGGAAAAGCTTCTCCCTCTGGCATTTTCCAAGTGACGAATGCGATCAACACAAGAAACCATCTGAAATGGAACTTGTATCCTTGATCCTGTGATTCACGACATTCTTTCTCAAGTTTGTTGATGAGGTAGCTTGCCCAATTCATTTTCATCCCCTCCACGCATTTTCCTACTAGGTCCACCATGAACCCGGTGACCTGCGTGGGGTGATTCTTTATGATGAGCTTGCTAGCTATGAGTTGGAAAGCTAGGCACACTGCACCATCTTGGATGGAGGCTACCTTGTAGCCTCACTTTCCCTTCTCAACTTTGGCATATGCCTCCTTAATGCGTTGTGCCAAGGAGCAATCTGAGGTCTTCCCTAGGTAGAACTGTTGAGGTTCAGGTCCCTGCATGCTTAGTCCTGTGATCAAGTGGATAAACAATGGATCCATAGTAATGCACCTGTCGAGACACATATATCCTCCATGATAGCACGTTAAGAGGAGTTTAACTCAAGAGTTAACATATTGATGTCGACCAAAATGAGGGATCTTCATTACGTTCAGTATCCTAGACTGCGCGAGCTCCTTTATCCAAGGCTGAGAGACTATGCGAGGCTTCTTCCTAGTTGTCTTCATCAAATATCTATGGGGTGCAAGAATCATGTATTTCTTTCTGTCTCCAAGGTTAAAGTCACTACTCTTCAATGCGGGGATCTATCCTAGCTGGGTTTCAATTACGCGTATTCCCTTCGGGATGTACCCCATGCGAAATGTGTACTTGAAGTCCCGTGGAATGCTGTCGAGGTTAACCATTCCATCCAAAGGTAGGATATACTCTGTTAAGACCGACAGGATCTGTTTCGCATTAGCTAGATCGTCGTGGTGCTTACTTCTCTTCTCAGACGCGGGGTTGACACATTTTGAGCAACATCTCGTCGAAGGGGAAGCCTCCATTCCCCTAGTCGACAACGTGTGTACTCCCTCAGACATAGCTTTATCAGACATAAACTTCTTCGACAGATTTATCTAGCTCAGTGGAATTCGGTCAACATTCTCTCTGTTAACAAATAAGTCGAGGTAGGTGAACGGATAGCGGGGTAAAAAATAGATGGTGAGGTCTGATAGCACAACTCGACACACACAATCACTTCATTTCTTGCCTTAGATAATCACGGGTAGAAAAAATTGGTCCCGTTGCAGTGTCCAAAGGGTTAAGTAAGAAAGTGTTGTAACAGATTCCTTCAACGAAAAAGAATGCCTCAATTAATGTGAATCTGTCTGTTATGGCACAGTCTCAACGTCTAGCGGCGATCTATCCTCCCATAAATGTGTTTCCTAGCTATTCCAGAGCATCATTCTAATGGTCGTGGCACCTCCAATGGTCATATAGCTTCTCCAGGGTGAAGTCCCATTCTGCACAGTTATGTTGTTCCGGCAAGGTTCAGAGCCTACAAGCCTGCCTCCTGCGAAGTTCCAATCTGTGAAATATTCCATCTGTTCTCTGTAACTTCTTGTAGATTTTCCAACTTAGCCTTCTTCTTATTGAGCTTCCTTTCCTTATTTCTTGTGATTTAAGTCTCTCTAACCATTTTATGATTTCTCTTTCCATTCTTATTCTTATCTTCTCCTAGCGAAGTGACTTCGCACTACTAATGTGCTCTCAAAGGGTTTGAAGTTAATATCCCTTCTCTTACTATTTCCTATGTGGATATTCTTCTTTATTGTATGGATAGGTCCTTCAAACCTTCTTGAATTCTTTCAAATTTGGTAGCTAATTCTCTGGTCTTCTGTTTCTTCGACTTAACTTCTCGATCTTCTATCAGTCGATCTATTTTTCTAGCTATGAAATCCCTTAGTTCTTTCTTTTTCTTTTCTATAGCTTCTTCCTCTGATTTCCTTTTGATGTGATCTTTCTCAATCCAAGTCTTTCCTAGCAAGAGGGGGAAAGGGGCATTGTTCTCAATAAGCCTAATAACTTCAAATTCCTCTTCAGTCAATGACCATGAACAATAACAGGTACATTAGTATCTCTTCCACATAGGGTTATCATCTTTACTTTAAACAAGACTATTTTTCCCAATGAAGGTACCATAGTAGGATTTCCCAAAATTTCCCAAGTTCTTTTTGTCATACTATTCACTTGTGTTTCCCCATCCAAGACATAGTCTATATCGACGTCTCTTATTCTTGTATCGATGCATTGTTTTTCTTTCATGATCTCTGGTAAACTGACTTCTTTGTGATCATTCATCGTTTCTTTCAATTGTTCTAATGTAGTCTAAACTTTCTCTGATTATTTTTCTTGATGATATTATAACATTATTTCATTCTCTTGACTCATGTCCATTCTTTCAACTTTAGAAACCATCCTTGGGAAATCCTCAACTTCATGACCAACATTTTTACAACAAAGACAAATAGGACCTGCACCAAGTCATTCCTTAGCAAGATGTCCTGGTCTTCTGCAGTTATAACATAGTGTCAATCCCCTCTTCCTCTTAAATGTTCCCCAACCTTTCCTATACCATGCACTAGGATCACAGTGTTGGACCTGTAATATTCAAAAATTCTTTATAGGTTCTTGCATCCACTCATTAGTCCAAGATTTTTTTCTATGCATAGGAATAACACATCTTTCTATATTCTTATCAAATTTATTCAGATCAAATATTCTAATTGTACCCTAGCTTTCAGACTAGGACAAAATCTATCAAACATAGCTAGATTCATGCTTTCGAAACAAAAAAATTCCACTTATCTTACTCTATCCAAGCGCAAAGCTTTACCTCTTTCAAGATCTTACCTCTTTTTCTTCAGATCGGGTTTATTTCTTAGCACAAAGCTTTGTTTCTTTCTTAGCATAGAGCTTCACAAGTCAAGTAGAATAATTCACACTACAATGACAGATCTACGCACAAAACTTATCTTTTCTTCAGTTCCTGGCAACAGAACCATTTGTTGGCACAAGGGAAGACCCAGGGTTCAATGCTTCAACAACGCACCAACAAAAACCTAACTACCGACCCTTTCGGTATAACCTGCAAAGCGGGAGAAGTCCCACCCAAGGTAGAGGTAGGGGGGGTTACAAGACTCAGGTGTCTTTAAACAAGATGGGACACAGATTTGTGATTACAACACGTCACAAGGTACTTAAGAACAACATATATTAATTCATTTCCTTTATTCACATCCCATATTAAACCCTAAGTACAACTCGGTGCAGTAATAATGACAAAATACACACTACACTTAACCTCACAAGTCAGATCTAACACATTCAACATATACAAATAATTAAACCTTCATAGATCTATCTATCATTCATAACATTCGATGCACTAAGAAGATTCAAAACATAAACATTATAACACAAAGCAAACCATCAACACAAGATTTATTTGGTTCACCCTAGCGTGGGGCTACGTCCACCAACGACTTCTTCTTCTTTATTAGTATTAAATCTCTTACATCCATCCGCTTCTGTGAACTAAGCCACAGAGCCAAGCTTCGCACTGGAAAGGTGATCTGCGCACTAAGCACCAAATCCACCTTCCCAAAATCAGGTCAAGGCATAGATCCAACTCCTCTATTACACACAAATCCTTACATACACAGTCTGTTTCACAAAGAAACTCAGAATTTCTTACCTCTTTCACTTAGCTACTTACACTTCTTCCACTAGGCTACTTCTACCTTACAATATTTTCTTATTTATACTTTTACATTTGCTTACAAAAAGGCCTAATCATGGGTAAAACCATGGGACGACATCCAATAAACCCTAATACACAAAACCCTAATGAACCCCTTGCTAGGTCCACAAAATAAGTGAGATCACATGATCTCAGCTCCGCTTGGCGCTCCATCTTCGACCAGCCTGTCGAAGTACAAAAGTGGTCAAACCCTACCAATGTTTCCTCAAAACTTGGTCGAGGGACAAACAACCTTCTTCTTTGATTTTTCATCTTTGTGAGTCAAACATGGGAGTATTTCATTGATCACACATTTTACTAATAGTGAGTAGATTATGCTTCAAGTCTTCAACCAATAGGAAATTCTTTAATTTTACATTTTTTCTTCCAAGATCTACTACACCTTCTCCAAGTATTTTGGTAGATGAGTCATCTCCAAATGCAACATTGCCACCCTTTCTCTTCAAGCTGATGAATTTGTCTTGATCCCCGGTCATGTGTAAATAACATCCACTGTCTATGTACCACTCATCTTCTTCTTTACATTCTTCAATAGTCAATGCTATTCGAAAATCTTCATTGTTTGGAGTCTCTTTCCTTCTCCATACTGTGGTTGGCATAGGAGAATATTCATTCATATATCTACAATCTCGTGCTTTGTGACCAAGATAATTACATTTGTAGCATACAATATTTTTGTACATCAATGGGGAAAATGAATTATAACTTTTGTTGAAAAATCCATGATTGTTTCCATATCTTCTATTTACACCATTCATGTTTCTTTTATAGTTGTTCCTTTCATTGATTTTTCAATTAATTTCCTTATGTCCAAAAATTTTGCAAGTATAAAAATGACCAAGAAAGAAATTTTGATACCTGGGAATAAGTGACCTTTTTTGTGATGTAGTCCATATGGGTTCATGATCTAATCTTTTGTAGTTTCCTTCATACTAATTGAAGCTTCTTTTATTCCTGAAGGTAGGAGGTCTTCTTGGATATCCATATCTTTTTTAATCATTCCTTCTTTCTGGTATCTTGGTCCACTTCTCATCAACTATCTTTGTAGATATTTCTTCAACCTTCTTGTTGGTATTTGCATCTTATGTGTATTAAGTTTCACCCATGCATCCAATATGTAAGTCTTTTGGTACTTCAGAGTTTCTTAATCTCTTCCTCAATGAGACAACTTCTTGTTCAAGTTTCTCACAATATTCTTCTTTCTTCATCATTTGGACATTCCTTACTTCTCCTATTCTTCTTGCTTCTTCGAGTAGAGTTTTCAAAGAAATGGTTTCTTCTCTTAGTTTCTCAAAGTATTCTAATTGTTTGTTCAATATTTTAATCACAACTACCCAATTCACTTCTTAGTTTTCTATGCATGTTTTTGAGCTTGCTATTTTCAATCTCAACATGCTTCAATTTTTTAAGATTCCCATATTCTTGTTGAATCATTTCTACTTCATGATTTTCTTCTTCTTCATTGGAATTTTCCTATTCAATATCATATCTTTAAATCCTTGGATAAGGACATTCAAATTCAATATGTCCTACTCCTTCACAATTAAAGAAAAAGAACTCACCTCTATTTGCTTCTTTGAAATATGAGATGTTGTAATTGTCTTCAACTTCAACTTCTTCTTCTTCTTCTTCTGCTTATTCCCTTGCATAAATGTCTTGTAGCTTGTCCCAAATCTCTTT
This sequence comes from Picea engelmannii, assembly GCA_009831015.1. Classification (NCBI taxonomy): domain Eukaryota; kingdom Viridiplantae; phylum Streptophyta; class Pinopsida; order Pinales; family Pinaceae; genus Picea; species Picea engelmannii. The sequence continues at coordinate 360,329 of ML787583.1, read as the reverse complement.
CATTGATGCACATGATCCCACCTTGGATTTCCCTGAATCTGTCAATCCATCCAGGATGTTATCTATTGTCAATTTGTTGTTCCTTCTTGCTTCCTTCTGAGATGCAGTCTTTGGTGTCTTCAAAGCATTGTATCCTAAAGAAACTGAGAACCAAACATCTGCCCCAAGATATTTCAAGTAAGTTTCCATTCTATTACTCCACTATTCAAAATTTCTTCCATCAAATGGTAGAATCCCATTTGGAATGTTGTCTTCCATTTCTACTTAGGATCTTCCTTCTAGTGGTTAAAATGTACTTAAGGTAACCCACTCTGATACCAATTGTTGATACTGAGAGGGGGGTGAATCATTATCAAGTACAATTTAAAAAAAATTCAACTTATACTTCAACCATATTATATATTTAATTATATCCAATGAGAAATGAACAATAGTAGAAGAGTTACACCAATACACCACAATACACCATGCACAATATATGACAAATAATAAATAGTTATTGTTCAAGGGAAGTAATGACTTCCAAGGGAAGCTACAACTTCCAAATATAAAGGAAGGGATAAAACTCCAAAAGAAAGATACAATCCTCCAATATCAAGAAAGGTTTAACCTCTCCATCCTTGCCCCTTCCTTCCACCTAAGAATATATGAGAGATAATAAAAATTTAAATTAAATTATCACCATCAACCAACCATCACATAGAACCTGATAATGCTTCCTGAGACTTCTTCAACTTATGCAATTATTCACTTATTGGAATAATCTGATATTGTAGATAATATTACTCAATGTATTCTCAGAAACTCCTCCAAGTTTCACTCATTGAATCCTCCCAGAAAAGGAGTTATAGAGAAAATGGTAGACCTTATTCAATTCTAGTTTATTCAGGAGAGTGAACTTGTATAGAATGCCCCATGCTCAATATTTAACATAATATTATGAAATTCATACACAATAAACTACCGACCATACTCTTTCCAATGAAATTGGTATCACTTCATTTGCATTCTCTATGAATAAGTTATAATTGTTTTACCTGGAACACCTATTTATGACTAACTTCTGGACTAGTCAAAGACCCTATCTTCCATAGAGTGTATCTCCAAAATTATAGCGAATAAAGAGATGAAATTTCTACCACAGATACCTAGATATGTCTTCTCAATATCCTCTAAATTTCACCATATGAATCGTTCTAGAAACAAATTTATAGTGAAAATGGTAAGATGACATGTAAATAACACACTTTAGAACACACCACTAAAAGATTTCACCCTCCCTTGAAATTCGACCTTCTTTACTTCATATTTTCTCTGAAATTCGACTTATATCTCCTTGTTCATTAACAAAATTGTGTGTGTTTTAAAATGAATGTATAATGATATGTATTTATACCCTTTATGCCACTTCCTTGTAACATTAGGAATGACATGTAGTTTCTGCTTCAATTCACATTGTTATCTTCAAAAATTCATTTTTCTTCAAGAGTGAGGATCCACATGACGTGCCACATACCACCAGAAGCGGCATGAATTATTTTATCCATCCATGTGTGTTGTTTCTGCATGTGTAATTTCATTCATGTCTATCTACTTTGATCAACTGTGGGGTCCAAAAGCCAATGGCCAGGGTTGACATCATTGACAACAACCAATCTTCCAACATATATGAGGTTGTTAACCAATATGATGAGATGTTTCAGGAACCAAAAGGATTGCCTCCAAAAATGGGTATCCAACATGAGATACAATTGCAGCAAGATTGTCCTCTTCCAAACATTGGTATGTACAGGATGTCAGTTATGTTGAAATTAAAAAACAAATGAGAGAGTTTCTTGAAAAAGGGGTCATCATGCCAAGCACATCTCCATGTGGGTCACCAATTGTTTTAGTGCCAAAGAAAGATGGTACTTGGCACATGTATGTAGATTTCAGAGCCTTGAACAAGATTACGGTAAATAATCATTATCCTATTCCTATAATTGATGATTTTCTTGATCAATTGAAAGATGCTAAATATTTTACTAAATTATATTTGAGAAGTGGATATCATCATCTTAGGATTGTTGAAGGAGACACATGGAAAAAAACTTTAAAAACAAATCAAGGTTTGTTTGAGTGGATGGTAATGCCATTTTGTCTTTCTAATGCTCCTACTACATTCATGAGAGTCATGCATGATGTTTTAAGGCCTTTTCTTGATGATTGTGTGATTGTCCAATGTCTACTTGGATGGCATTTTGATATTTAGAAAATCTCATGAAGAGTATGTTATGCATGTAAAGCAAGTTTTGGATGTCTTAAAGAAAGAAAATTTGTTTTAGAATATGTCTAAATGTGAGTTTGGAAAGACCTCACTTGTTTACTTGGGACATGTTATTGGAGGAGGAGAACTAAAAATTGATCCTTCCAAGGTCAAATCCATTTTGGATTGGCCCAAGCCCAACAATGTGACAAATGTAAGAAACTATTTAGGAGCATCTCAATATTGGAGAAATTTTTATTGCTAACTTCTCTTCAATTGCAGCTCCACTGCATGCAGTGCCAAGAATCAAGCAAGTTTTCCAATGGGGAGGCAAGCAACAAAAAGATTTTGATGCATTGAAGGAGAATATTAGTTTATCTCCATTTCTTGCACTTCCTAATTTGAGACAACCATTTGAGATCCAAACGGATGCAATAACTTATGCAATGGGAGAAGTCTTATTGCAACATGGTAAGCCCATTTGTTTTCATTATGAAACTTTTAATGGTGTTGTGATTAACTATCCTACGTATGATAAGGAGTTGTATGCATTGGTGCAAAGTGTGAAAAAATGAAAATATTATTTGTTGGGAAAAGAAACTATCATTCACACAAATCATCAACCATTGCAATACTTACAATCACAAACAAAGATACAACAAGCAAGGAACTTTATATGGATGGGTTTTCTACAACAATTCCACTTGGTTACAAGGTATAAGAAATGCATTTATAACAAAGTTGTTGATATTATTTCTAGGCCTATTGTTAGTGCTTCAATTATTCTTAAGCATAATCCTACCATGCATGAGAGCTATGTTGAACAATATTCTTTAGATGTTGATGTTAAAGAGGTTTATGCAACTTTGTGTCATTCTAACCAAGTTGAGGAATTGGATTACCATGTGCATGATAATTTTGTATCATCTTGGCAAGCTATGTATTCCAGAAGGTGAAAGATTCAACATCATAAAGGAAGCACATTCTTCTCTTATTATTAGCCACTTTGGTGTAGGTAAGACAGTGGATAATTTGCAAAGGTATTGTGATTTCTCTAAAATGAATGAAAGTGTTTCAAGATATATAAGAGGATGTTCTTTATGTGCTACAAGTGATCCTAGCAATAGAGAGTTGGGTTTGTATACTCCACTTCTGGTTCCTTCTCATCCTTGGGAAATCATTTCCATGGAATTTTTAGGAGGTCTACCTATGTCTAAAAATAATCATGATTATCTTTATGTTGTGGTTGACAGTTTTAGTAAAATGTGTATTTTCATGCCTTGTAAGAAGCAGGTTACAGCTGAACAAATGACACAAATGTTATTTCAGCATGTTTGGGTACATTTTGGGTTTCCCAAATCCATTATTTCTGATCGAGATTCTTGATTTATTGGTAACTTTTGGTCAATCTTATGGGCACTCATGGACACCAAGATGAAAAAGAGCACAACTTTTAATCCACAAACTGGTGGTTAAAAAAAAATGGTGAATAGAAAAATAGTACATCTTCTTCATGGTTATTGCAACAAGCATCCTAAGCTTTGGGATGAGCACCTACACTACATTCAACATGCTTACAATCGGGCTAAGAACTCTTCAACTCAAACATCTCCATTTGAGGCATGTTTTGGTTATTTGACAAAATATCCTTTAGATTTTATATTTGGGAAAGATATTGCTATTGATGGTTGTTGAAATAATGTAACTGCGAAGAGCATTCTTATTATTTTTTTATTGGATTAAATCCCCATTGTGGATTAATCATGTCATTATTATTATTTTTATTATTAAATTAATCCCCATTGAGGATTAATCAATTCGGTAATTGTATAAGGACCAAATCCCCTTTTGTGGATTGGTCATCGGACAGTTATAATGTGCAGAATAAGAAGTCATCCCCAACAGTTATAATGAAAGGGCCAGAATTAATTAAAGGTGGGCTTACCCACCTAGAGTGAGAGGTCGGCCCTGCCAGATGGTGACTCTTCACACGTGCCAAATTAGTATAAATAAGAGGCTAGCGCCTCACTTCTAACTCACACTTCACTTTCTCATTCTCTTATGAGGCAAGTTGCATTTTCAAGTTGGAGAGAGGAGAAGAAGGGTGGCGCATCTCTTGGAGGAGGATTTTCTGTATTGGTTGAGTTATCTCTTGAACATTTGATAAGTTATTTATGATAAGGAAGTTTTTGCTGGGTTTTCTTCCCCTAGAGGGTTTCCCAGGATAAATGTTGTGTCTATTGTGGATGTGTATTTCTCAGTGATCTTGTGCTTATTATGCTCTTAATTTTATGAAATGCAAAGAACTATAATAATAGCATAAACATTAACATGGTATCAGAGCCAACCTGAAGAAATCACAATCTGCAAGAAGAAAAACGTCACTGTTACCGAGGCCCAAAATTAGGGTTTTGAAAAGGTGAGAGTTTTCAGCTATCTATCACCATAGAAAGTTGCGCCCTCCCCCAAGGATCCATTTGGCACCTAGAGCGCACATTTTCAATGGCTAGATCCTCCGGAAAGTGAAACCCTAGTTTCACAAAGTACCAGAAAACCAGAGTACCAGAAGTACCAGAGTACCAGAAGTACCAGAAAACCAGAAGCACCCGTCCATAAAATCCGCAAAGTAGATTTGAAGGGGTAAAATTTGGATTTTCGAAATTCTGAATACACCAGCGTACTCGCCTCAGCTCAGCGCATCTATCCCCTGGATCAGATTTTCAAAATTTGAAGTTTGAAAAATTAGGGTTTTCTCATAA
>ML787583.1:330787-351754 GCA_009831015.1 Picea engelmannii | reverse complement strand
TTTATGATAAGGAAGTTTTTGCTGGGTTTTCTTCCCCTAGAGGGTTTCCCAGGATAAATGTTGTGTCTATTGTGGATGTGTATTTCTCAGTGATCTTGTGCTTATTATGCTCTTATTTTTATGAAATGCAAAGAACTATAATAATAGCATAAACATTAACAATGGTCAATATGAAATTGATAGAGAAAATAAGTTCATTGAACAAATTCAGTTGGTGCATCAAATGGTACAAGAACGGTTGGAAAACAGCCAAGCCAAGTACAAGACAAGACATGAAAAGCACAGTGTTGATCATAGTTTCTAAGTTGGAGATGAAGTTTGGTTTTACATTAGAAAAGAGAGGCTTAAAGGTGAAGGTAAAAAATTGAAACCAATTAGATATGCACCTTTCAAGATTCTTGAAAAGATTGGTAACAATACCTTATGTTTGGATTTGCCTCCTTATATGCAAATGTATGTAGTTGTTAATGTTGAGAATTTGAGATTGTATGAGCCTCCTTTGATTGATGATCAAGGAGATAATGTTAGAATTCCTTCCATAGATGATTTATCGCCAGAATATCTTTCAGAGCTACATAAAGATACAATCCTTGACAAGAGGATGAGATCTTCAAAATGAGGGAATGGGGAATACCTTTGAGTTTGTCTTAAAGGAACAAATCCAAGCAAAGGTAAATGGATTGAGGTTGGAAAGGTGAGGGAATTGTACCCTCATCTTCAGATAGACTGAAATTAGTATTTTGGAGGCCCAAAAGCTTCCCAGTGGGAAGGAGTGATCTAGGGGATCAAAATATGCTCAAAAATCAAAGTGTTCGGAATTTCTTGAAAATGAACTCGTGTGTAGGCCTCATCCTCACAATCCCAACACAACTTGAATGGGTTCAAAAAAATGTTGTATGTGAGAGATATCATGTTCTGTCCATTTCCTCAAACAAGAAAACTTTTGCTGATTGTGCAGTCCATATAGTCTGATGTGGCAGTGACATATTGCTGACATGCTAGGGCCGTATTGTTGGTATGGTAGGGCCATACTACTAACGTGGCAGGGTCGTACTAGTGATGTGTAAAGGTGTTGATTTGGCATATGTGGTGGACCTATCCAGTTTAGACATGTGGCGTTTTGGGGACCAATGATATGGTGCCACATGGCCCAGACATGGGCTGCCACATGGCACCCCTCCATGGTATAAAATCTTGGTTAGATCCAGCGGGGGTTGAATGCATGACCTCCGGGGCAAGTGGCAGCATGTTGGCATAGACCAGGCTACCAACTCGCCTGCCATATGTTTCTTACTCCTATATTACTAAACTACTATTTAAGTTTGCAACAATGTTCATACAGACGGAGTTCAGGTTGCGGCTTATCCCCAACCCTTGGTATTATTGCATACCACATGCCCTTTGGTGCGAATTTTACCATATAACTTTTCCACGAGACCACCAAATCGTGGGGTTCCACGTGTTTAGCACTCGATTTTTCCATTCACCACATGACCACCAAATGCGCGAGAGGTTTCAAATGAATCCATACTTGGTGCTAGGACGTGGCCACATGGAGGCCATGCGACTAGGACCTCTGTCGAGAAAGGCACTATGCCTCCTAACGGTGCAAAAAATTTCCACCTTTTGTGGGATGTGCGTGAGTGCTGGGTTTTGGCACAAAAATGCACTCCAGAGCTAGGTTGTTCACACAGAGGTGCATTTTGGCGAGGAGAGACAACAAAGAATTGGGAGAAACTTCAAGGAAGTAATTCCAACATAGTTTTTGGCCAAACCAGGTGCAGGAAGAGCCTATCTAGGGTTTTTTTGACATTTTGGAGCCATTGAAGCCATCTATTTTTCACTCTGAGCATTGTAAATCATTGATTTTGACAGTTTGAGAATTAATGAAAATGATCCATTGGAAGTTGGACCAGGGGATGTAGCCCAAGAGAGGGGTGAACTCCTTTATCATTTTATTGTGTTAATGTGTTTACTTTGATGGTTGTTATGTCTTTTTATGCTGCTCATGATTAAGTAAAAACTCGTTAAGTTTTATGTGTTTTTAACTTGATCCTATTACCCAAGAACATACAAATTTCACTTGCAATTTTAAAGAGACTCAAGCCTTTTCATTTTTAGATCAACTGGTCAACAAATTCATCCTCATATGGAGTGTGATCATCCTACTCATACCAAATGGGTTGTTGACTCTCTACGTTCACATGCTTTCCTAGATACTAAGTTTCCTAAAGAAGAGGCCATATTGGAAGTCATGGCTTCCTTAGAAAAGTTGAAGGAAGAGGTGACACATTGATCATATTGTCCTAATTTGAAACCCAAAATAGTTATCATGATGATTTTTTATATGGGACTGAGGGTATTTGTTGGGGAATCTAGTAGACCTCTTGGTATTGACCCTTTTCTACCTCATATAAATTTTTCAGAACTTTCCATGAAATTCTCTACTTCCCCTTCCATCAAAGATTTGTGTTTTGTACCTCCTTCACGTATTGATGGGTCTCATCAAGGAGCTTCCATAGCTCAAGAAACTGCTCACTATGAGTTTCTTCGACTACAAAAACTTTATTCATATATGGCATGGCCCCAACATGGTAAGTCATATGATGCCAACATCAGCTCATGAGTTCATCAATTATGAAAAAGATACTTGGCCTGAGCCTAGCCATGGGCTCTACTTAGAGTAAAGCATAAATATGTGTAGTGACTTGTACATAGGTGTTTGGTGTGAGTGATTTTTTTTTTTACATATATTGTAATCAAAAAATCCATTTTTGTTTTCTTTTTTGAGATTTTAGTATGTGTTTTGACCCCCAAGATCTAGTTACATGTGTTGACAGGATTATGGGGAATCATTTTTAGGAATATGGTGACTTCCACCAAACTTGAGGTATGTGTTATTTAAACTAGAATATAGAGATAGGTTTTTCCCTCCATTTACCATATTGCATTATCAACCGTCCATTCTACCAGTACAATGCCTTAGGTTCGATCCCATAAGGTTGTGACATTATCCACTCTATTTTTGTACATTGTAACTTGTTCAATATTGCCTACCCTTCATGGGAACCATATTTATCACCCAGATTTCCATTTTGTGCCCATGTTGCGATTTATTGGAAGCCTGAGAGCCCTCCCTTATCCCCACCATGACTTGATGATTAAGCCTCATTTTCCTCTCTGCATCTATATTCTGGCCATATCTCTTGGGGGTTCCTGATTTTTTTTTATTGTTTCCTAATGGTCACCTATGAATTTTCTACTTACGTCATGCTTCCCACCACTACACCACTATTTTCCCATATCCCTCTTACCGTTATTTCTGTAGCCTTGAGCATCTACCTCTTGCATTATTTGGACTATGTTTTGCATCCACCTACCCATGGAAAGAAAAATTGCTAAGAGTGGATCTCACTTGCTTGTACCATTTGCATTCATCTTTTTTAGGTCATTCCCATGCACTTGGAGCATAGGATCATATTTTTAATCCACTCATTCTCTCCAACTGAGTATATCTTTATCTCTTTTTTCAAACTCATAAAAGAACATGAAAAAAGACATCATTGAGTACACTTTTATCTCTTTTTTCAGACTCATAAAAGGACACGAAAAATTTACATACCGAGCATACTTTCATCCTTATTTTGTGCTCATTACACCATGAAGGAGACAAAAATAAACACACACCAAAAAAAAGAGGGGGGGTTTTCACCATTGGTCTATTCTCAAAATGGCAGTGTTAGTGGAGTCACCCTTGAACATGGCACCTGTTTGAGTCCTCATTATATAGTTGGGTTTTATCTTTCCTAGGAGATGTCCCAATAATATGAGCCATAGATACTCCTCTAGTTGGTTACTCTCCTAATCATCATGGAGAGTGCTTCAATGCCTCTTCTGTTGTTGTAATATATTTGTCTAGCTCTTCTGTCTTGCTTCCAAGTCACCATTGTTTCATGCTATATGTTCAAGGGAAGTCTAAGCCTAAGTTAGGAAATGAACGAAGTCAACCTAATAAGTGATATACAATTATCTAAACCCAAGTGGGAGTTTCCAATCTGTGTTGGGGATTTTCTTGCATGTGTGATAAAAAAACCTTTGTTAAGCTAGGCTATGAGCTAAACAAATAGACAATTTCTAGTTGTGAGATAAGAACAAGAGTATTACTATAGAAAAATAAAACAAGAGAGCATGCATGCAACTAAATTGCAAATTTAACCACAAGAATTCCATTTAAACACAGAAAATTGGAGGGAAGCAACAATACTCATATATTAATCCAATGGCAAATCATAAAATGAGTAACAACACTTTGAGAGAATTATTGGATGCAAATTGAATCCAACACTCTCCTTAGGATGGGTCCTTTAGCTTCTTGAAAACCATTTATAAAAATGGTGAATGAAGAAGTCCTTGTTCTTTGAGGAAATAACACAAATAATGATGAGGGTGATGAATGATAGAGATGAGAGAGTAATATAAATGATGCCCAATCTCATTCCTCTAGCATAACCTTACAATTCTTTTTTTTTTTCAAATGTTTCCCCATGGATTTTATTTGTAGGGACATTTGGAACCTCATGAAGAACTAACTTCAATGTGAAATATCTTCATTCAAAAATGGGTTCCCAATGCTTGAAAGGGACTTTGGGAAGACAAAGTACTCTTCATTAATGGGATGCGATTTTGAATTTCTCCTATACTTCAACCCAGAGCCACCTAAGCCAGACCTACAATATTAAATGTTCCTAAGAGGTCACACTCACTCATGTAGAAAAAGTTGCATGGATTTCTAAGGATATTCCATGCAAGTCTCATGAGTGCTAATGAAGGTAGGTCGTGGAAGTGTATAAAAAGCCACTTTCAAAGGTTTTCTTTTCCTTTTTTAGATGCTCTTTGAGGTGACGTAAAGTAGTCATGATCTAGTATTATGATCTTTTATTTTTTTCATTTGATTATGATTCAAAATGATCACTTGAATGTCTATTGTGAGTGAAATTGAGGTGAGAACATCTTCCATATAATATTCACGTTCTTCCTCCCCTTTTCACAATTCTAAAAAAACTTTGATTCTCATTTCCTTGGGTCATCCAAATATCTTGAAGAATTCGATCTCCACATGGAATTCTCCCATTCTAAGAAACTTCACTTCCAATCCTCCAATACTTTAAGATCCAACTCATCTTCCTCGATGAAAATTACACAATTATTCCCAGCATAAAAATATACAATATTTCCCTCAAGTTTTTTTAATATCCTTCTAGGAAGAGTTATACCTCAATTTAACCCACTAATTTTGTCCCTTTTCAATCATTAGAGAATAGAAATGAATTGAAACATAGAAAATCCAAGCAAATCTAAGTCAAACCTCCTCCATTCATTTTTAACTAGACAAATAAGTTATTCCTCCTATAACTAGTAGGAATTAAACTTAAGGGGGGCAGGTTTTTTTTTATCATCCTTCATAAATTGAAAACATATTGAAACATGACCTCAAGCCCTCCTTGATCCATTCTGAGTTTCAATCCTAGCTAATTTTTCCATCATTTCTTCATAAACGAAGAATCAATCTAATATTTTTCAAACCCACACCCTCCCTAAATGAAAAATTATGCAGTTCTAGGGTAGGAAAATCAAATCCAGGTCACATAATTTGGAAGCTTCCCTTTTATCTAGGAATTTGAACAAAGGTTCCATTTTATTATCCTCTCCCCACATATTCCCCTGGTGAAAAATGGAATTTAAATCACCTCTAGTTATCACATTATCTTTTCTTAAATTTTGTAGTCCAAAAGAAATATATATATATGCTTTTCTATCCACATCCCTGAGGGTTGAGCTATAATTTTTAAGGAGAAAATGACAAATTCAAAGTAGTCACCTACTCTCTAGACTTACCTACAACATCATTAGGATAGAAAATCCAACCTTTTAGGAAAGTAGAAAAAATAATAAAATATTTCTTCCCTGAAGTCATTGTTTCCTGAATCATAATGACATTCAATTTGTGAAACTTCACCAAGTGATCCAAGGCACGTTTTTATGGGAATCACCCCACCTCATTTTGTTGTAATAAAAAATATCATTTTGTAAAGAAGAGGGGGTTTCCTCTACTCTAAGGGCCCCATTTATGTGGTTTTTCTTTTTACATTTGTCTATCTCTCATTCAACTTTTTTCAAGAAAATAAACAAGAATTATCTTCTACTCACAAGTGTATAGCTGGAAGAGTGAAAACATCTTGCCATATCCCACTTGACACCATAATTTTGTCACTTTCCCCCACCATAGTTTTTCATATCTCAACACATATCTTATTTTCAATAGGATAGAAGGGATTTGAACTAGGCTAAAGGGGGGGACTTTTGATCTAGTGTCAAGATTTCTAATACTTAGCGAGGCAAATTTATTAGTACTTAGAGAATGTTAGGGACCTAACCTCCCTAACCCCTCACGTAGGTAGAATAATATATTTTCCATGTAATAAGGGCCAATATTAATCAGGTTTAGTAATAAGGAAGAAAAAGTAAAATGTAAGAAGACCTAATAGAAGCTTCCACTTCTAGAAAATATTCCTCTAGATTTTTCTTTTGGTAGATAGATTTAGTATAAATAGGAGTCGAGGGTATTAGAAGTTTTGTATTGAGAATTATTGTAATAGAGAGATACTATGTTGGAGGTTTCCCCCTCGAAGAGGAAAGTGAACATTGTTTCCTATCAATAAAGGTATTATTTTGGTGTTGTGGTTTCATATATTGTGATGTTCCATTGTTATTCTCTGTAATATTTATGTTCTTGGCTATTATAATAGAATGGGTACCTTACAAGTGGTATCAGAGAACTTTCCTTGGCAGGAAATTATGGGTTATTTTTTTTAGGGTAGAGACACAAATTGACATCTTAAAGCTACATATATCTATCATTCAACACATAAGTTCTCATTCACGGAAGCATACACGCAGGAACTACAAGTGGTACTTAAGCTCACATTGTTGGCCATCCTTGTAACCCTGTTAGTACCCTTTCGAGTGGCAGTGCATCAGACAAAAACTGTATACGAATTGAACTAGATATCCTGAATTCCTCCATAGATTAATTGATCGACTTCCTGACTATTATAGTGCCACCGAGAACAACACTTGGGAATATACTCTCTAGTGCCTGGGTAGTCGAGTAGTGTGGCTAAGGGAACGGTCTAACCTCCTTAGTCGGTGTCCTGAGATATTGGACTAAGTACTACTATTGGAACTCACACATATATCAGAGAGATATAGCACACGACAGACCCTTGTCTGTAGAAACCATGAATACCCTAACCCTTGGGAAGGAAACATAAATAAAATAGACAATATATATTGTCGTGCAACTGTGCCTCTTGCTTTCTAGTTGTGAAATTCCTACATATTTCTTCCTATTAAGAATTTATCCATTTGGTCATAGTGGATTATTCATATCAGACTATAACTCTGCAGAAGTAAACAAAAATGTATGGATCCTTCTAGCACCATTATTTGAGATCTATCCCATTGGATTCCTCTCTTCGCCCTGATCGTAGTCATACCTATAATTTTTCAACAATTGTTTTTCCCATGGACCGAAATCCCCTATTAGGCATATATCCCATTCACTTCCTCTCTTTGCACTAATTGTAGTGGTACCAATCACTAGTAACCCATTTTTGTGGGGTCCCACTTTTCCGCTTGTCCCATCTCCATGGCCCACACTTCCAGCCAATATTGGGAACAATGTCTCACCACCTTGGAAAAATCTCATGACCAAACCTGAAGTGATATGTCTTCCATTATCTCCAGTATTGGTAACCTCAACTCCCAACTTGCTCCGCTCGAATCACTTTCCACATCCATCACTCAATTGACCACCACCTATCAGCAATTCTAGGATGCAATGAACACTTTGACCGCCTTGTTTAATCCCACCCTAGATCATTTTTCTTCTTCCACACCTTATAACCCTGAAGGTCCCTAATCCTCCCAGTCCACCTATTTTCCTCCCCACCTCTTTCTGTGGGACCTACGTACCCCTCGCGTGGAGGTGAAAATTTTTTATGGCTCAGATCCTAGAGGTTGGGTCACTCAAATGGAACACTATTTCTCTTTGTATGACACTACTGATGAGTTGAAAAAAATAAGGTATGGTATTCTCCATATAGACCCAGAACGTTGGAAATGGTGGAAATGGAGAAAATTTCCCGCCAAGGGTATGTGGCTTGCACACGATTTGTTGCAGAACTTTATGAATGATTTGACACTGAAACCAACCATTTAAGTCGTTTGAAAAATTTAAAACAATATGGCATAGTGGAAGAATTTATATCTTCTTTTGAGCGATTGGATTTCTGCATAGAGGGCAAGTCTTATGATTTTTTCCGAGAATGATTTATCAGTGGCCTAAAGGATGAGATCCATGTCCATGTCCTCATGGATCACTCTCAAATTTGGGTGCAAGATACTAAAAGAGATAAGGAATCACTACAAGTTGTCTCTTCTCAAACAAAAAAACCCTCCTTCATTCCTTGCCCTAAATCAGTCACTCCTACTCCTCCTTCCACTCCACTAAAGATCCAGAAATTGACCCAAGAAGAAATGGTTGAACACCAACTCAAGGGCCTTTGTTATAATTGTGATGAAAAATATTTTCTTAGACACAAGTGTAAGGAAAAAAATATTTTTATGGCCAGAAATTGACCCAGGAAGAAATGGTTGAACGACAACTCAGGGGCCTTTGTTATAATTGTGATGATAAATATTTTCCTAGGCACAAATGTAAGGAAAAAAAAAAATTATGGCCATCTACGAGGATTTTTCCGAAGAAGATGTCGAGGCTTCCCCTTTGGTTGATTCACCTGAACCCAATGGCATGACTCAACCTTTCGACCCTCCCGAAGTTGAAATGGTAATTTACCTGAATGCTCTCACTGGATTCTCTTCTCCCCAAACCCTCAATCCAATTGGTTACATTAAGCATAAAAATGTCATCATCCTCGTTGACAATGGAAGCACCCATAATTTTATTCATCTCTGCATTCCCCAAGAAACTAATTGCTATATATGAGTAGTCATCAACTTTCAATTCATGATTTCCAATGGCGGGTCCATTAAATGTGGGGGGCGTTGTGAAAATGTGTGTCTCCAAATTGGTCAATATCACATGAAATATCATATGTTTTCTATCGACATGGGTGGTTGTGACATTGTGTTGGTTTCTGAATGGCTAAGGACTTTGGGCCCCATTCTCATGGATTTTAAGAAATTAACCATGGAATTCAACCATGAGGGACAACAATATAAGTTCAAAGGAGTCATAGTAGGTTCCCCCAATATCATCAGTTCCCATCGCATAGAAAATATCCTCAAAAAAAGGTCATTCAGACATTATTGCACAACTCCATTCCATTCACGCCATTGAAACACCCTTTGTGCCTCTTAACATCCAATCCATCCTCTCCAAACATCAAGATATTTATTCCACTCCCTAGGGACTTCCGCCTTCCCATGGTATTCATGATCATTCCATTCCCCTCGTCCTCGGTAGCCTTCCTCCCAATGTTCGTCCCTATCATCATCCCTTTTCAAAAAAAAATTAAATTGAGAAAATTGTTCAAGAATTGCTTGTCACGGGAGTTATCCATCCTAGTACTAGCCCCTATTCTTCTGTTGTAGTCATGATACTGTTACAGGTGAATCCTCCTGCGGAAAAGCGGATAAGTTGAGGATAAGTTGAGGATGTAATTCTCAATCTCCACATATCCTTTCACCATGAGGAGGCCTCCTTATATAACCTTGGAGAGGCCCAACCACTTGAGAGATATTTGGGATAAGTTGAGGATTCTTCTCCTTCAGTTGAGGATATTCTCTAAGATCATTCCTTGACCTTCTATTCCAATCCAACCACCTTTAGAAATTGAGGGAATTCTTCTTTGTTTTAGCTCAACAAACCAAAAACCCGCTCAGAAATGGTAGCGCTCCCCCAAAAGGGTACACAGAGAATTTGAATGCTCTCCCAAAGAGGCCCAAGGAGTGTTGGCACTCCCTGACAGTGGGTAGGGGAGCGCTGCCCTCCAAAATCCATTTTTAGTGGTTTTTCCAGTGGCAAAAGGCTTGTACTCCTTGTCAACTAATTTCTCTTCTTCAAAACTAGTCTTTGAGGTGTCTTAAGTGTCTTTATGATGTCATTAGAGGCACGCCATAGGCAAGATGGAAGTATGATGTTCATTTGATATACCAATTACATCTCTATGTTTGTTTCATGTCATTGATGGGGGATACATCAAGGCCCTCCTTCGACGCATCTATTCATGTCTACTTCAACACATTATCCAGGAACTGGACTTAGAAACCAGTTAGTACCTTGGGACCTACATGCCTCAATGGCAGGACTCCTCATGTCCAACAGTGGGTTTACATCATTGACCTTTGATCGGATGATTCCATAGATGTTCAACTTCAGCGCATCTATTCACATTCGTCGAAATGTACTAGAGTACCTTGGGAATTATTGACATCAATGGTGATTTCCCTCCCGCTTGTTAACGGTTTACATCATTGACCGATAATCAAGTGGTTTCTACCTTGTTCGACATTAGGACATCTATTCACATGGTTATATTTGTACTACATCAGGATCGGTAAGAAGACCCTGGGTTGAGTTTTCACTCTTATGTATACTATGCCCAGGTTGCGAAGGAGTTCTTTTGAACTATGACACCTATACTCTTACATAGATCCACTTTGTATTGGTCATGGCTATGTCCTATCATCTCGCAGATCCACTGTTTATTCTTCATGGCTACGATCAGTTCAGGTCATAGAGTATAGATCCACATTGTATATTCAGTGGTTATACCTTTTATCAATATAATTATGGATCCATAGTGTATTTTATGGCAGCCATAACTAAAAAGTATTTATCACTCAAGCATAAGTATGTATGCCTTGGGTTTGAAACATGTCATAATATTTGTTTAATGGTTGTGTGCATCTTTTTCCAGCCTCTCTGTGTCCATACCCTTTCTCTAAAAAGTCTACAAATTACTTCAGTCATCATCGTCTTTTGACTTCGCACTTTGGGGGAAAATCTGTTACACATCAAAATTACTCACTTCAATAGTGTCACAAGCGTCATCATTACAAGTGTTGTAAGCATCACATCTTGTCCGCAAGTGTCTGATCTTGACCACAAGTGTCACAAGTGTCACAAACATCATACTGCCATATTGCCTATGTCGTGCCTCTAATGACATCATAAAGACACTCAAGACACCTCAAAGACTAGTTTTGAAGAAGAGAAATCAGTTGACAAGGAGTACAAGCCTTTTGCCACTGGAAAAACCACTCAAAAATGGATTTTGGAGGGAAGCGCTCCCATACCCATTGTCAGGGAGTGCCAGCACTCCTTGGGCCTCTTTGGGGGAGCATTCAAATGCTTTGTGTACCCTTTTGGGGGAGCGCTACCTTTTATGAGTGGATTTTTGGATTGTTGAGCTAAAACAGGGAAGAATCCCCTCAATTTCTGAAGGTGGTTGGATTCGAATAGAAGGTCAAGGCATGTTCTTAGGGAATATCCTCAACTAAAGGAGAAGAATCCTCAACTTATCCCAAATATCTCTCAAGTGGTTGGGCCTCTCCAAGTTTAAGGAGGCCTCCTCATGGTGAAAGGATAGATGGAGATTGAGAATTACATCAAACTTATGATCCCATAAGTGAGATGTTATCAAAGCATAATCAGTGTAGATTACTTGAACAAAGGGGTTGGACAAGGAGATATGGAAGAGGTTGTTGCACCTCCATCAAAGGATTGTAAGAACCTTTTACTTGTTCTCATTAATAATTAATGCTTGGCTTGTTTCTTTCAAATTTATGTTCGTTGCACATGAATTTGTCTTCAGTAGATAGATCTATGTTTGAGCTAATATCAATAGAATAGGAAGTTCTTTGTATCTTTGTTTCTTTTACAAGACCTATCGAGGAGCTCAGGATTGGAGCTTAGCTTGGATATTGCATGGAAAAACGTCGTTAACAAGGTACATATCCCTCTTCTTCCTCTTCATATATTAGCTTAATTATATCTAAAATGGATGTCAGAGTCCATGTTAAGCACTTTTTTGTCTTGGCCTTAGGAGTCTAGACTCCTAAGGCCAAGACAGAAAATTTCTTAACATGGACACTAGCATCCTTTTAGATCTAATCAAGCTAACATACAAAGGAGAAGAATAAATCTATGTACCTTATTAACGACGTTTGTCCTTGAAAAGTCCAGGTTGAGCTCCAATCTTGAGCTCCTCGATAGGTCCTGTAGAACAAACAAGGATACAATAGACTTCCTATTCTACTGAGATTAGCTCAAATATAGATCTATCTACCGAAGACAAACTCATGTGGAACAAACATAAGTTGGAAAGAAACAGGCCAAGCATTGATTATTAATGAGAACAAATGAAAGTACTTACAATCCTTTGATGAAGGTGCAACAACTTCTTCTAGTTCTCCTTGTCCAACTCCTTTTCTCAAGTAATCTACACTGATTGCTTTGATGACATCTCACTTATGGGATCATAAGTTTGATGTAATTCTCAATCTCCACATATCCTTTCACCATGAGGAGGCCTCCTTATATAACCTTGGAGAGGCCCAACCACTTGACAGATATTTGGGATAAGTTGAGGATTCTTCTCCTTCAGTTGAGGATCTTCCCTAAGATCATGCCTTGAACTTCTATTCGAATTCAACCACCTTCAGAAACTAAGGGAATTCTTCCCTATTTTAGCTCAACAAACAAAAAATATGCTCAGAAAAGGTGGCGCTCCCCCAAAAGGGTAAACATAGCATTTGAATTCTCCCCCAAAGAGGCCCAAGGAGTGTTGGCACTCCCTGACAGTGGGTAGGGGAGAACTTCCCTCCAAAATCCATTTTTGAGTGGTTTTTCTAGTGGCAAAAGGCTTCTACTCCTTTTCATCTGATTTCTCTTCTTCAAAACTAGCCTTTGAGGTGTCTTAAGTATCTTTATGATGTCGTTAGAGGAATGACATAGGTAAGATGGCAGTATGATGTTTGTGACACTTATGAAACTTGTGTTCAAGATGTGACACTTGCAGACAAGATGTGACACTTACAACACTTGTAATGATGACACTTGTGACACTATTGAAGTGAGTAATTTTGATGTGTAACAGATTGCCCCCCAAAGTGCAAATTCAGAAGATGATGATGACTAAAGTACTTTGTAGACTTTTTCGAGCAAGAGTATGGATGCAGAGAGGCTGGAAAAAGCTGCACACAACTATCAAACAAATATTATGACATGTTTCAAACCCAAGGCAGGCATACCTATGCTTGAGTGATAAAGACTTTTTAGTTATTGCTGCCATAAAATACACTACGGATCCATAATTATATTGATAAAAGGTATAGTCACTGAAGATACAATGTGGATCTATACTCTATGACCTGAACTGATCATAGCCATGAAGAATACATAGTGGATCTATGAGATGACAAGACATAGCCACGACCAGTACAAAGTGGATCTATGTAACAGTATATGTGTCATAGTTCAAAAGAACTCCTTTGCAACCTGGGAAAAGTATACATAAGAGTGAAAACTCAACCCAGGGTCTTCTTACCGATCCCGATGTAGTACGAATCCAACCATGTGAATAGATGTACTGATGTTGAACATGGCAGAAACCACTTTATTACCGATCAATGATGTAAACCATTAACAAGCGCAAGGGAAATCACCATTGATGTCAATGATTCCCAAGGTACTCTAGTACATTATGACGAATGTGAATAGATGAGCTGAAGTCGAACATCTATGGAATCATCCAATCAGAGGTCAATGATGTAAACCCATTGTCGGATGTGAGGAGGCCTACCATTGAGGAATGTAGGTCCCAAGGTACTAACTGGTTTCTAAGTCTAGTTCCTGGATAATGTGTTGAAGTTGACAGGAATAGACTCATCGAAGGAGGGCCTTGATGTATCCCCCATCAACGTCATGAAACTGACGTAGAGATGTAATTGGTATATCAAATGAACAAGGACTGACACAAGTATTGAAACAGGATATTTGTGAGGGTTGAATCTCGAGGCAGATACTTCCCTTGAACACTGAGGCACAACAATAGAAACTTGACATGGACCAAAACTTGATGATGCAGTGGATGTTGTGACTTTCGTCAGGTGACCCAAAGGAGTAATAGAAACTCAGAGGATTGGATCAGTGTAGAGGTTCAATGGATTAAAATGCATGCAAATACAAAGTGTCGTGTTCAAGGGCGACTGTAAGAGTTACTATTAATGTTCTCAAAAACTGCTTGGCTTGCTTCCTTCAAGTTTTCCCCCCATCCAGATAGATGACTACCTATTTTTAATTTAACGAGCTTGAGGAGGGTAACACATGCTCGATATGACTCACCTTTGGTAAGTCCCTCTTCCTTTGTTTAGCGAACTGGAAGAAGTAAGGGTTCGATCCCATATAGGCCCTTCAATGTATGATTGTTTAACGAGTCCAGAGAAGGTAAACTTGGTGGTTTTCATATTTAGAGAGTCTGGAAACAACTTAAAGATGACTCCAATGTTGTCCTTTTTCGTAATGTTAGTCTTGTGAGGTCGAAAAAGAGATAAATTATCACTCGAAAGACGCCCTTTCAAACCTTTTAATGAGTGGCAAGGGAACCAAGATCACTCGACAATATTTTCATGTTTAGAGAGTTTGAAAAGAGATTAAAGATGACTCCAAGGGGTTCCTTTTTCGTGTATCCATGCGAGCACGAAAAACAGATAAAAGGTTGCTCGGTTGCATTCTCATGTATTTACGAGAAAGATAAAGAATAAAGAATTAGCTCGATATGCCCCTAGCTTGAAATCTAGTGGCTTAACTCCAGAATGATCATCAAAGGCTGGAGACATGCCCCTCAAACTTCAATTCATTCATTGACTTTGAGGTTGTCACCAATTTCTCTATTAGATCGAGAAAAAGGATAAGGGTGGACGAAATGAAGGTTCAAATACGAGACCTAACAAAAGACTCGACTTCGACAAGAGAGGTGACTGTTTCATTTTTTAATGAGCTTGACACAAGAAAAGAACTATGCTCAGGGCTCTAGGTTCAATCCCCAGATTTTTGTTTCATTTTTTTACGAGCTTGCTACAAAGAAGAAAACTATGCTCAAAGCTTTTGTTTCATTTTTTAACGAGCTTTCTACAGAGAAGAGAAACTATTCTCATGACCTCTATTTCATTTTTTAACGAGCTTGCTACAGAGAAGAGAAAACTATGCTCGTAGCTTCTCCTTGATCATGGCTTTCAAGAGAATAATGCTCTAGAAGGACACCATGTCAAGGGACAAAACTCGATCATGGATTCCCAGAGACTTCACTCGATGAAAGAAAATCATTTTGTAAGGAATACATGTCAAGGGCCATGATAGGGGTAAGGAGATTAGGCTCTAGTAGCCCTACCGAAGAGATCACCATGTCAACTACCGGATCCAAATCATCGGAAGTTGAACTCATTAGAGACAATGGAAAATAAACATCAGGAGGGAAGATAGAGTGTATATCTCCCCAAATTTCTTCACGAGGGGGAAGAAAAGAGGATTGATGATGGTTATCATCCCGAGGTAGCTCGTCAATGCTCAACATTTCCCTAATAGATTAATCAGAGGGAAAAATTGGGAAAGGAAGTCGATTGCAGACGACAAGGAATTTAACCACGATGGCATTGAGTAACTGTCAGGTGCCAATAGATGTTGGTCATCCGAAGAGGGAGAAGTGGATTGGATAGCAACGTATGATGTTTCAGCTAGATTAAGTGGCATGTTGTCACCTAGTGCATCGAATTCCAAGGGACTAGGTACAATCCAAGGGTCAGATGATTCCGAAGATTGATAAGTCATGGTCGAAATCATATCGATGGTGGTAATATGAAGTGTAGTCGGTGGAAGTGGTGTAGGGAAGGTACCCATAAGTCTAGAATCTTTCAGCAAGACAACACCAACGCTTTCATACGTGATCTTGTGATCTCCCAAGAATGGAATATTTTTGGTAGCAGGAGCGCGAGCATCGGGTGTACATAAATCTAACTGATTGATAGTGACAATTTTTCCCTGATGAGGAAATTGTACACATCAAAACACCGACGAGGAAACGGAAGTCATAGCATAAAACCAACTTCTTCCACGTAATAAGTTGTAATTGAAGGGAGCATCGACCACCTCGACATCCACAGTGATGGTTTTTCCACCCAACTGGACGGGCAAGGACTGTAAAAGCCCATGGGGATGAAAACCTCACCCATCAAATGTGTGTAACATTATTGGGGATTTTTTAAGTGTGGGTGATTTTAAACTTTACCAACATGCTAAATACATGACACAAGTAGAGGCTCCCTCATCCAATATGGTTCGGTGAATTTGTTGATTGTGAACAACAACATCAATTTGGAAAGCAAGTTGGTGGGAGAGTCGATATGTATAATTGTCTAGGTTAAACATGATATGGTTGAAAGACTCAGGATCAACAGAGCTAATAGCATCCAAGAGCATTCTACGTTGACTAGGGAAGTGTTGTAAAACTTCAAACGCAAACATAGCACATGGTGCTTGAGCCAAATCTTCAACAATGTTGTATTTCTGGGTGGCACGTGAACTAGGATTAAAGGTAGAGTTACATATAGTTCTCTTAGGAGGGCGTAAGATAGAGTCGAACGTAGGTTTCTCAATCTGAAGTAGTCTAGATGGTGGAGTAACTGGTGGAGGGATAACGGAGGATGGTGATGGATCCAGTAAAGTATCGGTACCATTAGTGAATTTTCCTTTGTCAAGTTTAACCAGTGTGTCATATTTCTTAGATCAAGTGGTCAAATTAATCCCATTAAACATATAAATATGGGCACTTGTCGAGCCCTCATCATGAGGATGGCTAGAAATGCCCCCAGGAGAGGGGGTTTGAGCAACCATGGATTGTTGTTGTGGAAAAGGCTGAGTAAACACAACGGGTTGTGAATTTCCCTGGAAATGTTTGGCCACTTCATCGCGATGTGGATAGTCTCAAGTGTAGTGATCGTCACCACAAATGATACATGGGAATTTCAGTTTCCTCTATGGTTTCTTTTTGGTAGCAGGTGTCTGAGCTTGATTTTTTGGTTGTTCATTGTTATTAGTATTTATTTATTTATTTATTTCCTTCTTCTTACCTCCGGATTGTTGTGAAGGGGCAGATTGAACTTCATTCACCTCAGATATCTGAGTTTGGGGGAAGGTAGAGGAGAGTGTGGTTGACTGGGAAGTAGATTGAGTTTTGATTGAACCGATAACACCATCCGCATGAGATGAGGATGACGGCTTTGATGGATCGGCTTTAGCTCGAGCAACATTAGGAAGCAACTCATACAAAGCATCAGATTGTGAACAAACCAAATCTAAGTACTGAGCTCGAGAAATGGTTTCTTCCTCGGTGACTATGCCACCCATAGTGACATCACGAGCGATCGGGGGTAAAAGTGATTTAGTAAACCATTATGCCAATAATTGGTCAGGAATGATTGCTTTGATCATACTTCGTCGTCATCTCCACTCATGAATATGGTCAGAGATATGCACAAAGTTAGTTTGATGAAGGGAGGTCAATATTTCAGTACCCGTCTCGTAGCAAATAGGTAGTTGAAAGTTCTTGAGGAAAGACATGGAAAGGGAGTTGAAATCATGAAAAGAAGCATGTGGTAGTTCAATATACCACTTTGTTGCAGAGCTTGTAAGTGTTCGCAGGAAAAGACACAAACATATAGAATCATCCATGAGGGATTTTGATGAACACCACAAATGGAAAGTCATCACATGGTTATTTGGATCTTCTCTAGTTTTTCTATCAAATTTCGAAATATCAGAAGGAAGTTTAGATGGAATAACTGGCCAAACTGGTGAATGAAAAATAGGATCATTGGTTAACTGAGACAAGTCTAGAAGATTCAGAGTCGCAAGGAAAGGTAGCTATCGGTTAACTTGCAGATGATACTGGTGTGGCATAGGAACACCAGTAGGACCATAAACTAGGTTAGGTGGATAATTGTAACCAGTAGGTCCTCCTACATATAGTTGTTGTTGACCAGGATAAGCAGGATTTGATGATGGTTGAGAAACATTTTCATAACCTGGTGGGTTCTGAGCATTATAAGCTGGGTGATTTGCTTGACCATAAGGAGGATAAACATTTTTCCCTTGAGGATGGTAAGAAGTAGATCCCAGAGGCGGATACACATTAGGCCCATGGGGGGGATAAGGTTGTTGTCCTTGAGGACTCCAGGTGGTGTTTGGGACACCCAGATAAGGTTGTCCATAAGATGTTCTAGAAGGAACATGATTTAATACTCCTCCTTGTGGGTTATAATATGAGTTAACCCCAACATGGGGTTGGGTAAATGTGCCTCCCGAAGATGCTCCCCAGGATTGTGAAGGGTTTCCAGCAAACGAAGGTTTCCCCCATGCCAGTGGTGGATTAATGACTGGGGTATGATTGGCAAAGGGAGGTTTCCCTCTGGGAAGAAAATGAAAAGGGGGTTGTCCCCCAGGAGGGGTAGGATCACCATAGGATGGTAGTCTTCCAGGAGGTATAGGTCTGCTGGATGGTGGTTTCCCTCCAGTCAGTTGTATTTGGCTGGAAAGGGTATGCATTCTCTGGTGCAAAGATGTCCCATCAAGATCATGCGGAACATGTAGAGTTGTCGAGTGAAAGTTTGTAAAAGTGGGGGTAGGGATCGAAGTGCCTTGGGAATGAGTAGAGGTGTTGAGTCCAACATTAGGATGGAATTGTGTTGACGTAACAGTAGGGTTAATGACCTAATCGATGGGGTGATTCATAGTTTGACCAGATGGTCCTGTTTCAACAGGAGGGTCATGAGGATGAAAGGGTTGTTGAATGGATTCAAAATTCTCATAGAGATCACGTCCTGATGAATTCCTCCATACAAAAAGAGAAGGTGTGGGATTTGTATCTACTGCAATGGTAGGACGAATAGGAGTCCTATACTCATCACCAAAGATTGGTTCTGTGGATCCCATATGTGTTTTGGTAAATGCTCTCTCAGGTAACTGTGGGACCTCTTTGTCTATGATGTTACCAAGGGAGTCTAAACGAAGTAAAAGTGGTTCAAGAGGGGTTTCCAACACAGATGTAGTGTGAGGAGTGGGATTCTCGATTGTAACCAAAGCGCCTTCTGGATTGTCTAACGGAGGAGCAACAACACTCCCAACGTCAGATTGATTTTCTACCTCTCCATGGTAGTTGTCTTCTGGAGGGTTAGGAGGTAAGGGTTGGTAGCCTTCTAGAGGCAGCCCTTTCATCCTATGTGATCGATGCAGACCTTTATCGTCTATAGGCTCAATTTTGGAGAATAATAGCACACGCCGAAAATCTAGGGCCAACTAATGAAAAGAAACAACATACACTAATAAAATCCATAAATCAAAACCAAGAAAACAAAACTTCTCTCGATGATCATACTAGTTGGTGATGAAATCCAACGTCACGTGATCAAGTCAAGAAGGGGCTAGGATATGGTGGACCATTTACAATGGTGACCTGCTTAACGGACTTTCACCTTAGTGCAAGCTTCCATACAGTAATTATGGATTTACCCTCCAAGGAGCCCGAGTGATTTTGACCAATGTCCATTCCAGGTACAGTGAGACTTCCCTTCATCGTCACCTCATGTAAGTACCTAATTATTATGGAAACTAAGGACACCAACTCCCAGTCATCCCCTGGGTGTGTACAGTCAACAGTTTGATCTGAACGTATGGGTAGGATAACAAGTCTAAAATTAACTCAAGAGGCTCCCACACATAATCGTGGGTATACCCTCAAGTGACCCCCAATATATGATCCGACCACTACAAATAGTGGAACCACGGAGGGATAATCTTCGTAATTCTCCGGAATGCGACCTCGTGCGTAACCCCTGTGTGAGAGTGTTGTGGGGTATTCTACCCTACGGACTAACAAGCTAGGGTTCTAAACTTGTACGCAGATCATGACCCTCAAGACTTAACTTTTCACTTTTTACCCAAAATCTCAACCCCTTTTCTCATGCAAACATGGGAAGAATAAACTAACCTTTTTATCGACGGTTGAAGTAGATCCTCCATTGAGCCTTTATCTCTTTGTTGTCGCTGCTCCTTCCATAAAGCTTTCCTGCAATCAAGACAAGACTACACATGTATGCTATTGATCTACTAG
Organism: Picea engelmannii; assembly: GCA_009831015.1. Classification (NCBI taxonomy): domain Eukaryota; kingdom Viridiplantae; phylum Streptophyta; class Pinopsida; order Pinales; family Pinaceae; genus Picea; species Picea engelmannii. The sequence goes on along the minus strand of ML787583.1, from coordinate 331,505 downwards.
GGGGTTAGAGATAAAACACAAATCAAATAACATAGATAACACTCATGTATTCGGGACGGGAAAAGTATCTTTTTCATTAATCTCAATATGAATCAACTTACAATGATTTCTGAGATCGGCCACCGTTCCTCGATCCTGATCTTGGGCTCCTCCTCTTCCTTTTGTCCTCCAACTGTTGTTTCTTGAGTTTCTCCTGAAGCTTGAGGCAAGGCTACAGGGTTGGGACAAAAATGACTTGGCAATTTGGCAGAGTTTCTTTGCTATGATTTTTCCCCTTTGATAGTACCCCTACCCCTCCTTTTATAGGCTAGAAGGAGCTAGGGTTTTGGATGAACTCTCGGCCATGCATGGCCGGGAGTTCTAGTTAACTGACAAAAATCTTTTCGTTCCATCGGAAACTTTCTATTTTTTTTTATTCTGAAGGCACCCGCGGGCTGTAGTGGGCCTGCTAGCGGGGCCCCCGCGGGTTGTAGTGGGCTTGCTAGCGGGGCCCGCGGGCTGTAGTGGGCCTGCTAGCGGTTTCTTTTCTAAAAATGGAGTTTTTAGAAGAGTTGTTCAGCATGGCTTTGGTAATAAAGGGCAATGAGTTGGCCTGATGCCAGGTAAGCATGTGTGGTGCAATTTAGGGTTATAACAGATGCCCCCTAATGTGTGAGGTCAGAAGAGCATCTGATGGCCGAAATACATTACCCATCTTTTACCAATCTGTACTGATATG